>OY293827.1:2400000-3000000 GCA_958507055.1 Crioceris asparagi
AAAAAATATTTTCGTAATGTTCACCAATCTGCAAAAAGAAACAAATCATTTAAAGGAAAAGAAAGGCAAGGTAATAGGAAATTTATTTAGTAATTTATAATGAATCATCCTGTCCCTACTTCAAATGTAGCAGCAACAATGGAATTAATATTATTTAGTATTTTTCAATGCACCAGCTAATAAAGTCGATGCATGTTTTTTTGTTAGAAATATTTAGTCTTCGTACATTTTTCAATTCAACTGACCGGTATTCTAGAGGTGACAGGAACGCTGGTGTGTTCGTGTCCGACATCCACATACTTGTCACCAACCAACTTAACTTAGCATAAAATCTTAAAGACACTGAAAAAAGAGAGAGCCGACATTAGACCCGTCACAAATGGACCAAACCACCGTCTTACAAAAAAGGTCTTGCAATAACATAATATGTCTTTTTATCATATTTAATACCAGATACGGAAATATACATGTCACAATAACAGCCGTTATGTTTGAAGTCAAATTTGATAATTTATAACGATCGGAGCTACACATAGTACAATACAAGAACAATGTTCTTAAAATACAGAGACGCGTCCCAATCATGCTTACCAACCGTAAAATTACGTTGTGTTTTACCTTTACACAGTAGCCAAGCCACAGCCTTCACAGGCTTCTGGCATTCACAACTCAAGGCGCTCGCTTCGTTCAGTATAGGATTGGCTGAATAAGGAAACTTTCGTTTCCAGACGTTAGATAAATTATTTGCATAATAATGTTCTTATAATTTCTGTGATAAAAATACGTGCTTTAGTTCATTTTATCTAAAATAATTTACTGTGAAAATGTAAATTCTGATGAATGTGCCGAGGGGGACCAACTACGAAAAATCAAAAAAAAAAAAACGTAAAACCGAGCGCAAAACGAATGCAGAAAAATGTAAGGAATATCGTGATATGAAAATGTCACAAGCATCAAAACCTAACATCCTTTTAACCGATGTAAACCGATCGGGATCTATGATCTGTGCTTATTTAGGAGCCAATACCGATTTGGACTAGCAATAGCCACTCTTCCTTCTTCTAGTGTCTCTAGCTACCTTCCCGCAAACCATTCAGGCATCCACATCGCTTTTCCCATCATTGCCTCACATTGTTCACCACAGTGACGGATGGACAGACCTTTGGTGGTTCGTGTGGAATTTAAATTTTCACATCTTCATGGCCCTTTCAAGTCCTATATTGTCCCACCGTCTGTCAATTGAAGACGAGTGAAAGAGATCATAAAATTCGTCTCCAGCAGGTGACCCAGTTCAACGTTGACGTCTTCTCTAAACTTATCTTTTGAGCTGAAAATTATGACTCGACAGTGATGCTAAATATTCATAATATTAAATACTATTTTTTGGAACACCTACTCGCCCCATCACACAAGAACTGTCTACGTCTTAATTCCCAAAATTAAATTGAATAAAATTCAGTAGCCTTAGTAGTTCAGGAGAAATACATTAAAAACTCAAAAAATTAATATTGCAAGCTTGGAGATATTAATCTAAAGAAGGACTTACATTTGTTCTTTTCCGGATACGTAGTGACAATTTTAATACAGGAAGTCTAGTGATACTCTGACTAAGGGATACCTTACTGGTCAAATGTTTTTAGAATTTTTAACAAACGATTTATCCGCATTTCTTTTAAATTTACCACCAAATACATATGGTTGCAACAGGATGGAGCTCCAACCCATAATTCGCTACAGTTCAGAGAACTGTTAGATAATGTTAAATTACATGTCTGTGTTGGAAAAGAGGGACCAGTTAAATGGCCAGCAATGTCGCCAGATTTAACCAAGCTTGAATTTTCCTCTAGGGGTATGTATAACATAAACATCTTCTAAACTAAAAATGCGTTTCTGCAAAAATGTTAGAAAATGAACAGATTATTTTCCGATCATATAAACGGAAATATTTGTTAAATAGATGACTACTCAAAAAGGTAAGTTTTTTAACAGCGTTTTACTGGTAAAACGGACATATTTATATTTTTTGGCTAAATAACGGATTAGAATTTCAATACACTTGTAAATACAAAAAGTTATGGTTCTTACATACAAACAATGAAATAATAAACAATGTGTATCAATTGAAAATTGTAAGAAAAATTGGATTAAAAATTGATATTTTTGGAACCAAATTTTAGACAACATGTACAAAATAAATAAAATAAATAAATAAAAAAAAATTAATGTCACAATATCGGTAAACTTCTCATATTAAAGTTGTCACTACGTATCCGAAAAAACAAACACATGAAAGGCCTTTTTAAAATTATTAGTTCCAAGCTCACAAATAGTTTTTTTTATTTTTTAATGTATTTCTCCTGAGCTACTAGAGCAAATTAAATATAATTTTTGAAATAAGAAAGAACACAAAAGATGCTCTAAATTTCCAAAAAAATACAGGACATGCCATTAAAAAGAAAAGTTTCAGTGTTTACAATTTATGGGAAAATATTTTCCTGAAATACACTCATATATATATTAAAGGTCTGCGTACTAACAAACTTCCTAACCTAATTAGTATATGAGCTATAGATGTCTGACGCACTTTTGCAGGACCCTGTATATAGGAACGACTTTATTGACTAGATGTTGCATAAAAAAGTAAGAAATAACAACACAATAACATAAGAATCTGATACATCATCTCCTGAAACTAACAATGACAACAACTACTCGTTGAACATATACTCCATCCAGCATTGGAATACATCACCGCTGGTGATGGCGCAATATAATTGAAATACAAATATTGTCAAGAACCGTCTAACACTTATGCTTCTATTTTATTCGAAACACATCACAGTTGAATCAAGTGCATGATCGCAGATTTCGTTCAATTATTAGATTCACATATGACTCGTGAATGTCTCCGAAGAAGCTCCGTTGAGAAGTCGACACACCATACCGACTGAGACCCAACGGTGCACAGCTTTTAGCGCCACCTAAGAGTCAGAATGTGAAACATATTTCACAGTAGAAATCTTTACATCATTCACTTTGTGATATATTATTGCCACATGTAATGCAGTTGGTCTTAGTTTCACTTAAATGTTATTTATATGCTGTTACATAAACACAGGACTTGAATTGTTATTTCTACAGTTCCCTCACAAAGCTACCACATTACACAAACACTTGAGTATCCACGGGGATGAGGAAATGTTTTCCAAAAAAAAAAGTGAGCAGCTTCTATGTAATATGGATGCTTTGTATTTTCATAGAAAAAAAAAGGTGCAAAATACAAACACGACATCAACATATTTTCCTTTTTATTTTTGTTTTCTGCCATCTCTGCTCCATTCTATAACCGCACAGTTGTTGAAAAATTCTTCTACCAGAGTCCTCTGGAGCAGCAGCTCTCTCTGGTATTTTGTCGGTTCATATAAAATGTCGGATTTTGCGTTTCGTTCACCATATTAAAAGCTGGGCAGGGGTAGTACTTTTGAAATTTATTATGGCCATTTAGTTTAACGCGAGACCTGCTTAGTCGTGGGGGGGGGGAGAGTTGGTTGGGAAAATATGCACTGACACTGCTGTTTTTGTGTTGATACATGCCGTGGTTGTGCATCGCCGCTCCACTACCCCCCCCCCCCAACCCTACGCCTCTTTCCCCCATGAACCCCCTCCTTGCCCCTACTACTGTTTTGAGGCTACAATGCAGAGCGCAGCAAAACAAGTGGGAAATATTTTATAACTATGTGAAAGAAAAAAAAAATCGACGACGGAGTCGCGTATGAGAAATTAAGCAGCCGCGTTATCCGGGAAATTCCTAATCTTTGTACCCCATATAATAATTTATAATGAAAGTATTTTGTAATAGATACGCCTGGAGATTTGTTTGTGTGAAGTTATTCCAGTCTAAACACAATTTTCAAGCTCTGAACCATGAAATGTTAAAGATACGCAATTTGTAATTGATGACTTGTGTTTGGCTTACTTATTTTAAATTCATGAATTCTGCCCTGATGAAGAATGTAGACGTTCTCGAAAGCTCGGCTTATTTCAAAGAATTTTATTGAATAAATGAATGCACTTCCCATTTGACGTCAATGAAATTAGATATTTCAACGGAAGCTAGAGTAGTTAGGTGGTATTTGAAATTCGAAAATCAATTTTGGGCGTTAGTTGCTCTATGCCAACGAAGCCTACCAACAAATTTATGCCAGCAAATGAATTAAGGACATAATTATGTTTGATCATTGAATGTGTTCTGTGTGTGTGTTTCATCATCACAATTGTCCAAACGCTTTTTCGGATAAGAACAATTTGAATATGTAATTGCTTTCGAGAGAGTTTATGTGTACTATATACAGTTCATCGGTTTTCTGTATGGCAATGAAATTCACGCCTACTACGACAATTGCTAATGGACTAGAACATGGAAATTGGACAAAATTGATGGTAAACAGTCCTATAATATACAGGGTTTTTCATTAAGGATGGATACGTAGCATATCTAGGAAAGTAGTAGTCATAAGACGGTAAGGAAAAAATCCTTCTGACGAAATCGACAGTAGAAAATTACTCGAAATTATTTTCAAGTTCCTATGGTCGTGTATAAAAATGTATTTTTTTTGAAAACGGTCCGATATAAGTTGAGAAAAAGATGTTAATAAAGTAATGCTGCTAGAATTTTGCTTTTTTTTGATGCGTCACTTTTTATTGTAGGGCGTGAAATACGGGCACTAGGGAAGAAATAAGTTTTACTGATTAAAATGCTTATAATTTCGGTTTGCCTTAGCAGAATTTAGCAAACTATATCTCGTTTAAGAAAGGAAGCTTTGATGATTAAGTAAGAAAAATAACCTTATTAGTTTTTGCTGCTCACGACAGACTTCACTATTTTAAAAGTTAAATTTTTAATTTTTCTTCGAAATATTAAATATAATGCTAAAATTATGTTAATAAAAAATGTAAATTAAATTTGCAATAAAATACTCAAAGCCGCATGTCGATATGTTTTTTTTTTCGTTCCAAAGTTATTACCTAAAGATTTTTTTTTGATAAATTCGCTGAAAGGACTTTTTTCCAAATCAACTTACTGTCCTCTTATATTAGGCATTTTTAACAACTTCCCTAGGCACTATGAATACTGCCCCCCACTAATCACTTGCTCCATAACATATACACCCCTTGTTTATTGGAAAGGAGCAAATTTCAACATGGAAAAATGCACTCGACCCAGTTAAAGATCTAGAGAGGTACACAGATCTTTTCAAACACACAAAAGACTGCTTTCAACAATAATTTACCCATCAACAAGAAAGAGAAACTACAGAACACATCTCACACCAACCAAACAACCTTTCACTAGTTCCATTGCTCTCTTCCATGAGAAATCCACTGCCGGGCTCTTGCCAAATGCGAATCGCTACATCACCCCCAATGATTCCATTAGAGAGTCGATCGGCCCCCGGGGGTTGTTTGAGTGTTAATATTAAAGAAGGTGTTAAAAATCGTCACATGAGACCCGTCGCAGTCGTCGACATCGACGACGCCATCATCATCATCATCATCGACGCCGAAAAGAAATATGGCGTACATATGTATACCGAATGTACTTAGGAGTTAGTCCAGGAGCTGGTTGCAGAAAATAAATCACGGCCGAGTATATATATTTTTTTTTACAAAAATCTGAAGAAACTTTATTAGTTGGTGCACTGAAAAATACAAATTATTGAAAATATAAATAATGGATGCTATCTGCTATTTGGCCTAATCAATTTAAGAGAGCGGAGGTTGTACCAATGTATAAATATAATGATCATAAATTAACAAGTAATCATAGACCAGTACCCTTATAATCAAATTTGGCTAAGATATCAGAAAAAGTGATTCACAAGAGACAAAATGATTTTCTAGAGGCAGAAGGAATGATAAATGGGAGGCAATTTGAATTCAGAACAAGTAAATCGTCAAATGATACTTTAAATTATGTCAATAACTCCATGTGTAATCAAATTTACAATATCAGATCGATAATAGCTGCATTTATGGATCTAGCTAAGGCTTTTGACATGGTATTAGATGAACTTTTATTGATTATATTGATTGATCTTGGTATAAGAGGGATTGTTAATGATTTGATTCGGAACTATCTCTCAAATAGATTCCATTAATGGTGTTGAAAGTTTTTATTTCAAAGTCACTTGTGGATTTCCTCAAGGTTAAATTTTGGGTCCATTATTATTTCATGCCTATATTAAAGGACTATTGCAAATTGATATAGCAGGTTTAATTGTATCATTTGCGGATGAAGATACAGCCAATGCTAAAAATTCCTTAAAAATTATAAGAAAATTGTTTAATTATCACAGAGTGACTTTAAATATGTCAAAATCGAGTGTTTTAAATGTGTTACAGATGGACTGTGCAATGATGTTTGTTATAATAATGAGAATTGTAAATGTGATAAGATAAGAAGAGTAAATGAAGTTAAATAACTTGGCGTTATACTAGATGAAAATTTGAAGTGAAAGATAAATATTCTTGGAATTGTTATTTTTTATGACATGAGATATATTCTTGACAAGGATGATTTATCAAATTTATACCATCCTTTGTTCTGTAGCATCCTATTTTATAGGATTATTTGTTGAGGTTCAGTTTATTAAAATGCATTAGTGCCGGTAGATACAAAAACGTGCTATCAATTTTTTACGATTATTAAGCAAAACAACCTTTTTAGTGAGAAACGATTATTGAATATTGAATTTTGGAAGGACTAATAAATAATTATTGTATTATACGGGAACAGTATACTATTGCTGAAACATCTGTATGTTCTAGACATAAATCGCTTGGAGTATATTAGACTAAATTAAATATTGGCCAAAAAAAAACCAAGTTCCTATCCATCCAAACTTATCTACAATAGATTGAAGAGCACCAACTGATAAAGCTGGTATAATTTTGGTAAAAAAATATTCATTTCACAATTTTGAATGTAATATTAGTCATGAAAATCGTTGAACGTTCACTAACACCTAAGAAGATAGTACCTATTCTATTAACCATGTATATTCTTTGCTTGTTCTTAATACTATTCAGAGATCCGAAAATATGAGACTTTACACTGCTGTAACGCGAAAACCGTAGCTCTTTTGAAAAAAAACCGTTCAGACGTTTCCGGATATCATTATGCCGTCTAAAATTTTCGATTCTCGAAAAAAATTGCCCCCTACCCTCCTCTACGGGAGCAGTTCTTGAAGGGAAGAATATTTCGGGTTTGAGTCTTTCTAAATATAGGACCATTTCTCAACTCTCCTCTTTCAAATTAATCAAAAATCACACCTTCGTAAAAAAAAACATCCAAGCGAATTGTATACCTCCTCCTTTTTTTCAAGACTATCAAAAATAACAATACATTATGTAAGAATCAATAAAATTTGCAAGTTAGTGGCAATACCAGTTATAACCCAGAAGATTATATGTTACAGGATCGGCCAGGTCTCTTTTGGCAGCTAGCCCTCGATCTATAAAGCCCAATCTGGTGCCAGCAATGTGTAGCAAGTAGTATATATATATATATATATATATATATATATATATATATACATATGTATATATATATATATATATATATATATATATATATATATATTGAAATTTATGTGCTTGATCAAAAATTTAATATTTATTTGGAAGGCGCAAAGTCGAATGGAAAAAATTTATCAATATTTACAGACACTGATATTCATATTCGTATGTATATATATATATATTTATATAAATTTGTATATTAGGTATATATTTTTATGGGGGTTTTGAGGCATTTTATGTCGTTTCATTTGAGACTAGCGCACAGATGGATGGACGGATGATGATACATCGTATTGCCGTGTTCAGTATGTCGATGATCCTATTATTGTAATATATAATCTGGGTGTCATGTGAATATTTTTATTTTTTATTTGATACAGGATGCTCATAGAATCCGTAGCACATGAAACTTATACTTTTTCTAAATGAAACCTGCAGTATTTTATAAGTTTTTTTGAAAAAGCCATAAATCGAGCATTCATTTGATGCCAAATTCGTTATCGTTAGATTTGTAGTTTTGAAGATATTCACTCCTTTGTCGCAAAATCACGACTTATTTTATCACCTGTCATTTGTTACAAAATTTTTGTATTACAAGCAATCTTCTAATATTTCTTATTATAAAGGAAAATATAAGGTTTTGCTAAGCTAATAGTTTCTCCCTGGAAATGGAACACCCTGTATATTTTCCATTACTTCGATGGACAGTTCCACATTGGATCTATCTCCAACAATTTTCTCATTATTTATGTTTACTTAGCAAACATCTATAATTCCCACACGTTTGAGTATGATATTGCCATTTTTCTAAATACACTACCCATTCCAAGAAATAATAAAATATTAGATTATTTCATTACATAAGTATCAAATATTGGAAATATGGAAATTATGTATTAAAAAATCCATTGCTATGGAAACTACATTCTTCAGTCAAATTCACAAAAGAAATCATCTTCCACAATCTGATTTTGCGACCAACAACAAAATTCAACCCTTTTTTGAAAATATATTTGATAAGGATGAAATTTATTTCATTTTATGCATTTCGCAACAGAAGATTTTATTATTTCCAAATCAGTACTTAGAATCCTTACGCTAGCTTCAGGATTTTCATTTTCTTCATTTAACACTATTTTTGTTCTTGGAGTTTTTTTTCGTACGCAAAATACGTTCAAAACGATCTTTCAATTTTTGTAATGATTTTTCACTTGCATGTCTTCTCCATCGGGATATTTTTGAGCATATACCCGTTGGGCCAATAAACAGTCTTCAAAACATTTACCAATAACGTAAATTATATTATATTATAGTTGATTGTAAAATAACATTAATTAGGCAATTGAAAATTTTGATTCAACACCGTAGATGAGAATAATGAAGAATAAACAAAAATAAAAGCGCCACATGTAAAACTAACTTCTTTAATCTGACTTAAGATGTCAAAATAACAGCCTACTTTTAATTTAATCGTTTCAAGAAAAGGTAAAATTCTCGTGGTTTGCGGCAAAACCTCAAATAAATAGAAAGCTGTTACATAGACATAGGGAACCCAAATATAAATAGATCCAATGTGAAATTGTACATCGAAATAATAAAACATATACAGGATGTTACATTTGATAATACAGATAAAAGTATGATATTGGTGGAAAAGAATCATTAATTAATTTTGTTTTTGTTTGATTGGTTCTTGTAGATTCAGATGATAGGTAGAATAAGTCAAGATTTCGCGAAAAACAAAGCTCTCAAGCCCTCAAACTTGGTATCAAATGGAAATAGAGCTTATTTATGTCCCTTTCAAGAAAAACTTATAATATACAGAAAGTTCCTTTTAAAAAATCACAAGTTTGATGAGGCGTATATTTTTGAAAATATTTTTGAATTGTGCGTCCATTCGATCTACACTGAACTATGAACAATGAATGCCTGAATTATTCACAGCAAAGATGTAGTTTGAGATTGCTGCACTAAGTGGATAGATACCCAATACTTACATCTTATGGTATTTGTCACATATATTTTATTTTATAACGATTTTTGTAACCATTTGAGAATATGGCGGATGCGCCATCGAATTTTTGCTATAGACCCTTGTCCTTTTTCAAGCCTAATTTATATGATACGGAAAATAATCTGATTTTCAATCACGAATAAAAGGACTTACATTTCAGTGTTATGCAATTTTAGATGATTTACATACCACACTTCCAATGAGTTTTTTTTTTGATTGCTCGATACAAGTGAGCTTGCTGGCAGATAAGAAACTATTCCTTAGGTATATTATTCCAAAATTACTGTCGTCATATAATTTCCGCAAAGTATATTCCATGATATATGACAATATTCCTCAGAAAGTATATAAAATTAAATTCAACAAAAACAACAACCAAAAAATAAACAATTCCATTCATCATGGCTCTATAGTTCTTTACTCCAAGTTTCTCAATGAATCATAAATCATAAAATGTTCAGGGTAGAATGAAATCTGAA
Organism: Crioceris asparagi; assembly: GCA_958507055.1. Taxonomy (NCBI): domain Eukaryota; kingdom Metazoa; phylum Arthropoda; class Insecta; order Coleoptera; family Chrysomelidae; genus Crioceris; species Crioceris asparagi. Next base: position 2,410,075 of record OY293827.1, read on the forward strand.
TGGTATAGTAAGTTTCGAATATTTCAAGCGCCCATGTTGAGCTCGGGTTTAATGTTTCAAAAAGTTTCGGGCAAACAGAGTGGAAATGTCTGTTTAATAAATTTTATTATGACATTTTTGAATGGTGTAGTAATGTAGTGTAATAGTTTTCCAACTCTTGATGAATTATTAATATTATACATTTAAATAAATACATTTTATTAGAGTTATTCTAGCATTACAGGAACCAACTGGAACCATACATCGTTGCCAAGTGTTGGAACTGAAATTAATTTGAAGTAAGATAAATTTTTTTTGTTTTTTTATTAGAAAGTGGAAAGTGATAATTCGGAAGTTGTACAAGAGATGTAGAAGGTATCACTTAATCAAATTACCAACCAATTTCAAACTTGATAAGGGTTTTGGCTGCCTTAATTTGTATAGGTTTTCAAAGTCAAACTAAACGTTCTATTTAAGTCTACTACTAGTGATACGTGAATTTTCCAAGTGGCTGTAGTCTGACGATATAAAGATTGTAAGGTTTTTATTAAGACTATTTTCGTATTTGAGAAGTGAGTCTATTTATGAAAGGTTTGAAAATAACTTATTTGTAAGTTTTTAATCAAGATCACTATGAATTGTGGAATAAGTAACTTTTTACAAGAATTAGGACGTCATTGAATGTTGCACTGAAAAGTATGAAATAATAATATGTATATAGTGTAGAAGTCCCAAAGATTTTCAAGATTGTGCAAAGAGTTTCCTATAGATGGTACATCATATCTTGGCACCAACTTCAAAATTTTAAAACATCATCAAATTAAGTCGGTCCTAGCATTTTATTTTATTTTATTTATTTTATTTTTATTACTTCAAAAAAAGGAGGAGACAGTTTGGTTGTATGTTGACTTTTTCTAACACGCTTTTATTAGGTTGGTACGTTTGTATGTATGTAACGGAATCTTAGGACACGATTTTCACCCATTCAAAAACATCGGATCGACTTGAAACTTTGTACACCTCTAAAGGACCGATGACAAAACAATAATTTCATGTTGTGTAGGTGCGAGTGGGACTCCTTGATGGGGGGGTTCCATACCTATATATCTGAACTCTATGGATGGACTATCGTGGACTTTTCGATATGCATGTGAGTTGGTAGGATATGCAATGGTGTGTGAGTGCGAGTGGGATTTTTTGGTGGAGGGTTCCATACCAATGGGTGTTTTTGATTTCTGGATGAATTTTCGTGAAATTTTCTATCTGTATGTGGGTTGAGAGATTTGTGATGCTGTGTACGTGCGAGTGGGGATTTTCGATGAAATATTTCATACTTATAGTTGTGTACGTGCAAGTGGGACTTTTTGATGAAGGGTTTCATACCTATACCTCTCGGAGCTTTATGGATGGATTTTTGTGGAATTTTCGATATAAATGTGTGTTCTAGGATTTGCAATAGAGTTTAAGAGTGGGACTATTTGGTGGAGGGTTTCATACCGTCCTGGTATATATATATATATATATATATATATATATATATAAAACTATGATTGTTGACCAATAGAATTAATATTATTTTATATTTTTCAATGGACCAACTAATAAAGTCAGTCCAATTTTTGGTCAAAAATATCCATCTGAAAAGTTATTCATTTGATTTGACCATAATAGAATGGAGCACAACATCTACAAACTAGACAACCTCCACACCCCCCGCAGTCCCCTTGGATCTGTGCATGTGTTTTGTAGACCACACGACAAATTCAATGGTGGAAATCGCAGGAATGGGGGGAAAAGGTGGCGGATGGAACACCGACACCATTTAGAGAGAGAGACAGAGACAAGAGAACACGTAGGATTATTTGATGCCCACAGACACAACACTTGCATTTAACTAATTACACAACTGAATTAGAAATCGTAGTAAACTAACCCACACGGAATATAGGTACTACAGATAACTTGGAACAGGAAGCAGCAGCAGTAGCAGCAAAAGGACATATCCAGCTTTCATGGGATTCACCAAATCTGCGGACGGAATGCAAGCTACAAAATAATACCTACTACGTATACAGGGTGGTGGTTCATCATCGATGGTACGGTGTAGGTATGTAAGTTTAATGAGAACAAATCATGAAGAAAAGAGCTGAAAATAATCATTTCAAGCTATACAAAAAATATTTTCAAAAGTCATAACACGGACGCATCGCTTTGATACGAACGCTCGCCATGCGCGCGACGTTTTTTACTTATTTAAGCCTGTCATAGCGTCTTTGGCAGTCGGACTTTACGCTTTCTTACCTTATTTACATCCGCGTCAAGTGCAGTGGTAGGTGTTTACCGTTGAAAAAATGTCGAAAAAAAAAATTTCGCAACAAAAGCAAATGTTGACGCAGTGGAAGAAAAGCTACACTCAAAAATCAGAGAAATAATCAGATTTATAATGCCGATGAAAGTGGTCTATTTTGTCACGTCTTGCCAAACAAAACTCCAGCTCATGGTAATGAAAAATTAGCGCCGGGCCGAAAGAAAGAATAACCTTGCGACCTTGGTCATATAATTCACAATTGACTGTTGAAAAATCAGCAAAACTACGAACCCTCGGTAATTCATTTAGTTCTGTATACTACAAAGGGCAAAAAGTTACGACAACACAGGATTTATTTCATGAATGGTACCCTACGGCAATTCGTACCAGCAGTATGAAAAAAATAAAAGAATTTAATTTAGCTGAAAAAGTTCTTTCTCATTAGACAATGCCTTAGGGCATCCTGTGAATCTTGAAGTTGAAGTGTCATGTAAAACTAGTTTACAAAAAGGACCTACTTACAAAAAAAATGTGGCATCTGAGTCTGACACTCCAACTACCTTTTTGGATCTTAAAACCGTAGTTTTTTCGTTACAAGAAGCATGGTAACAAATGCATTAGGACCTAATAAAAAAAAGTTGTCCATCCAGAAGATGGACGAAGAAGATGAAGAAAACATTCCTTTAGCGACTTTATATTTGTTGTAAAAAATATTTATGAATTATTCATATGAAGTAGAATAATTTATCTAATCTGTTTTAAGTTTCTCTCTCTAAGGTTTTAGAAATAATTTTTATTGTTATGTTTTATTAAGAATTATTAATTTTCTGTTAAAAATAAACATTTTAGTTAGTAGAGTTTTACTTGTATCAAATTAATATTCAGTAATCCGGACTTATCACTTATCCAGAAGTTATACTCATTAACCTCTAACCATAGGATAATCACTACAACCTTTTCCTAATCGAAATCATACAAAATGTACCCAGGTTTTTACAAACTATACTGCGCCATTGCCATATCGACAGATAACAATAAAATCGGAAGCTAAATCAAAATTGTGTTGGCAGTTAATTACATTTTCTGAACAATTTTGAATATCCATCACATGAAATGACCGAGAAACTGCTTTCTCTGGTTATATTGTTTTTTGTTTTAGTTGGGATATTTAAAGAAACTTAAGAAAATCAGTAAGAAAACAATAACCATCCTCGAAGAAGCCACTCTACAAATGAAACCGGCAACGCTGTTGGAGTATCGTACACATTTTTTATTCGTTTTCGGAAGCTTGGTTGCCGAGTCAATAATTGTCGTTTTTTGCTTGTTTTTGGATAGTATCATAGATATCTGAACATCTAGACCACGCATAGCCTCTTTCAGAGCGATCCAACATTTCAAGACCATTATTATTTTGGTCGATAATGGTTCGTGTCCGACTTATACAATTAACATATTTGCCAAACACCTGCAAATTAAATTATTTACCAAATTTATATTTCACAGCACAAAATAAAAAAATTCATTTGTGATCATCATTAATCGATATTGATCGATTGAGATAAGTGCGGCAACACAGGAAAATATAATTTAGGCGTCCGTATGAATTCGTCAGCTTTCGTCGCTAGTCGGAATATTGTTGTTCGTTGTTCCATTCATAATTTGAGTGTTGCTACTACGCTTTACGCATTTATACGCTTCTACAGAGGTACACTGTTGCCGAAATTTCCTATAGGAAAATTTTGTCTCTCTCTTACACATTGAAAATACCAAAATAATTCTGTAACAATAACCAATCGCCTTTGGATACATGTAATGAATGAAATGCTTGGTCTAGATGTTCAGATGTCTGCGGATAGTATTGACAGAGCTTATGCAGACGCTCCAAATCGGTGTTGCCAATACAAGATAAATGATTTTTCCTAAGATCTTGTTCCTGATTGTTTGCGGAGTAATTTTATGATTGACTTGTGGGTTCTATCCTATGGTTAGAGGTCAATAAATGTAATTTTAGATTGCGCATACATCGAATCTGCTGAAAACATGAGATATGACTTGGTTTCGTATACCCTGTATATCACACACTGCGAATTAGTTGTTTTTTTTTTTTCGGAATCGCCCGCTTTAACCTCCTCATCCTAGAAACAAACTTTCACTGAAACTCCATATGCATCATGACATCACGCTGCTTTTAGACGACATCTAGTGTTTGGAGCTATTATTCTACATTAGGCTGTTTCATTTTATAAAGCACACATTCATCTCAATTTCAACATTTTTTCCCTAGGAACGGAAGAAGAATACTTTCCATACACACGTTCAACGTATACCATCACCCATTAAAGCCCTCGAAGGTTAGGCAGGTCGGTAGGTATATATGTATAATATTTTTTATCACTGTGTTCCTTCGCCCTTGGCATATCATTGAAAACGGGCGCACTCAAACACATCTCTTCCAACGAAACACAACAAACAAGGAGGGAGGGGGGTCCTGTACTATATAGTGGCCCACATTTTCAACATAACATAACAGAATTCATTAGCTTAACGATTCGTTATCCTAAATTTTCCCTTGTGAGCAAGTAGCGTACTTACCGAGCCCAGCAAGCACTACACCACCACCACCAGAGGGCCGTATTCCCTTGTGGAATACCAGGGTGGAGATGCATAAAGTTATTAAGTTTGGTGCTTTGGCCTTGTTCCAACTGTAAGAATCCAGAATAGCTTGGAAATCATGTTCAATACGCATGTCTGTTAGACAATTGTATATATATTCTTTTCTTATTGAGTACTTTTACAATAATTTGTATGTAGCAGGTCAGATGATGTCGAGGATTGAAAATCTTCAAGTAGCAGTTATGCAATGTAGAATTGTATTGCATGTATTTCATATATCTAAATTTTTATGACGGATTTGCATATCACTGTCCATACACTCCTGAGTAAAGTAGAACCCGTGCTCAGAGAGATATCTTTTCAAATTTGTTTTGAAGTAGGGCATATCCAAAAGTTTCCAATAGGGGGGTAATTTATTATAAAGGGCAATATCCAAGGAATTTTTAGCACTTTTAGTCAATCTGTATCTTTGTGTTCTGAGCTGATCAGCGCAGCGAATCTTATATAGATGAATATTTGAGTTTTTACATAATTCGCTTTTTTTTAGTGAAGTGAAGATTCCAAGGAGTTTTGTGACTTTGTTGGTTTTTGGTGCCTGTGTTGTTTTGTTTCCGATAAGTTTGAAACTGTTTGCTGCAAACCAATATTCGGCATTTTCTTCGACTGTTTCATTTTTTGTATTCTCGTTTATATTTTGATGAAATATAGTGGTATCGTCTGCGAACATGATACAGGCTGAGTTAGCTAAATAGTAAAATAGATCATTTACGTATATTATGAATAAAAGGGGTCGCAGGACAAAACCCTGCGGTACTCCATGTTTCATTATCATTGTTTCTGAGTTGATACCATTGAAATATACTGATTGTTTTCTGTTCTTGAGATACGAATCGAAAACAGCTAAGGGAACACCTCTTACACCGAATAGATTTAATTTCTCTAATAAGAAACCGTGATGCACACAATCAAATGCTTTTGTTAAGTCAAATAATGTTATAGCAGATTGTCAACCTTCTTCGAAGCCCTCTACTATGTTTTCGACTGCCACAGCTATCGCTTTTATGGTGGATGTGTTTTTCCGGAATCCAAATTGGATTTCATGCAGCAATTTGAATTTCTCAAAGAAGACGGATAACCGAGATTTCAAAACTAATTCGAATATTTCTCCCAATAATATTATGATGAAACTTGAGTGTGGTTGGAATAGCTGAAAGCGTTTAAGCTGTCAAATTAGTGTTGTATAGACATTCTCTTGAGTTTTATATTTAAATACTTGTTAAGACAAGCTCTTGTACGTCACTCAGGATGCAATAGATTTTAAAAGTTTCCTGAGCGGAAAAAGTCCGAAAAACAAATAATCGTGATAGTCCAAAGGTGAGGTTAACAATCAGGAACACAATTTTATCATTATTCGTAATTTTAAATGTACTGGGTCCTGGTCCTTTATAAATGGGCCATCTTGTATATCCACTAAAATATTCTCTGAAGTATAATTTTCACAGATACAATCTCCATCTTTATTGACACTAATTTCTTCTAGGAAATTCCTCCGTTGCTGGATGACTTTCGGCTGGAGAAAAACTTTTTATTTCTGTCACTTTGTATCCTGACTACAGAGTCAGAGTCTGTTTCTGGAGAGGTAGGTTGGAACGAAGCTATGGCAAACAGCGTGTACTTTTGCTGGGCGCCGGCAGAGGTCACTGCGTTCGAGCGCGAGCTACTGATTTAATCACCGACACGGAATTTCATGTTTGAAACATGACACACACATACAGAGTGACTGACTGAATTATAATAATTATTCGGCACATATATGGCCACCCCAATTAGCTCTAATGTTGACGTGTACACGTCGACGGGAAACGGCCAGCACAGATTATAATTAAAAGCGAAAAAAAAAAACAAAATAAAATGTGCAAAAATTGTGTCGAAAATCACAGACACGCCCAGAAAGGGGAACCAACATAACGTGTCGGCATGATGTTATAACTGTCTAAATTTTTCTGTTTGCTTTGTCAGTCCAGGGGAAATAGAATATTTAAAAAAAAGACCGAATTATATGTTGCACGAATAAATAAAAAATAACATCACCATCTTTCAAATAGATTTCAGAGTGTTATCATTATTGGTATTGAAATTTCTCAGAGATTAATCACTTGAAGGACTCCTTCAAGGTTCAATTTTGGGTCCATTATTATTTAATGCCTATATTAATGGATTATTGTAACTTAACATACTCCGATCTTATTGTATCATTGAAATTCCCGAAAAATATCCTGGGCTGTGAGAAATTTCGAGAAACCTTTCGATAGCGTTTTCCTCGTCATACTCTACCATTAAAATGATGATTTCTTTTTTAACTTGATTTTCATTGTAGAAATTACAGTTTGATATCATATTATTTGTAGAAATAGAACACAAGAAAATACACTATTTATAATTTTCATGCCACTCCGTATTTTGGGTTCCAACTCTTGCCAATCAATCCAAATATTTTTATAAGATGAATGATATCAAAGAAAATATAATTTTGCACATCGTTTAAGATATACCGGAAACAAAGAATCTTTGAATATATATTCGAAAGAACGGATTGCCTGTGTGATTTCTCAAAGGAATGAAGATTTTTGTTCAACATTCCTGGACTAATGATTCTATGACTGTCTCTCAATTTTCGTGTACCGCCATCTGCCAGTGAAATGTCGCTACTTTTTTGACTGTCGCGTAATGTTTGTGCACGCTTATATGACGGTTATAAAATTTTACAAGGGTGACTGCTTTATTTCACCATTTCAGAAGGGGCCACATAAACAGCGGCAAATGTGAAGGATATTTGGTTCGACGAATGTTTTCATTGCAAATTTCGGGAACATTTTAAATGTAGCCATCAACTTTTTCAGTATGTTCTGGATGGACTGAAATTCGCTTAAGTAATGTTAGTAAGTATTGATATCGGAAATGCTGATCTGAATGTTTCTAAGTTATTATTATATTTAACAAGTGTACCTAATTTTTGAGTAAAGATGCATTGAAATTTTAATGAACAAGCTGCTGAAGATCACAACTATTTCATACAACTTCACGCTCTATTTGAATCCATCGAACACGCGCAATGACATTATCAATGAATATTACTGACGTTTGACACATACTAATTTGAATTGTTATGGCGAATGAGGACATCTACTTTTATGGTGCAGAGCTCAGAAGTTTAGGGAATTTACTGTTCTATGCATATGCTCCAGTTAGCGTCCATAATGCATGTTTGCATAAATGTAATGGTTCCATGCAAGTGTGGTTCAGGGCTTGCTTTTGTGAAGAAGTTTATTCCTAAAAAGTCTTCGGAGGTTAAAAGCACGTGGTAGGGTGGTCTGGCGGAGACAGGAGGAACACCTCCTAATGAGCTGGCCAAAGGAAGCAAAGGCCAAAACAGACGAGAAGAAGAAGAAGAAATAACAGATTATTCTTCTGTATTAATAATTTGTAAGTATTTCGTAAAATGAACTCCTTTTTTGAATTTCATCATTGTTTTGTTTGATGATACCCAACCTACATCATTTTGCCTAATATTTCTTGAAAACCGATAACTACAAAAATATCTACCTATATTATGTAAAAGATTGTGTATTATGAGTCACAATTCTCCAGAGTAAAGCCGGGTTTGCATCTAGTTTTTTTAATAAATTCAATATGGCAAAACATTTTTATATTTGTTTTTATTGCAATGATTTTTTTGCTGGGCAATAGATCTATTCATTAAAATTACGCTGCAGTTTTTTGTGATGTAATTTTAGTTGTCTAAATGTTTATAAGCCGGGGTAAGTTGAAATCTATATCTATGTTTCGGGAATATAATGTATTCCAGTTATTAAAAAAAATGATGATGTCCTCTATCAAATGAACAAAAAAAAACATGAAAATCGAAACAGTCGAATTGTATACCTCCTCCGTTTGGTTCATCGGTCAAAAATAGTTGTCAATGTAAATGATTCATCAACCAGAATCAATTTGGATAGTTTGGAGTTTAAACCGACACTACTCATTTAAAAACTTTGTTTGGATATAAGAATATACCAAAATAGAACGAATAACATGAGGAAACTTGTCATCGCTCCTTGAGACGTGCGCAAATTGTCGAGTTAATCAGACGTGAAATTAGTGAAAATATCGTTGAAATATATATACAAACAGGTTATGCTAGTAGAAGCGTGTTAAAAATATGCATATTTTTGCAAGTTTAGGCGAAATGCTCATAGCGCAAGTTAAGAGAATGTTTTCATTGGAATGAAAACTCAATCCTTTGCCAATTAAAGGCGTAACACATGGCAGGTTAATGTAGGATGAAAATTTCTGGAGCTGAGATCAGCTCGCAGTGTGAATATATGCATAATAAACAAAAAAAAACAAAAGGAAAAAAGGCGTGAAACGCTTGATCCAGACGACGCGCAAATGTGTTCAGAAACCGGATGGCCTGGTGACGCGGGCGCGGGCCCCAAAACTCTGGCACTTGTACAAAACTCCAAAACGACCATGGGGGTGGGGAGGGGGAGCTTTTGTTTTGTTTCTTTTCTTTTAATTCCTGTCGAGAGAGGAACACAGCAAGCAGGCAGAGCCCGCTGCTCCTCCACTTGATTAATTTTTGCAATTTATTGCATATAAGAGAAGCGGAACCGTGATTTATATAGTTCCGTAGACGAGAATTTTCTCTATATTTTTTTTCATCTTCAGCTTCTTATTTTCTTCTCTTTTTTTTTCAACTGTGTCTCAAGTTAAAACTGGAAAAGTGATGACTCTTCGTCTTCTTCTTCTTCTTCTTCTTCTGCCTTCCAATTTCATACGTGCACATGTATCATCATCAAAGCGATATATACCGACAGAGACATAAGAGTTTTATTTATATACAGTGTTTTCATGATAAGGATGCAATAACATTAGGATTTGGAAAACGGTGCTAGATAAAAAGTCGGTTAAGGTAGTTATCGCGAGATAGTCAGGGACAAAAGTATGTGGTTCTATGCGTCAAAATTTTTGGAAAATATTTGAATATTCATCTAATTATATTAAACGAGCAATGCTTTTATATATATATATATATATATATATATATATATATATATATATATATATATATATATATATATATATATATATATATATATGCGAATTTTATCTCGAAAACATCACAGGGAAAAATAGTCCTATGGTTAAGCTTCCGGCATAAATCTAGAGATGCTCGGTTCGAATTCTGTTCACCTTTGAGTTTTTTTTATAAAATCCATTTTTTAAATAAAAGATGTTAATATGTGTTCCTCATAATTTATTCGGAAATGTTCATTGAAAATTTGTTCTTATCTAATATATTGCGACCCATAGCAGATTTTGGTAAAAATTAGCAAAAAGGGATTTTCGGAGTCGAGAAATCCATTGATGATACTTTCATATTTAATCGGTGTGGCCCTCGAGGTTCACACTAGCTATATCAAGAATGGCTCCGCAGATAAAAGTTTAAGTATGTATAGTATTTGGGGGTTGAGAAGTCGATTGGTGATACAGCTGAATTTTGTTATATTTATCATTCATATTACACATTCATATCTATTTTGAAATATATAACTTACGAATATGTGAACAATAAAAGCAGTATTTACCGATTGTATGAAATTTAATCAGAAATATGCACAGCTTAAAAATCCTTAGTAACTCTTATAGACCCATCTTAAATCCTGTTTTACCCGAGCAAAGCTCGGTCTCCAGATATTCTTTTCCAAACACGGAACACGCTGTTTTGTATTTGGAAAATGATCACAGTTGTTGAGTCGTCTCTTGAGTTGATTTGAAGGTTATGTAAAAATAATCTTTGGTTACGATCTAAACTTTTCTTATCATATATTTGATCGAAATTGGAAAATAAAGACAATGAAGGAGCATCGTTGAAGTCTGATTTGGTTCTTTTAAGAATTTATTTGCCAGTTGCTGGTTAATTGAGCGACTTCCCAAACGCAGGAGGTATACAATTCGACTGTATACAGTAAAGCTATTCCGATTTTGATGATTTCTGGTTTATTGGAAAAAATCTGCTAACTCTCCCTTGAAACAGCTAATGTGTACCTTAAGGGTTGCAATATATTAGGTAGGTACAAATTTTCATTGAAAATTTCCGATTAATCTATTAGAAACTAATATTAACATCTTTTATTTAAAAAAAAAAAATTCTCAAAGATGATCAGAATTCCAACCGAGGAACTCTAGATTAATGCCCGGAAGCTTAACCTAGGACTATTTTTCCTTATGATGTATTCGGGTTCATATTGGTATCTCACATATAATCTGTAGAACTAGTAAAATGAAAATATTAATTGCTGAAAACGATTTTTCTTATTAATGTGAATACAACCAATCGATTGAATAAACTCTAGAACCGATACATATGAATTTTCATCGAAATCAGTAGACCAGATTCCGAGATAAAATTTGCATATATATAAACATTACTCGTTTAATATAATATTAATAGATTTATAGGATGCCCTAAAATATTAGATTTTATCGGATGCGTTCAGCTTACAGAATAACACAAAATATTAAAGTCCGATAATTTTTAACGGTTGTCTTGACAGAATAGAACCAACTTTATCCTGCTGCTATCCCAATCTTGAACACCCTATATATATATATATATATATATATATATATATATATATATATATATATATATATATATATATATATATATATATATATATATATATATATGGACAAAGCTAGCGAATTTTATTTATCTACCATCCATCTTTGGGACGGATCAAGTGGAAACAGGAAATTATTCAAGCGAACGAGAGTGAAAAAAAAAGAGAGAAAGACATATTATAGAGGAAATTGCTGAAGCTTGATTTAGTCGGGAGCAATAATATCGCATGAGATATAGGTATGTATTTATATATCGTGGCCCGATCGTGGAATAATACATAACATGAAGATGGCTGAATATTTTATTCATTAAATAGTGATATTTCATGAAATTGAACGATTATCTATTAGAATTTATTTCTTCTTGTGGCTCAATAGTTAATGAGTTATATTAGATTGATAAATATATATCACGTTTTGAAAACAGACGGTACAGACTATGATTTTCACTCATTCTATTAGAAATCTGAATTTTTCGAGAAAAATCTAAATTGATTTAACTTTAGACTTCTGTTAAATAATTAATTAACAACATTTTATACAATTCGGTTGTATGTTTGCTTCTTTATGTATAGCTGTTCGCGCTTTTTGCATATAAAAATGCTCCGATTTTGATGATTCTTAATTCATTTGAAAGAAAAGAGTTAAGAAATGATCCCATATTTAGAAAAACTCAAATTCGAAGGGAGAGGAGGGGGTGATTTTTCTCGAAAATCGAAAATTTGAGACTGCAAAATTAAAGTTGACACTATATCCATAAATTTTTAAATCGAACATTTTTTCAAAGGAAGTACAATTTTCGAGTTACAGCATTGGTAAAGTCTGGCATATGTGTATTTCCACCTTGTTTTGAAATTTCTGAATAATAACAAGTACATGCAGATTTTTACGACTAATGCTATACTCAAAAGTGTGAAATAAATATTTTTTACCACAAATTTATTTAATTTATTTTTTTTTTTTTAATTTAATTTTATTTATAGCATCAATAAATTACATGCAAAGTCGACAGAAAATAAGAAAAAAAAGAAGATAGAAGACTTTTGGCACCAGCTATTTTCTGTTTTTGTCCAATTTTTGGTAAAAAATACTTATTGATATTGAGCTTTTCTACTAGTTTTCCAAAGATTTTTTTAATACATTGTCACTTGTAGAAACTTTATTCCAAAGGGGGTGGAGGGGGCAAAGTTAAAAAAATGTAAATTTGAAGATTTGTAGCAAATGGCATTGATCATCTTTATATTTCAAAATCGATCAAGTTATATCTAATATCGTTGCATTTTTAGGTAACATTCCAAAATAAAAACTCCCCACCACTGCTTCATTTTAGAGATAGAAAAAAAATACTTGAATTTATTTCAACTTTAAAAGCCATCAATTTCTTTACTACCTTAATTCGGTGAAATGTCGAGAAACACAAATTCTTTTTAATTCAAGATACCGGATACGGCCTCTAGCGGCCGGCCATCTTATTGGCATTCTCGATTAATGATATGAACAAACTGAAGAAAAAATTATACATAAACATTTATGAGTGAACGATATAATCAATATTTTTTGATGTTATCAGTTCTTTGATCGGGCCATGATTTATTCAGTCAGTTTATTTTGTATTTCCAGCAAATTAGAAGAGAATCTCTTTATCAATTGATATACTGATCGTATATTAAATACAACATTTGTATACCTATCATTACGCTCGGTTTGAAGGGTTGATAGATTAATAAATAAATAAACGATGATACATTATTTATTATCATTACATATTTGATTTGGCTCGCTTCATATTTGAGAAACTGTACGACTTTGTTTACATGTAATAATTGAGAAATAACGTGCTTTTTATTTATTCTGTTGGCTCGAATAATATTGCTATTTGTTTTTTATGACAGCTTTGCCAGTATTCATTTATTCGTAAGACTAGCAGAAACCCTCAGAAAATTTACCCATAAAAAAACTGAGGCCTGAAAAGTCACATGGTAGAAGTGAAACTTTTAGGTGACATATAAAACGTATTTAGCTAAGGATAGGATGAAATTCCAAAATTACTACTTTGGCCATTTACATGCCGTAATCGTCGAATCTGCATAAATGGTATTCTTGGAGAAATCAGTCTTTCAGAAACAAGATCTAAGCGAGGCAAGTAAGATGGTATTTTTGGATATTTGAAGCCATTGTACACTGATTATGCCGGTATATTATTTTTATTGACTGCATGCAGCTGAAGCATAATTTGAGCCGATTTATGGAGTTTCCTCACACTAAAATGTTCAGGATTTCCTAATTTTTATTTGGAGAAGGCGATTTTAAATCCTTCTCGAACCAAACTCTATCGCAAATAGAGCAGCATGGCGATCCAAATGAGTTGTCCGAGAATTTGTTTTTGAACTCTTTGCGGTTTTCGGAGGGAAGGAGATTTCGGTTTGAGTTTTTACGAATATGGGACCAATTTCCAAGTCACCTCTTTCAAATGAATCAAAAATCATCAAAATCGGAGTACGTTTATTATACACAAAAAAACAGACAGTCGAATTGTAGACCTCCTCCATTGGGGGTACGTCGGTCAATAAAGTGAACAGTGTTGAAGAGAATTGCGTCAAAGAATTACTGCAGCTTTTAGAGATCTCACACTTGAAATTGTATCGAATGCAGTGGGGCCGTAAAGTCTAAGCGCTCAGAAATATATTGGTTAGTTAATATATTTAAATAGTGTCGTCAAGGTCGGTCAAATGCGTTGACGGCCCACACTACATCACTGTAACACAGTCACAGCTTCACAGCCTATGACTAGAATATTATTATGTGGTGGATTGGGAAGAGAGGAGGAGGTGGTGGCTGAGGAGGACGGAGGAGGGTTGATTAATAGTGTTTGCATTATATTATATCTATGTGTCCTTCTCCCCACAGGGATACGGAGCTCGGTGAGCTCCTACACGTCTCCTAAGTTAAATAATTAATTAATGTATATAAACGTGTATAGATTATAATATGGTAGAAACGTCACCTTAGCTGGGCTGTTTGATGCTTTCATCCTTGATATCCTTCATTACCGTCCGAAATATTATTATTAACATTATTTTGACAAAGGACCACAAGAAATGTTTCTTCTCGTGTTGAGCCAAATACCTACCGTAGGCGGTAGTACCTATGGTAAGTAGAAGGCCGCGGAGAACTGGGCGATCGTGGCATCAGGATAAGTGGTTGCTATTTTTTTTTTGTTTCAGCGTTGACCTGTGTCAATCGGGTATCTAAATTATTTTTACTTAACCGAAAAAATCAACCACTACATTTATAAAACAGTTCTTAAGCATAAAAACAACAAACTAATATCATTGCTCTACAAAAACCAAAAAAAAATATTTGCAAACTTACGCGTTGAAACAAATTGTAGGTTTATGAGCTTGTTATAAAATATTGAGTTCGCTAATTTAAAATGACATTACAATAATTGTTCAACGATTTATACATATATCATTCATATACACTCGGAATAGAAATGGACCAAGTACATTGCCCTGTGGAACACCACGCACGCTGCTGTTATTTAAAACATGGCCGACTTCAGCAGATTTTTGATTAACTAATCATCTATAAACAGATATATGATAGAATAAGATAGAACAAATTCAAATATTAGGTACTGGTGATATTTTTGATCGTTTTGTCGAAAGCGAAACTAATTCTTTAATAGATCTGAATTTGTTGCGTCATTATTTTTATAAAACAGCCACTGCTAATTCAATCAAAACATTAATGGTTGAATTTTTCGAAATAGGTATATGCTTCAAGGAAACAAGTTGGAAAAGTCAAATGGGGTATTTCAGTAATTTTGCAAAATTGTATTTTTTGGTTCTATATCTATAAATTGAAGTCTAACATCTATCAAAACTTAATAATGTTGCTCAATAATGAATATTTTAAGAATTAATAATTAAATTAAACCATTATGATGTCACAACAGAAAACTTTGTTATCCTTTTCTATTCAAATATGAAAAACAGAGATGGTCATAGTCTACGGAACTCTTATAAATTGCAATACTGCTGTAGACCTCAGATTAGGCACGTTATAGATAGTAGAACTAACCAGCCCTTCCTTAGATCTACTCTAATGTCAAAAAAGTGTCCATGTCAAATTCATTTGAAGGTTTGAATTTTGCTCATCACTTTGTTTACTACTGGAAATTGTATTTTATTAAAGTCATTGTTTTCCTATGTTACTAAATGGTTTATAAAGTTTACGTTGTCCAGGAGTTTTATCAGTAACAACTTCTACATTATATGGTGTTTTGGTGATATTGTGTTCTGGAGTTATTCTTACACCTGTACGTAACCTACAGAATCATCATCATAAAAATTAAATGTGGTACACAAGCAATTTACAATTTACTGCAATGCCTAATACTTTTTAAGTTTTAATATTGCGAATGTCAAAACTGCATATTCACTTCATAAAAAATATTTATTATCTCGCTGTCCACTAATGGCAAATTATCACTGTCAGCCTTAGAAAATCCTGGATTCATTTTTATTAAATAATATAAGAATAATATTAGAAAAGCAACATAATCATAATCTGAAAATAAAATGACAATAGACTATAAACTCAGTTTATTCTTCGTTTTCTTTGGTAGATTTGCACTATTTTTTTACAATTCAAAACCTAGCTGCGTTGCAAACATTTTCTGTTGTGACGTCAGAGATCTTGCGCGCTTTTTTTTGAATTCAATGAACACGAATTCAATAACTATGACTTTACAACTAAATTATTTGATTGTTTTATAAAATAATCTTGTTTTTTACATTGCCAGGTATAATGTAAAAGTCATAAAAGTAGTAATTTCGTTTCTGCTGAAATAGCCTATTGGTCAACTACTTATGCAAAATATAACTCATTGTTTGGCCTTGCGCTATAGGTGGTGGTGATGTTGGTTGAACACTACTACTAATCTGTACGGCAAATAAAATGACAGTGTATTGTTTCGTCCTTATCCACAGGCAGAGAAAGGAACAAATTAACGGTAGCAACAACATTAACTTCCATTCAAGTCACAGGATCTTATTCTTCGGTCTTCGGTCGAGGTTTTTGTTCCCTCTCTTCCCGAGAATGTTACGCTTCAAGGGATAAAATGTTATATAAAACATATAAACGGAAGATAAATGATTTGTAATTTTCGCTGCTATATTCAAGCCAGGAAATAGGCAAGACATCATCTTTGTGTTTCACGAAAAAGAAGACGAATAAGAAGAAGAGGAAGAAGACTAAAAAGAATAATAAAGGAGGAAATAGAGCGGAAAAAATCTGTTAACTATTATTTGTACCGTGTATCGGATGGATTAAATTCCCAGCATGAGACAATGGCGTGAAGAATGCGTGTCTTTTGATGTGACAAGGTCCTACTCTAACAAGCTGGGTTACTAAAATAATAACTGTAGTCGTTAAACACGATAATATTAAAACAAACAATATAGCTCAAGATGGTGTCTTATATTGGGATAGTATGGAGCGAAAAAGTGTTTATGTTTGATCCTGCCAACGAATTTACTAATATACATTACATTTAGGTACAGTAGATAATAAATAAAGAGTTTTACAATTGAACAAAAAATAAAAAAAATCGATTGAAGCTTTTACCGGTTCATTCATATACCGTATAGTTAATTCAAACTATGCGCTACAACTCAATGATAATAATCATAGATTGGATTATAATTTCAAAATCTTACATACAGAAAAAAAGATTAAAATCGCATTTACTTGATGCATTTTAAATTAAATTTATTAAAATATTGAAGAAATTAACAACACTTAAATAGACATAAATAAGTAACAACCGTTTTGAAAATAGTCAAGAATTCAACATAAGTGTTGCTCAAAGTTTCCGCCATTATTTTCAAAACATTTTTGGTTTCTTAGACGCAACTGCTCCACTGCACTCGATACAATTTTAGGTGTGATGTCTCTAAAAGCTATAAGTTATTCATTGACGCAATCCTTCAACAGTATCTACTTCATTGTAATGAACTTTATTTTTTTCGGAAGCCCCATAATACAAAATAATCTACTAGACTGAGACAAGACGATTTTACAGGACAATGAATTCCGATCCATCTGTCAGTAATACTTGACTTTTGAAAAAATCACGTACCACTTCAAAGTTGTAATTGCTCTGAAAATTACGCAACTTTTCTCCAATTTAACCATCCTTGTATCTCTTACCTGTAAATTTGTTACCTACCTAATTAGTTTATAACATTAGTCATTAAGGTGTTTGTTAAACATCCTTATTACTTAAGTAGGCACTAACCTTATCAGAATTTAGTTAAAATACTCAAATTGTCATGATTAAACAACATTATAGTAGACATTTATTATAGTGTCTTAATTTTAATAAAGGTTATGCAATCGGCTGTGCACGATGCTTGTCTATTCGAATCTGTATACTCACACTCGCGCACACACATACTCGTATATAATAGAAAGAAAGAAAGCGAGCTGGCGAGAGGAGAACGTAACGCGTGACGTTTTCTGCCAGATAAGTCCTACCGTAAGCCGCATTGAGAAGTTACTCATACCAATAAGTGTGTTAACTTTATTTGCTACAACTTTCGTTATTACTTTCGAGGCTGCGAAATTTTTTGTTGACCAAAATATTTTCCTAGCAAATTACTTTCTATCGAATATCTTTCCGATTTCTTGAAAGCGACTAAACAAAATCATCTTCCTGATTGATATTTTCTTCCGTTGCGGAACAATGTTGCAACAGCTAGATACCAACAAAACACACATATCCTCAGTGAAAATCAATTTCCATCTAGTAATCAGGAAAGTTTGTGTAAATTCAAACACACACACACACAAACAAACAAACACACATAGCCCTAAAGAGAGAGAGAGAGCGCGCGAAATGCCACCAACAGAAAAGTTAGCGGCGGTGAGAGAATATAGTGTTACAGAATGATATAGTTTATAGGAGTCGTAGTAGGGCCCAAGTTGGATGAAAAAAAAAAGTGTTCGCATGCCAAAAACAGATCCACATTATATTCGCAAATACTCCCTACAAAACAATTATACGGGGAGGGGGAGTTGTATAGATAAATCATTTCATCTTCTTCTTCACGTGCTTATCCGTTACCGGATGATTTTCAGCCATGAAATTCATCTTCTTCCTATAGTCCTCTTTTTCCACAGACCTTTCCTTGAAGTATCAGTTGAAGCATCATCCCATACCATTGGTCGTTTCTCATGTTGTGGCTCAAGTATTCAAGTTAAATTCTCTCGACATAATTTCCACTTCTTTTCCCATTTGTTCTAACACTTCTTTGTTTGTGGTATGTGGTGCGTCCATGGTATCCTCAGCATGCATCGATACAGCCACATTCCTCGAGTTTCTTACATGATGCCTCTGCTAGTATCCATGTCCCTGTGCCGTAATTTATCCATTTTTATGAACGCATTTCTTGTCTTTTCAATTCTGCATCTGATCTCCAAAGCCTGGTCCTATTGGTCGTTGATTGTACTACCCAAGTATGTAAATTTTTCCGTTTTTCAATTGTCTTTTGATTAACATACAGTTGTCCTTGTGGTGACAGATTTTTACATATCGTCATGTATTTTGTTTTGTTAAGTTAAGTTAATGTCAATGCCAAAATCAGTGCTCTTTTTTGCCACTTTGTCCAGCAATTCTTGCAGATCTTCATGATTTTCTGCAATTATTACGATGTCGTCGACGAATCTAATATTATTGAATTTCTTCATTTATTTGAATCCCCATTTTTACATTTTCCAGTGCATTGCTAAAGATTTCTTCCGAATATATACTGAACAATATTGGCGACAGGATGTATCCCTGTCGGACTCCTCGCTGGATTTACGCCCAGCTGCCCTCGGCCGTGTCAATAACATTTTTTTCATTTTTTCTTTTGTCTACAGCACAACTACTTATCATGTAACACTCGTAACAAACACGGTTGCCTAATGATAGAATAACATAATATTTTGTTGGTAAATAAATGCGCTGCTATATAACAGCAACATAGGCTATGTTACGATTCAATAAAGCTAATGAAAACACACAGAGCAAGCTTTTACTTCGTTCGTTTGTATGTACGTACGTACGTACGTAATAATAAGTACGTTGGTAATTAATATTTTGTAAGCGGATGAATGAGTATTTCGAGAGAATAACACAAACTTCAGGCAATATTATTATTACCTAATGAGTAGCAAATTGGAAAAGCCACGTGTTATTTCTATAGAATACAGACAGCCTGCTGGCGAAAATATATAATAAGGTTATACAGGGTGACCCCAAGGGAACACTTCCTCAATCGAGCGATTTAAGCAAAGTAAATCTCAGATGACGTGAAGAGAAATATCATTAATCTTGTTCTTACGAATCCAACTGAAGATTTTACTGCGAAAGATGCACATAAATGATTTTAAAAACAACTACTCGGTGAGCAAATACCCCATTGAATCGCATTGGAGTATTTTCTCACCGATTATTTATTTTCATTGTTTTTAGTTTCATATATTTTATATACTGTTGATCAAAGTCATATTTGAAAAGATAAAATTTGTGTAATAGGGCCAATAGAAATATATTTGACAGCAATAATCATAATAAACTATAATGTTGCGTATGTGGGTTCGCAGGTAAGTGAGAAGTTAAATAAACTTTATTTATACTCGAAATAATAAAAATTACAACTTAACTTTACTATATTCTCACTTGCTTGCTCGGACAATTCTATTATTCACACTATCTTTTACAATCTGATAACTCATGCCGACAATTCTCCCATATATATATCCGACAAAGGATCCAGATCATTCGAGCGGCTTCTGGTCTTCGATTCACCAGCCGCCACTGGACTTTTCTCGAGATCCCTTTGTCGGCATTAGTGAGTAGATGCCGGTATGCTGCTGTCGCTCTCTTTGTCAGCACCGCTCTCGATATTCCAACCACAGTATAGATCTCGTGCTTGCATCAAAAGGATGCCGCCACTTTGTGGCCAATACCGGCGGCTGTTCCCCTTGCACGTTACAATAACAATCTCTTGAAGGTAAAATTACACAAAGATTATAGCCATAATTTAAGATGATTATTAAATTCAATCAAAATCGGAAAATTTTTGCGAACAATATTTTTTAACTATAATTCGAAATATCTATCTCAAAAATGCTTGGACTTGGACATTATGCAGGATTTTGTTTTTAAATTGAATGAAGAATCTGAACATTTATAATAAGATACGGAGCATTCCATGTGATAAAACAAAAACAATCAACAAATTTTCAGATTATTTCTAATTATAGCTGCCCCATGATCAATCAATGGAGTTCTCGATGGACCACCCTGTCTATAAGATTTTATTATACTTCTTCCAAGAAACATTCCATTAATATCAACCAAATAACAAATTTCCATATAACATACAATCAACAAAGGCGAAGGGCTTCTCTGGTTATTATCTCATATATAATGTAATCAGGTAGGTACGAACCAAAGGCTAAGAGAATAAATAGATCGTTATATATATATATATATATATATATATATATATATATATATATATATATATATATATATATATATATATATATATATATATATATATATATATATATATACACAGACATGTACGCTCAAAGCGGTCAATTATCCTGTACAATCAATCCAGGCAACATTCTGATGGTTGAAGGGCAATAACAGTGTATCTAAATATTATTTTCTCGTTGAAAATTTCCTTCAGCAAAAGAGAAACCAAGCAATATTATTATTATTACTCCTTTTTGGAAGATTCTGACAAATATTTAACTGCGTGAATAACTCAAGAAGAATAATACGTCAAAAAAGAAAATAAATTTACCTACCTAGCCCTATTTGATGGAATACCTATATTTATAACGGAGCGAAGATTATTAACTGGCTTAAAAATATTGACGTTCTGACAAGACTTTCGGTTATAGCAGAAGTCTAAATTACCATGCTACTTTTCGTTTAATTTTTGAATTAAAATTTGAAATTAAAGGTAAGTTTCATAACCATACTATACAAATATTCATTATTTTCGAAATACTCAGATTTCTTGGAAAAAATCTCAAAAAACGTTGCTACTTCTATTACGTTCTATCTCCGTTAGTTTTTCGTATACGAATATATGAAATTTCAAGAGCGAAGGTCCAAAATGTATCTGAATATTTAGAATGTGAGAGACTTACTGAAAACTGTACAGGGTTTTCAAAATAAGCCCACTATTTTCAACTGATTCAGATCCCAAATAACTCGCTTATTTTGGAAAAAACACCCTGCATTTTTTAAGATTTTGGCTTACATTCAAAACAGGAGGTGGTATACAATTCGGTTAAATGTTTGCTTTTTTTATTTTATAGTATAGTAAACGTGCTCCGATTTGAAAGAAGAGAGTTAAGGATTGGTCCTATATTTAGAAAAACTCAGATCCGAAGTCTTCTTAGCTCTAAAAAGAAGAATTAATGAGAAGACCATATCTGGAAAGGTTTATACCAATAGAATTGATAATATTTTGTATTTTTCAGTGCACCAGTTAATAAAGTCGCTCCAATTTTTGGTAGGAAATATTTATTTGTAAAAATATATCGATCGATTTTCAAATATGGCGGATGCGCCTTATTATTTACAAATTAATTGTCTAGTTTGAAAACCCTTGACTTTTTTAAATCCTTGTTTAAATATTGCTGAAATTTTATCTTTGACCGTAAAGTGACCGACATACTGGACTTTTAGACCAATTGTATACCTCGGCTTTCTTTGGAAGTCAGTCAAAAATATCGGTGCTTGTAAGTTTTTTTTTTAGATAGAGATGTCCAGATATTGCATTAGCTTTGTTAACTTGTTTCTTAACATCATTTTCATAAAACCATTTGCTTGTAACATTGCATCTAAGAGTATGTTGGTAATTTCTATGGCCAGTTTGCTTATAGCCTTGTCAAGTGTTTCGGCCTGTTTGTTACAAATCTCGTAATATTCTTTGAAGGTCATCTTATAGCTGCAATGAATAACTGCATCATCGGCATATATTTACACTATGTATTCCCATTCAATATCCTGGTCTTTGCAGCTTTTATTCATTCCTCCATGATTCTACTGACAGAAGGCTGAGACTGACACCTTGGCGAATACCTGATATTGTGCGGAAGTGCTGCGTTCGTTTGCATTGTTGTATTGGTGTTTACGTTAACAATAAATTTTATGTATTTTTCAGGTGGATTACTAATTTCCAAGATTACACTCTATTGCAGCCTTGGTTAGGTTCTCTAAAGAAAAAGTAGGCAGGGGTATTGTTTTCGAGATATTTCCCGAACCAGTTGTCTTAATATGTGGTATAATGCATCGATAGTGGATCGGTTTCTTCTAAATGCCAATTATTGTTCAGTTATTTGCTGTATTTATTTATGTGGAATGATTCCAGCATCCACTCAAACCAAAAGAAATTATATTGGTTTGTACTCCAGTCGCCTATCATTGATAACGCAACAGAAAACACTAGCTATACCTAAAACTAGAGCAATAATTATACCCTACCTGGACACATTCAATCCAATTTGATGTATCAGATAGGATCTATTTGTCACACGGTCATCCGATTTTTCTGGGATATTTCCAACACTCCAGCCCCGCCCCCCGCCCGCTACAGTCACCAGTTTAAACGTTTCTGCATCATCATTCTATGATTGTGGAACATATGAAATGCGCGCACAGAAAGCGTTGGTAGAACGTAGACAAGGCCATGAACATAAATTTCCACCACACACCCACACATACCAACGACTGTGTGTAATTACAATCAAAATGCATATAGATATTAGGTAGTAGAGATATATCGGTTTCGCGTATGTCCAACCATAAATTTTGTCGATGTCAATCAAATGGATATGATGGTAATACAATTACCATGAATGATTTGTTGAGCAAACATGATTTTTTTGCAAATAAAAATGTCTTCAGATTTTGCGTATATATATATATATATATATACAGGGTGTCCTACAACATGACTGCCATAGCTTGGGAGTGTGTTGCTGGGGTGATTTCAAGTGGAAAATGTCTAATGAACATATACCCGGAACTCTAACCTAATTGAGCTAGAAGCATTTAAAATTTGAGTTAACTAGTAGTAGGAACTGTCTACTAATTTAAGACCATTTGAAAAGAAACCACCATATTGAATTAGTTGTTCAAAATGTCCACCCTGATGTTGAATACATAGTCTAGATCGACTCAGAATTGAAGAGGTAGCAGTGGCAGCAATCTCAGCAGGATCAGCACTTATAGTTTCTGCGACAACCATGATTCTAGTTAATAGGTGTTCTCTGTTTTAAATATTGTTTGCATAAATTAAACTTTTCAGTCTTCCCCATAAAAAATCTAGGGGGTTAAAATCTGGAGACCATGTGGGCCAAGAAACTGCAGAAACTCTTCCAATCCACCGGTTTGTATAGTTTTGATTAAGAAATTCCGTTACTTGTCGACCAAAGTGTGGGGGTGCGCCGTCGTGCTGAAACCACATTCGTTGTCTAACATTAAGAGGAATATCGTCCAGTAATATTGGAAGATCATATTCAATGAAACGTAAATAACGATGAAGATGATGATGATGATGAACGAGGCGGTCATCAATGATGCCAAACCAAACATTCACCGAGAATGTATCTTGAAAATGGGATTCCCGAGTTCGTCGTGAATTTTCATGCGCCCAACAATGAGAAGTCCCGGTGTTATTGATGCCGTTTTGGGTGAATCAGGCTTCATCACCAAACAATATTATTCGACAAATCCTTTGATTTCCGTAACCTAGCTTTGTTTAACTATTTACATAACAACAGCAGAGTCTATCATTATTTTAGGCAAAAGCTATACTGTAAAAGAAGCTAGTGACCTTTGTTTTGACTAAGGAGAACGTTATTATATTCATAAATGAAGCTCTAGATGATAAGTTCATGAAAATGGTACTTATATTTGGTTTAAACGGGCCATATCGGCGAGTAAAATTTTGCAGCTTAACTGTAAAAAGATATAAAAGATCCGGAAGAAAATTTGGTTTTAACTCTACATGATAAGTATTCACGTTTGAGATCCAAACAAGTAAAACAAAAGAGACTTTATATTTATTGTCGTAACGGTAAGTTCACAATACAATTAGACAGCATCAGCAGTTTTGCAAAAAATCTCCATCTGAATGAATCTGAATTAGATCCCCGGTGGTCTAGTTGGTAAGACGTTGGACTTGTAACCGAGAGGTTGTAGGTTCGAGTCCAACTAGGTCAAGGACTTTTTCCATACATGAAAATTTCCTAAAAATAATTCCGGGGGCAGAAGGATCGCTATAAAATGTCAAAAACTAACGGTCGACATCACTTGCCCCTTACCAACCCGCGTTGAGGCAGCGTGATAAGGTACTACGCCTCCATGTCTCCTAGTGACATATCGGTGGTTCGGCGGAGTCCAACTTAAGGTGCTGTAGGTCCTCTTATCAGTTGCAATACTGATAGGGCAGTGAATAGGAGGCCTGTTGAGGAGTGGACGCAAAAAGGGCTGACGACGAAAGTGACATTACTATGTGGCAAAGTATATTACTTTATTAAACGATTTTGAATCCAATTATTCAAAATGCGAAAAATATTTTTCAACATAATATTGCATATCATTTGGAAATGACTGATGAGGTGAATTGATAATTTTAACACTGATATCAATGCTCAATTCTAGTTCATTTGAATCATATGATAGTTATTTTTTTGTAAGAGCTCCTCAACAGAGATAAACTTAATACTCTCATGCTTTGAGAAATTGGTGGAACAAAAAAATCCGTTCTCTCTTCATCTTCGCCTCCTACCTTGTCTTCTCAAAACAAATAAAATTTAACGAACAAACATATTGTCGAGACTCTAAACTAACACATATTATAATAAAACATCCTTGAAAGCCTGCGTGAAAGACAGAGATAACTAGATGGAGAAAGCTGGAAGTTATTAAATTAAATATACAACCGTCGGTATGTATATATATATATATATATATATATATATATATATATATATATATATATATATATATATATATATATACGGATATACATATAGTATGATGAATACAAATTTCGACTCCTCGAATTTAACTTTCATTTCATATTCATAGAGGATGGACTGAAGTTATTTGAATATATAAAGAGAAATGAAAGATGAGGGAAATGTTGACGTTGATTCTCCTCCACAAGTTTAACAAAGACCGTATACACCACATCATTGTATATATAACTCGATAAATAAATAAATAAATGGAGAGATAAGATGAACAATCTAATTACCCCAAACTCTCTTGTTGATTCTCGTTTTTGTTGACTTTTGCTTTTGACTATATTCGATAAGAATTTCATGGAAATTATCAAAATATCCCAAAAGAAGGTATTCATATATACCTACTTACAAATTCTATTGAATGTATAACTAACTGTATTGACTGATACTTGATGGAAATCCATATTAGATTAGAATTGAAGAAATATATTATATTTCCACTATGATATATTTAAAAAACTCATAACGCAAACGTTCAAGTAATCTCCTCAATAACCAGATCGATGGTATGTCCAGTCCACTATTGCATTTGTAATTGTTAACTAATTACTAGTCATTAAGATGTATATTACAAATAGGAACTAAATATCTAAGACATTAAATGATGTTTGGGATTTAGAACCGTTGGCGTAGATACAACAATATAAAAAACAGAGAAATACCATAACACACCAGCAACTTTATTAATTACTAGCTGACCCGACAGACGTTGTCCTGTCTTAACAAAAGCAAAAACAATATCTTGGTTTTCTAAATTTTCACCCATGACAACAATAGCAACTTCATCAATTGTTGCAGTATTATAGCGTCTTGCGTGTTGTCCTGCAGGCGTCTTATCAGCTTTGCTGAAAATTTTGTGGTAATCAGATGGCATGCGATTTAATGCAGTCTTGAATAATACAACCAATTCGATGTCTGATGGAAGAACATTTGAAGTTGCTCCACACTTGGTCTGTTTACCGATTTATTGTGTGCATAACGCTGATCGACTTGTTTTGCTGAATCGCCCATGAAATAAATTTGCAAAAATTGTACCACCATGTGACTTTTGAGATACTTTGTCAGGACTGCCATTCCCCCATCAAATGTTGACTGGCTGCTTTTGGTTATTCACCTAGCTACAAACCTAATGTACGCTACTTTAATTGATATATGATTTCAATTGAAAATTACCAACGTATTCAGGCACGTGGTGGTAAAAGTTTATTTTTTTACCATATAGTTGAAAGTTAGCACAAAATTGTCTCGAATAACTTTTGTTGTGCCAAATGACTTCATTTGAAAACAATTATTGTATTCCTGTATATGAGTTAAAAATGTATAGTACCTGTCCCATTTCCGTAAGCCAATGAATGCAGAGGCTCTGGTGGCAGTTCCAATGGCGTCCATTTGACTTTACCGCTCCCGCAACACAATCCAGGGGCATCGTTCTTTCAATATTAGGTGTGATTGATTTTAACTTAACGAGATGAATAATCACTTCTCAAAAACTCACTGTATAATAAATTGAAATGAAACTATTATTTATCAACCGATCCATCTATTTGTTAAACGATATTTGCAGCGCATGTTCTGTCAATTGCTGGCAGTTATTTCAAACAACTGACAGTTGTCAAACAACTGTATGTACTGTATGTAAAATTAATATAGTCTTTAAGTTTTTTCATAAATGTTCTTAAATTTTCTAATGTCGCGCTCAACTTTCTTATTTTTTCGTTCGTAAGAACCTTCTTCTGATAATAATGAACGCAACAAAAAAGAATTAGCGAAATCGGTTCAGCTGCTCTCGAGATTTGCGATAAGCAACTCATTCAGCGATTCATTTTTATATTATAGATTGTCACGCGACAATTGTTTCGCCAACAAAGTTGGCATCTTCAGGGGTCAACCTGTTACTAATATGTAGGTTAGGAATATGTTTATGAATAAAAAAAATACATTTATTTAAGAAACTACTAATTTTTGGTATACTTAGACCACCTCATACACAGTTCCCCTTATTTTGCTCCTCAATACAATAAAATAATATAAAACGGGTGTTTCCAGTTGAAAAAATGACTTTTGACGTTTTTTTTTGGATCTAATTTTCAAGCTTCTTTTTTGATCACTTTGTACAAATAATTATCAAAATATCATAAAAATAGTGATAAAGTAGATCTTCTTCTAGAAGAAAACCAACCCAAATTATATATTACAAGAAATTGTACAAGAAATCAAAACATTTGGTATTATACATGGTATTCAATTAAAAATAACAAGACTGGCATTTACTTCCGGTATAACCGGAAATGCGATTAAAATGAAAATATTTTAGACATATGTCTCAAATGACTTATTTAGTATGTCACCACATTTTAAGACTGTTTGTAAGGGTCATTTGCTCACAATCGATCGATGTCTTTCCCAAGAGAACCATCCTGTATATATATATATATATATATATATATATATATATATATATATATATATATATATATATATATATATAAGAGAAACGCTTTCTAATTACGTACAACATCCGTTATGCCCGTAACATCTGGCAAAGCTTATGTAACTTCTTTTTTTCTCATATACAGAAAAAGAGTATTTCTTAAATCGCAGACTATTTTCCCGTAAAGCTTCAGTTAATTTGAAGCAGCGTCTCTGCTTGAGAGTGTGAAAAATATTAAAAGTATCAAGTAGCAAAAAGAATAAGATTTTTTCAGTTGAGGTAAAATGATTATATAACAAAGCTCCACACATTTTAATGACCAATAATTTCTACCTGTTGGAACTACCTGGTTAATTTTTTGGAGGGCTTATAGGTTGAAATGTTTTTATTAGGATATCTGAGTTTGATCATTTCTTTAAGACAGGATCGGACATTCAAGGTCATTTGATTTAAAATTGAATTACAAAAGAAAATAACTACAAGCAGCATTTAGGACTTAGCATTAACGTACAAAAAATATATTATAATTATCAAATTTGGCTAAGATATCAGAAAAAGTGATTCACAAGAGATTTGATGATATTCTAGAGGGAGAGGGAATGATAAATGGGAGGGATTCAGAAAAATTAAATCGACTAATGATGCTGTAAATTATGTCAATAACTTCATGTGTAATCAATTTGACAATAGCAGATCTGTAACAGCTGTATTTCTGGATCTATCGAAGGCTTATGACACGATAGTACATGAACTTCTTTTGATTATATTGAGAGATCTTGGTATAAGAAGGATTGTTAGTGATTTGCTGTGCAAAAATCTCTCAAATAGATTTCAGTGTGTTCCTATTAATGGTGTTAAAAGTTCTTACAGATTAGTCACTTAAGGAGTTCCTCAAGGTTCCATTTTGCGTCCATTATTATTTAATGTATATATTATTGGATTATTGCTTAACTTAATATACCGGGTGTTACACAGTCATTATGTGTAGTAATCCTAAAATTTCCTTTGAATATGTCAAAATCGAATGTGTTTATTGTGTTTCCATACGCGGATAAGGTCCCTGTTGCTTTGTTGTTATACTGGATGAAAATTGGAATTGGAAGAAAAATATTCTTAATATTGTTGAAAAACTAGGACACTTTCTTTTTATTTTCTATACTACTATATATATATATATATATATATATATATATATTATTGACAGAAATGGTTTATTAAAATTATAACATGCTTTGTTCTGCAACGTCCTATTTTAAGGGATTATTTGTTAGGGTTCAGCTTATTCAAACTAATCCGGGCCGGTAGCCAGAATTTTAACGTTTAATAAGCAAACCATCATTTTTAGTGAGAATCGATTGTTGAATATAAGTCGAAAATATATTTTGAAGCACTAATATATAATCATTGTATTCTACGGCAACATTATACTCTTGCTGAGTCCATTATCTTTGTTATTGTTGAAGCATCTGTATGTTCTAGACAAAAATCGCTTGCAGCAAATACAACTAAATTAAAAAGTGGCCAAAAACAAGTTCATTTACAATAGATTAGATAACAATATGAAAAATAATTACTTTACAGAGGGTGTATTAAACTTCATATCAAGAGTTGGATTTTCAATAAGTTATAATATTGTTATAGTATAAAATTGTTATATTATATATATGATGATCTGTACATTTATGTAGATAACTCTGTCCTTCATTAAGATCAATGACTTTTCCATTATTCGTTCTAGAAAACAGCTGAATAAAAACATTGTCCCACACATATATCATAGATTTTTGCGAGTGTACGGCTTTACCGTAAAACCTTTAAGGCAAAATCACATAAATCCTCTTCACAGAAACGCTGTTGTATATACGTAGGTTTAGAGGCGGCGGCATATAATTCGGCCAGAACCCATAAATTTGATGGCCTGTCGATCACTATGGGATTTGTTGGCGTACCTCTCACGTCCAATAATAATAATAATAATAATAATAATAATAATAACAATAATAATAATAATAATAATAATAATAATAATAATAATAATAATAATAATAATAATAATAATAATAGAATAATTATTAAACACACAAAGTGTCGCGTGTGTACGAGGCGTTATAAGTGACGGACAGACAGTCGGGGGGCGGACAGACACATCTATGTTATTAATTAAATAGTGCGGAATGCCTTTTGGCATTGTCCAACGTGCACTATGCAAATTCAACTTTGCGCCCGCCTATACGCCCGCTGCTTTGGTCATTTACATAAATGCCTACCTAATATTATTATAAATGTTTACGCTCTTATGGAGTTTACAGACGGTCGGGCAGATCTTTGTGAAAATACCACCGAAAGATTTCCACTCGAAACTCGGATTAAATTTTCTATTCGCTACTCACAACGCGATCCACCAAAATCAAATGGTATTTGATCCCAAAGCAGTTGATTAAAAAGAAAATAAAGTCACTTTTTCGTAGAGTGGATTATCTTTTCAATGGTTTTCGATTTTAATTCAAAGTCAAAGTCTCCTGAAGCAGAACAAGTTTCTCAGCTAATACATATCAACAAACTTTAGTAGGATACTCGATCTGGTATCTGAAGAGGTATCGGTACCCTACAAACAACAAAACAAAAAAAGTTTGAAAATCAGTCCAGTATCCGTTCCTGAGATAATCTTGGCACATACATACAGACAGACAGACAGACGGGAGAATCAAATTGTCGCCTGTTTTAGCGAAAAAACTCAAAACGTTGGACGATCAACTCTGAAGCATACACAAATATGTATTTCAAGATTATCAATACAATGATAGGGCGCTGCACGTATGTCCGAAGGCAATGCAATCTGTATTTCTTAGGCATCACAAAGTCAACGTGACCTTTCAGATAATATTCAGGTGCATAAATCTATATTTCATAATAACTCAAGCAATAAATTTTTATTTTGTGTTTCTGCATTATTGTTGATAACAACTCTTTCATATTATTTGCTTATTTAATCAATCAATATTTTTTTCTCCCTAATTATATGAACTTCCTTAAAGCGTATAAGAAATTGAAATAAATATCTTATCTCGAAATCGTCACGCCACTAATTTACTCCCGTAAGTTGAATTGATCCATTTTTCGTGTTTTCGAAGCAGACGCCAGTATATTTTTACCATTTCATCTTATTTGAACCATTATCATACTTATTTTTAATACACGAACAATACTCAACGAATAAAACTGACGTTTACAGACTACTTGGTTTGACAAACGAATCAACAAATAGAGATTTAGTCAAACTGTCTCATGACCATAAGGTTCCAGTGACTGAACCCGTAACAGTTCTTTGCATAGATGTATATAAGTCTCTATGGTTCCATGTCCCACAAAATAATCCATGTTGGATGGGTATCAATAAAATTGATACATATGATGACCTTTCTCATATTTAAATTCAAAAACAATTCACAAAGTGATCGCAAAACTGGAACAAATGGAACAAAAGTTTCTAGCAACTAGTCTGGATATCTGGATAACCATCATTAATGGACATTCTTTACCGTCGATATCGAGACGATATAAATTATTGACGGCTTTTGGCCTAGCGGGCGCCTTTCCTGAATAAAAGTAAGCACTTCCTTCGGCCGCCTGGAGAGCTGCTGCGAGGATCCTATCTATAGTCCTGGCGTGCACTGCTGCTGGTCCAGGCTATCCTGCAGCTCGTGCGATAATTCTGGATTCAGAGCACGGTTGACTGTCCCCCCCCCCCCTCCCATCATATTTAAACACACTGCCACACAAAGGAAAATATTCCAGACAGATTTCTTAGTTTAATAGCTTCTAATTTGGTTTGCCAGATTTCGATAAAATTAATATTGATAGACACAAGTTGTGCTGAAATGTAGGTTAACTACAAATTCAAATTTGAATATAAACCGAATTTTCGACAGTTTCGAAAGTGTGAATAAGGAGCATGTTTTCTGTCGAGGTTTCAAAACTTCCTGTATCAGAAATTTTCTTCTTATTATTTTTTTTTTCAAGAAGAGTGGATAACAAGCCCCTGAGTGCACTTTCTTATAATAATCCAAAACATTAGAGGGTAAGATTGTCACACCAGTGTTCCTATTCTCATCAGAAGAGTCAGACAAAAAAAAAAGAGAAGAAACAGACATTGCTAGAGAGAAAAGAATTGGACCAAAAGTTCTCTAATTAAGGAAGAACTCGTTACCGCTTTGTATTTGGGCAATGCCCGGAAAAATTGGGTGCAGCAGCAGCACAAAAGGGGCTGAAGGTCACTGAAGCCGAAAAAATATTCTTTTATAATGGATCTCCAATATCCACAGATACATCTCCTATTCCATCTCTCGACCAAGGTAACGGAGATATGAAGAGGCTAGAAGAGTAATTAAAAAAGAAAAGTAATTAAAACTTGTACATCACAGGAGAGCGTGGGTGGAGGGGGGTGAAGGGTATCGGCGGAATCGGTGGTGGCGGTGGAAAGGGATTTCTCACACAGATCCGAAACAACGAGAATTCAAAGAGGCTGCAAGGGTAGAGGGTAAACTTAGGACTGAAGAAGGTCGTTTGTAACAACTGGTGGAGATATTAGGCCATTTTCAAGTTTGAACTTGCCCCCCCAAACACAAATTATGAGGAATCGAAATATGAAGGAGATGTGCCTAGCAATAATTATTAGCGACTGTAATTAGAAAATATAACAGACAGGCGATATACAGAAACGGCCAGCAATATATCAAGTATTTGATGAACAAACTAAATCCGCTCATGGAAATGAATATAATTGGACAGCAAATTAAAATTTCCAGAAAAACCCTCGGATAGGTCGATTTTGTTTTAAAAATGAATATGTTTCGATTTAATTTTTTTATGAAATAACTTGTATATCCTTACAACTTTAGATTCTGCTAAAAATTAAACACACATTTATTTATTTCTATCCGGCAATCATAAGAATAAGAGTATAGAAAAAAAGTATGTTTTATTTAATGAGGTGCTCAACCTCCATCAACCTCTTGTCAGGAATCCAAATTCTCTTAGAACATAACCAACAATTCTTGGTGTTAAACACCCTGTCCCTTGTTCTATGTTCGTCAGCAGGTAGCTCTAAAGAAATTAATCAGAAGCATTCAAATCGGGAGATCGCGCTGGCCATTCCAAAAGGCCCTCTCCTTCCAATCCATTGTTCTCCAAAGCTGTTGTTTAAAAGTCACACACGGGTGTTGCGTAATGTGTTGGGGAACCGTCATGCTGAAACCACAATTATTCGTCTGGTAAATCGAGATTTTGGCAATTGGGGTATAACTGGGCTAATGTGGGAGTTTAATCATCCCTTAAGCAATCTAAATACTGTAGCGTAGCGAACCACTTTTTTACGCTCGTTTCAAAACATTTTTGTATGACCGTGGTACTGACTGGAGTAATTGCATGGACTAACTTTCATCGACTTGTAACTTGTAACTAACTAGACCTGTCAACATTTGACAGAATAATTATAATATTTCAAACTTACTTTAATCTTTTAAATCTAGACACTAAAATAAACAGCATTCTTTATATTTCTACTTATATTCTCGCATTTTTATGATCGACGGCTAAAATTAAATAAACGTGTATTGAACAAAATATGTGTAGAATTTTCAGCAGAATCCAAGATTGTAAAAATATTCAAGATATTCTAGTTAACAAAAATGTGAATGATTCACCCTGTATAATATTTTTTATGTTCAAACATGCGCGTTCATGAAACAAAATCACGCTTTTGGAGGGTTTTTGAAAAAAATCAACCCTATATATTTTATGAATTTTATTCCAGGTACCTACTTTACCGAAGCAGCGAATATTATGAAATTTGTAAACACGATAGAGGTCGCATATATGGAGATATCAAATTGAAAATTGATACAGCCATCGATTTTACAAATATCTCGGTCAATTTCGTTAACAGGCATGATCGCACTAGTAGTTTCAAAATGGCGGCTGACCAAACTTTTGTAAAAACGTCAAAAAGTAGTAAATGAATGAATATCAAAAATTGTATTTTTGGGTTGTAGATATGATCTGTCCCTAAAACTTTTGATTGCAGAATTTTTTTTATTAAAAACAGTGAAATTCACCTACCCGCCGATTACGAGCCGTCGGATTTTTTTATGCAATATCATCGTTAACAAATAGATACATTCTAAACATTATTATTCCCTTGTATATCGAGCATAGTGTAATGAATGATTTTATCTATATTCATGAAAGCAAATTATTATAAACAAGTAATCGTCACCATGTCCATCGATTTTCAATAAACTCTGTATAAATATATATTATTCATAAATCAATCTGGAAGCATTTAGAATTCACAATACAATTTGTTTATACGGGTATTGCTAGAGATCAAAATTGTAATAGTCGAATAATTAAACTAGTTCACAATTTAAAATCCGGGTTAATTTTATCTTTGTAATTATTGATTCAAGCATTTATAAAAAAAACATGATATTTCTAGAGTTTAGACCATAAAATACATTCCGTAAGTAAGTAAATATTAGTGTGCTATCAGTACTGTTCTCGCCATCACGTAGCCTTCAACTCGTCCTCCAGTTCCAGGGTTCTAATATGAAATCCAGAATCTGGGATGGCTTCAAGGAGGTTACTTCCCCATTTCTGCATGTTCCTTGTCCAAAGCATTTTTGCGTTGGCTAACAATGGCGAGGAGGCATTCTGTCACCAGGTGGTCTGGAGTTTCCCCCTCCTCCTAAAATAATCTGCACTCGTCGTTCTCTGCTAGACCCATTCTCGTTAGGTGCTTCCTGAGGCGACAGTGCCCAGTAAGAAATCCAGTGAGGTGGTGTAGCATATTCTTGCTAAGATCCAGATACTTCTTAGATGATCTTGCAGTATTAAAGCTTCCAAGCAACTTTTTTGGACTGATCCAACTCAGGGAGATTCCGCCAGAGTGTTTTGGATTTTTACTTCTCCTGAAACTCTTTTTTGTAGATACATTTACCTGTACCACAGAAAGGTTCAAGGCCAATGAAAGCAGTTCGTGCTACTTTTCTGGCAAGTGTGTTGGCCGCTTCATTCCCTTTGATGCCCGAGTGGCCGGGAATCCGGACTAAACAGACCTTGTTTTTCTTGCCTATTTCGCTGAGTTTTCTTCGGCAATCCCATACCATCCTAGAATCGAGGATATGAGAGCTCAGTGCTATAATCGCAGCCTCACTGTCAGAATCTATATCACATTTCTAATAGATTACTAGTCTAAAATAACTTTAACGTTTCAAACAAGATATTATTTATTAGAAAAAAACACAAATTTATAATTGTAATGTTAAACCAGGGATTTTTAATGCAGATTTCCGTCTAGATTCTAAAAAGTATTCTTACGACGGTACTTTAATTTGTAACACTAGCAGAATGCCCGATCCTCTTGAACAAATATTTCAGTTCAAAAACTTTTCAACAAAATCAACAAATCGTACCTAAACGCCATCTCCTTCCTCGACGCCTATGTGTGTACGGACGGACATCTCGATCCTGCTATATAATATAAGATTAAATGACAACATCCGACAACCTCACGCATTCCACAACATCAATTATTGTTTCACTTTGTTGCAATAGTGCGGAAAGTAAATAACTTTACGCACGTTCTCACTGAAGACGTTAGATAGATATAGACCCAGGATAGATAATTTGAGTCATTATTTTTTCTGAAATTATACTTTTAAATAAAAGTATTCGAGCATTTGAATGTCATTCAGATGAAATTTAATTGACTTGATTGAGAGAATTTTTTTTATTATTGAATTATATTCAATTTGAGTAACCAATTGTATTACGTCCGAGATGAATTAGTATGACGAAAGTTTCCTATCCCAAAAGTGAACAAAGATGTCAAATTTATAATCGTGATACACCATTCGTTTCAAGGAACAAGTCAAATTTGTTCTCGGACTTAATAATCTAGGTTCCTGTTTTATCACGGTTGTGATAGATAAAAGCGGACCTATTTTGTTTTACACAACAAAACTTCGGTAAATGGAAAGTATCTAAGTCATCGATAAACGTGGAATAATGCTGGGATAATCCATGCAGGGTGAAAAGTATTAGTGGATGTAATCTGCAGCAATGGCTGGCAAAATTCGAGGATGAAAAAATCATACACCTAAAGGCGGTTTAGTTGCCATGTGTAATAACCGCCTCCTCCCCCCCAAAAAAAAAAACAAATAACACAGAGAGCTGACTAAAAAAAATAACAACAGCGAAAATTATACCTACATTGCATTCTCCTCCTCGTCTCACCTATTAGTCCAAGTGCTGACCGCAAAAAAATCCTGGCCGATCTATTACCAGCATGAAATGCTTTGGAAATATTAATTTTCACAGCAACCATATAAGAAAAACAAATTTAAGTGCTTAACTTTTTATTTCTTAAATTATTCCTTATAAAACTATCATTTCCAAGGTATTTCACACATTCCTGTTACCAACTCCATCGGCCAGCTTTTTGCAGTGTCAGCCCTTGGACTATTTGATAGGGCAATGAATCAGGATTACATTTTCACATACACAGTGAGTATATGTGTAGGTACATATATATACATATACCTATAGATATCTATATATACCGGGTGTCCCACTAAAGTCAGCGAGGTAGGATAATAGGAAAAGCATGAATGCTACAACTTCGGGAAAAAAGTTCTAATGTAAATCGGCTAAACGAAATTCAGCTGAAATATTTTCAAGTTTCTAAAATGGCCGCTAGGTGGCGTAATTACCCTGACATGAATAAAATTCTTTTTTTTTTCAAAAAATCAATATATTAACGTATTGTTTTGATACCGGAAATGGAAAGATCATGAAATTCTGCGTTATTTTGGTCGTTATGCTTTGTCCGTATTTTTGATTATAAGGATGGGAGGAGCTGGGACAACAGTACTATCTTAAGCCGCTGCAATCTCCGAGACGCGTTATTCAATTTTAACGAGTTTAGTTTTGTTTGAAATAGAATTCGACGTTTATTCCAGAAATAATGTCGGATGTGTCTAAAAGTTCCCACCTTCACTCCTAGAAGGCGCTGTTTAGACAATACTTTTTTTTTCAAAAAAAATGGCAAGATACATTTTTTTATTATTTGTCTTATAAAGGCTATATAAATAGCTACATTTTAGCTAAATCCGCGAGACAATATCATCACTTGTTTCTGAGTTATTGTAAAATTTATATTTAGTTTTATTAAGAAAGTAATAAACATTGTTACTACCTTTTTAAGGATATCAGTTACTTATTGCTTATTCAGTTAGTGTGCACTGAATAAAGAAAATAATATAACTATCCCTTTAGGTACTTTAATCCTAATATCCTTTTTTCCATTTTTGATAGTTTCGCAATTTTTATCTGACGATAGACCATTGCATTATCTTTATCCGTTCTTAAATTAGCATAAATTTAAATCTTGTTAAGAAAATAATTGGGCCATAGAAACAAATTATTTTTCAATCTAGGAAAAAAAAGAGAAAATGTCATAATTATCTATCTATTTAAGCAGTATGACTGGAGTATTTTCCAACAAAAACAGAAAAATATTTTTGATGATTTTCTTTCTAGACAATCGATAATTATTTTGCTTCATTTGAGATTACATTTTACAATAATTCAAAAACGAGAGAAAGATATTGACTCGCCGTTTTCGACAAAATATAGCTACCTATTTATAAGGCATTCAAGACCATAATAAAAAAAATGTATCGTGCCATTTTTTTTCAAAAATAGATAAAAACTAAGTATTGGCTAAACAGCGCCCACTAGTAGTAAAGGTGTGAACTTGGGTACGGAACCGACATTATTTTGAAATAAGCCTCAAATTATCTTTCAAACAAGACTAAACTCGATAAATTTGGATAACGCGTCTACGAGATTACACCGGTTTAAGAAAGTACTGTTTCCCCAGCTCCTCCACACTTATAATCAAAAATACGGACAAAGTATAAGACCAAAATTACGTAGAGTTTCATGAGCTTTCCATTTCCACCAATACTTTAATGTATCGATTTTTAGAGAAAAAAATTTCAATCAATTTATACGATGGTAACTACGCTACCTAGCGGCCATTTTAGAAGCTTGAGAACATTTTAGGTGAATTTTTCTTAGCCGATTTACTTGAATTTTTTTTTCCCGAAGTCGTAGGGTTCACTCTTACCCTATTATAGTATCTCGCTGACCTTAGTGGGACACCCGGTATATGTAGGTATATGCACGTGTTTATCTCCATGTTACGAACAATATGCATTTTGCATATTATAAATTATGAACGGGGCATAGATAACGCCAGTCATGACAAATAATGGGTCCTGTCAATATGGCTATTGTTACACGCATGTTCATGTTTTCTTCCCCTCCACTCTTCTCTCGATATTTATATATATATATATATATATATATACGTAACCATATAATGCCAGAAGCTTGGAATATTTATTTATATTACATACACCTAGTTATATACATATATAAATTTAGTGTTCTATCAATAAGTTATTGGGATAATTTCAGAGAGCAGGTTTTACTGACAAACAACATTTATCGTTCAGCTTAAAGGTTTCGATTGTTACCATTCGTGATACAAAGAAAATTTTTTCCTTTGTATCTTGGTTACCATTGTAGGAAAATAGCTTTTTTCCGCCGCTAGATGTCCGCTGAAAAGGAAGCTACTAAGTAGTTTGCTCCAGTGGTCAAACTTCTTTGAAAGTGGTCTGCAATGGTCTGGATAACCACATATACAACATCGGTAATCTTTTGAAGACTTTTTTTAGGGATATTTTCCATGATATGATATAATTGTCCATAGAATCTTACGGTTTTAGAAATATCAATTCTTGAAAATCGAAATCAAATGCGTTGCAATGAAATGTGATTATAATAATTCAATATCATTTGTGACATCAGGAATAGGATCGGAATATATGGAAGTCCCACAGGGATCCATATTGGGACCAATTCTCTTTTTGTTATACATCAACAGATTTGAAATTGGTATACTTCACTCAGATTTCGTGGCGTATGCGGACGATCTATCTATTTTGAAGTCATCGACCAAAACAGTATTATTAAAACAAGAAAAAAGCATTAGAAGCCACTTCTAGATTTTTTAATAACCACGACCTTTATTTTAATGCTCAGAAAACTCAAATTAATTCGTTTCCAAAATAATAAACAGCCATCTATTGAATTACAACCAGATCTCAATAATACAGTGTTGTCCAATAAGAATACTGTTAAATTTCTCGAAATTTACTTTGATAAACACGTTAACTGGGTAACTCACTGTGAGAATCTAGTTATAGTAGTAGTAATAACACAATATTATTTGGAGTCCAACTTAGACTGTGTCATCAAGTGTAATTCCGATTCACCATTCATTATGGAGGAATTTCTGGAAAAAACACAGTTTCAATGTTGGTAGTAGAACTCTTTAAAATATCGAGTAATCCTTATGACTATAGGTAAAAATATAGGTCACTAATACAGATAATAAATAGCAGTAGTCCAAAAACAGACCCTTGGGGGTATCCTGCAAACAATTAATTTGTTTTCAGCAGTTTTCAAATTGAATGTCACACACTCTTACCTTGGGGGGATAAATTTCGCAAGCTAAAGTGGAACGCTTCTAAAACTATATCGAGACAGAACTGCGGTTATGGAAAGGAGCTTAATTAGCTTATAATTACCTAGCAAATAGTAGTTATTATAAAAAGAACAAATATTTAGAGTAGATTGATTATTTTAGAAGAAGTTCTTACTCATTGAAAGTTTTACAAGTAGATCGAAGATATTGTCACGCCCAACGCTCCTCGGTCGTGTTAATAATTTAGCAAACTAGTGTTAAAAAATAAGGAAGTATCTGAATTACAGTTAGAAACAAAAGAAACTAATTAATTTGGACAATAATAAAACATCGATCCAACGAAATGTAAATTCCAACTTCTAAATTGAAACTGTCAACTGTCAAAGGTCCTAAGCAAATAAACGAATCATCATGCTACAAAATGTCAATGCAACACACTCGATAAGAAGTTCCTTCAATGCTACTGCTGCTCAGATAGTTCAGACAAAATAAATTATCAGTTCAAAATGGGTAAAAAAAATATAAAAAAAGAACCAACAACTTTCGCAAACTTCCTCATTTTATACTCCTACTCCTCCAAAACACCCTCAAACTCTTTGCCTTTACCAAACCCCGCCCCCCCCTCCACAATCCGTCCGCATTTCTTCCTAGTTAAAATTAAGCCGTCTACACAGAAATAAAAAGCGGCGCACAAAGTACATAAACATTAAGAAAACAGAACGTCATAAAACAAAAAGTTGCCAAGTAAGAGTT
The DNA here is from genome assembly GCA_958507055.1 of Crioceris asparagi. Taxonomy (NCBI): domain Eukaryota; kingdom Metazoa; phylum Arthropoda; class Insecta; order Coleoptera; family Chrysomelidae; genus Crioceris; species Crioceris asparagi. The sequence goes on from OY293827.1 coordinate 2,450,584, forward strand.
AGTAAAATAAACTATTTTACAAGGAACACGAAGTTAGCGACGAGAGAGACAGAGAGATCGAGTATAAGAACAAACAAACAAACAAACAAATATATATATATATATATATATATATATATATATATGAGAGATAAAACTATTCCAACAGCGAATGGGAATATCTCGCACCACTCAGTGTTCTTCTTCTTCTCCCTGTGACCCCATTAAGGGAGGCTGGGAATATGGGGTTAGGGGGGTTGGGGGGGTTAGGGGGTTAAGGCCGCCTTTACTCATCTCTAAAAGCATAATTAAAACATGAAATGTGTGTTCAAGTGTGTGTATGTGTTTGTGTGCTGAAATAAAGCAGAGAGAGAGTGAGCAGTTAGTGAACAAGCCACTTTCTCACACAATTACAGATACGCAGCTGAAAGCTATTGTATGTTCTATAATAGTGATGAATTTACTAAATAAATATTTATTCATAAATAAACCCGACAATATACAGAATGTCCCAAATTTAAAGGGACACCATCTAACAACAGATACACTACCTTAAAATAAGCATAAACTGTTAGATAGGTCCGTTGTGGCTTCGTTTTCGAATTCCCTATTGGCGTTTCAAACAAGAGGAATTTAAGATTTGTATGTCTACAAATAGTAGTTTGATTCGAAAATATCATTAAGTTATTTCGTTCACGATGCCATTTTGTTTCTCTAATGCCGAGTATGCAGAGAATATATCTCTAGAACCTAATGGACGACGTTCCCCTGATAATTTCGAGAAAGTATGTGTGGATTTAATTAACTAGACAGATGTCAATTACATTACAGGTCGTGATCCTCGTGACTGTTCAATGAATGAATAGTCACTGCCAACCGAAGGCTGGATGGATAGGACGATTTGGAATAGTCTCCTGGCCTCCATGATCGCCAGATTTAATGCCACTTGGTTTCTTTGCTTTCTTACCACCTATGGCATACGACCACCACTATTATCTGAACATCAATAGGAATATGTATTAAATACATTACATTACAATACCTATACGGGATAGAGACTTTAAACGGAATGCTGCTTACAGTGACCCTGGGAATAAGATTTTTCAAAAATCCAAAAACATGTTCTCAAAGATTTTTCTATGTCATGTTAAAAAAATTGGAGCCCCAAAGAGGAGGCGCAGCCCTAAACAGCTTTGTTTTTTTCAAATTAGAACACATCACTTGTGGCACCTCTTTAGAAAGCTTATTGAAAAAGGAATTTGTCGATAACATTTTTTTGACATCTGTCAAACCATGTGTCAGAGATTTACTAAAAACTATATCTACAGGATACTCAATTTAAAAAACAAAGCTTTGACATGTTGCGACTTTATAATACGCCCTGTATATCAGGAATTCATTTTAAAATGTAGAAAGAGACCACATCTATAAAGATTTCACGTGTAACAATTTCGGACTAGAAGTTGCTCACCTTGTATATCGGCAGACATCACTCGAGTTCACTGTCTCAAAGAGAACAGTGTGATACGAGCCCAGGCCGCCATCGGAGACAGATATAATACGATGATAAAAAGGCAGAAATAAGTAATCACCAAGTTTTCTGTATTTTTGATATACTCATGTGTGTTCGCATACAAATCGTCGAGTTGGCTAGGCTTTCCCTCTATTGATGTGACTAATAAAAGTCAGATGCTACGCTAGGCAACTTTTAGTTTATCCTCAGTAAGCTGTCTTTCGGTACAGCCCGTTGCTTCTTCGGGAATATTTTAATATTCTAAAAGCTGTGCACAACTAAAGTTTTCCTATATTATACATACAAGAGAAGGGAAAGGGGGGGGGAGAAAACGAGATGATTCTGGGGGATGCAATCATTTATTAAATAAAATTCTTTGAATTGAGTCAAGTTTTCGAGAATGTTTATTCTCTTCATCAGGGCGAAAGTGGTGGATTTAAAAAAAATTAGCCAAAGACAGGAAAGAAGACATTGGTAATTGATGGCTATGAAATAGATATTTTGAAATTCAACTCCTAAAGGGATGCAATGGGACTACAAATTCTGTATGGAAGATTGATATTAAATAGATATTCCAACTTAAGAATTCGTAGGAGTAAAATAAGCCAACACTTATATAGGGATTTTCCGAAAATTAACCTCTTAGGGAGTAAATAAATATATAAATCGATACGGGTGTTGTTATCGAGGTTTTCGGGAACGTTGATTGCAAAAATGGCATATATCCTGAAGGCAAAGACGGTCTTCATCATATAAAATTGTAAACCTATAATGGGAAGATGGGATTTCAGAGTTTGTATTCGAAGGAAGGCATAACCAGTAATTTTTAGGAAATGCCCCCCCCCTCACTGCCTTTGATCTATGAATATTCTGATTTATGCGGCTCCAAACAACATCAAAACAGAAAGTAAAATACAAACTTGCAACAGTTTACAACAAACCAACTTCCAACTCCCTCTCGAACAACACTCTTGAAAGGTAAGTTTCGTTGTGGGCTGAACATTAAATGGAAACTATGCCAACAGGCATAATATGTTTACACTTGAACTACATATATTTTTTTTTGTTTCTGGTTGTAGCAAATATACCCTGAGTATAACCATATGGCATTACCGATGATGTATAAGAAGATTGTTTTAAAATTTATCACTTTGAATATTACAACTTTGAAGAATTGTCAAATCTATTTCATTACTAACCACTACAAACATGGTCAAAGGTCAAAGGTCTTGTTTGAAGCTTATAATTAGTATTTAATTATGACATAACTTGTCAATACCAATCCAATCACAAGGTCGTTGCCTAATTTCAAATACTTTGGCATATTTCAAACTTTAACACTGCTGTGACTCGGAAACTACATTTAAAAAAGTCTGATGTGTCCACTCACACGACTTTTCTACCGCTCGCAGGCAAATTTCAGTCAATAAAAAAACGTCCGATCAAAACGTACTACAATGGTTAATATTACATTTTTTTGCAAAATAAACCTCTAAGCCAAAATCTGAACACATATGTAGAATATGTGGAAAATATGGAATTTTATTCAAGCATAACTTTTTTTGTGCTTTTTCTTGGAGATGGCGCTGTATGTGGGTGGTAAAGGGCTTTCAGGAGAATACTTTAGGCAAGTTTAATCAAAATCCTTAGAGTTGTTTTCGCGCTACAGTCTTGAATCAATCACGTTTTTTGGCTATAGGCCAGAACCCAGTATATACAGGATTCTCATTCAATGCCACCGGCGACTGATATTGTTACCAAACAAAATAAAAAAGAAAGCAACAAAATAGACCGATCCGAGATAATGCTGTCACAGACAGACAGACAGACAGACCAATGGCTGAAAACATGTTTATTAGACTTAGAAAACTCTGAAACGTCAACATTTTCGATCATCGTCTTCACGGTGGCCTGTTAGTGAGCTCAAAATTCAGCACTGCTCTCCCCACTTTATCTCCACGATTAACAAAGATAGCCATGTTGGCCCAAGTCCGATGGGACAGCCTGTATACATATATATATATCCTGCAAACTTCCAGAAAGTCAATAATTCTCTGATATTATTATGTAATAGTAATATCATCGACAACTTATCATCAACACGAGTTGTGACTACTACAAATTCGAGGGAAGTAACTTTTGGTGACTGGATACATATATACGTAGGTATATATAATAATTCCTATTACCAAAGTACGGTCCAGTCCTCTTGGCACTTCCCGAAATTTCCCGAGGGCATTCCCTTTTGGGTTTCTGTGTATGTGTGAATTCATTCATAGAAAGGTTAGCATTAGATTTGGGGTTAAAAAAGAAAAGTAGGCACATTCTGCAGGTTTAAATTTGAAATTCGATAGCCAGATTGATGTTTTGTAGGTACTTACAAAAATAAATATAAAAGAGCCGTCTTTATTAGATGGTGGATCGATATACAACATTGTTACAATATTTAAAATTTTAGGTAACATGATGAACAAAAACTTGAAAAAAATCAATATTAAATATAATTTTATTACAATTCCCATTTAATGTCCATGTTATTTAATAATATAAAGCAAAATTAACTTCGGTGTCCCACGACACTTCTTGCTCTTCTTTAAGTTCTAAAAATGTCCTTATCGATTTTTGTTCCAGTTCCAATATTTCAAATTTCAATTCACATGATGAACAAAAAATTAAGAAAAAACAATTATTAAATACAATTTTATTACAATTGTAATATAAAGCAAAATAAGCTTCGGTGTCCCACAACACGTCCCGCTCTTTTTTAAGTATTAAAGATGTCTGTATCAATTTTGGTTCCAATTTTTCAAATTTTAAATCACAGGATGAACAAAAACTTGAAAAAAACAATTATGAAATATAATTTTATTACATTTCCCATTTAATGTCCATGTTATTTAATAATATAAAGCGAAATTAATTTCGGTGTCCCACGACACTTCTCGCTCTTTTAAAATAGTTTTTATTACTTTCGGTTCTTGTATCAATGGACTCCGCAGCGATTTCTCAGGTCCTATACGGTCTAGAGACTTGAAATTTCGAATTCGTACTTAGATCGCAGACATCTCGCTGCCTGTTAAGCTCCAAGTGTGCTCCAATATTGGTAATTATAATTATCTCATTCAACCAAGATCATTATTTTTTCGACATGGAACGACAATGTCGGGCAATGGGATCCGTCACTGGAATTACACACGAGCATGGAGCGTATATATACGTCTCGTTCTCTGGTATATAGGTACTCTCTGGAAGATCGTCTGGTTATGTCGCAATTGTCAGACGTTGTTGTTAATTTAAAGTTTAATTTTGTGTTGTGGTAGACAAACAGTAATTTTTTATGGAATTGCTGTTGCTGGCAAACACATATACATAAGAATAGTTAAAATCGAGAAAAGCAATAGTAGGTACTCATCGGTACGATTTAAATCTTAAATGCCTAATAAAAACTATTTTTAATTTTTTTCTAAAATTTCACTTGTTTAAGTTCTAAAAATGTCTATCGATTTTTGTTCCAGTTCCGATATTTCAAATTTCAAGTGACATGATGAACAAAAACTTGAGAAAGAATATTATTAACTATAATTTTATTACAATTCGCATTTATTGTCCTTGTTATTTAATAATATAAAGCAAAATTAACTTCGGTATCCCACGACACTTCTCTTTTTTAAGTTCTAAAAATATCTCAACCAATTTTTGAATATAATCAAATGTCATTGGGCACATTTGTTATTAGTTATATTTTTTTAGATCTCATTCCACCGAAAAGTTATTTTTTCTTACAACTATCCACACCAGAACATAATCCAAAACAAAGTGAGTAACGCTAAAACAAATTTTCCAAACAGCCGAACCAAGTCTCTACCAACCAACTTAATTCCCTTATAGAAAGGAAAGTTCGATAATCTATTAGCAAAAGTTGGCGTGCTATGAAGCCATTATTGCCGCTCTATACTCTGTGTCTCCACATTCTAATTGAAAATAAATTTCCAATCGGTCGAGCATTATCAGGAAATTAAGGCATTTCACAATACATGTCCATGTACCGCATGTGACAACTATCAACTCTTTCCTATTTAAAATAGTTTATTGGAGAAAATAGCTGCTTGAAGAGGATTTGTTTATGACAACGGGTTTATAATATACAGTATTTGGAGGGTTATTAATTATATTTTGACACCAACTTACCGCTCTTACTATCAACGAGTGATAGAAAAACATTTTCCAGTTCTACCAAAATTATAACACGAACTTTCTTAACATCTTCCAAGCGATTTCGACCCTAAAACTAAATTAAAACATTTTTATCATTTTGATCCATGTACCTATTTTTAATTTCTCTTTCGTTTGGTTTCACCTACTAAAATTGGGTATATTTTAGAGAAGAATGATTTTTCCCGCCTTTAACATTCAATGATAACGCCCTCTGGCGGTAAATCTAGAGACTAGAAAACTATGTCTCTTCGCCATTTTTGCCAAGGATTGTTTTTTTCCGTAAAGTTGTGAGTATGATGAATACATCTAAAGATATAGCAGGAGACAGTACGCCTATATTGGTCAAGCCCAAACTATAGATAAACACAGTAGTTCCATTCGACGGCGGCGCCTTGGATGGTTAGTTTCCAAGCATCATTTTTTGCGGCCGTTTGTATGTCAAAGGCTACCGCGATTTTGTTAAAGTCCACCGCGATTTCTTCTCTCCCCGTTTATAGTACTGTGGCAAAGGCGGGTCACATCAAGGAATGGCTTGAGTGGGACAACTGTGTTTATCCATACTGAGAGGTCGGTCGGCCGGTATATTATGCAGGCAAGGACACGCAGGATAGCAGCAGCGGAGACCATTCATCAGGACAACGTGCAACGGTAGGTAATCTTCTGCTTGACCAAGTGCGTATAACATGTCGTATTATAATAGATATTGGCCAGTTAGATTCCCTGAGACTAAGAGCGAACAGATTAGCGTTAAATGATTTAAGCGAGGTCATTACACGTGTTACGGAATTGATGATCAGAAGGCAAGGCTAATGAGTATACATGGTGTGTGCATGGCTTAAGCAGTCACTAGTTAGTTAGGTGGATATGGATCTCGGTGTTGATCCACTCTGTGTATTATAATATAGCCCCCCCGTCCATGGATAGTTTACTGCGTGGCGCCCGCGTAATCTGGGACAGCTTACTTCCCATCAATCCCCTTATTATCGAGGATGGGGTGAAGGGTGAAGCAGTGGGGATACAGGAGGATGAGCAGCAAGTCTGCTGCACACATCTCCAGGAGCCTTGATGATATTCTTGTTGGGAATGGTCGGAGCTGAGTCGAATATTATGTCCTTGAATTTTAGCTCTATTTATCATACTAGTAAAGGCTACAGTCTATCGATTCAAACATCAGTCAAAAGTCAAAAGTATATGTTATATACAGGGTGTGCCAATTAAAATTTCACACCCCTTATCATCTTGCAACAGGATAGGTTTTTTAATTGTAATTTGTAATTGCCAAGACACGTCAACTTTCTTATCGAGGGAGATACAGAGTGGCGTAAGTTTCAGTGTCTTGGAACCTAACCCAGTTTTAATTCTGATTACGACAACAACAACCTTTGAGCTCTATCCATTGATTTGAAAAATTCTGATTAAGAAAATTATGTACAATCATCGGGTAGATATGCTTCTTCAGCAGATCCAGGTACATGTCTCCATTCAGATTTCCCGGCCAGTATGTTTATTTTTAGCGCATTCGATTTGTGTGGTTAAATTACTATGACCCTGTATTAAACGAACCTCGAGAAGATCGAATCTATCTAAAGAGAGAAAAGAATATCGAATATAGCGCGAATGGTGAGAAAAAGAATAAGCGAAGAATATCATCACCGATAGGCAGCTGAATGGAGACGATAATATCTCGGGGATGATGATATGTAAATAGACTCATATGTGCGTAAATAATGTATAAATTGAAATGCGATCGGGTGCATCCGGATTCCAGAGATGGCTTTCCATTCACATCTATCTATATCTTTCTCGAATTGATGATAATATCTTTGCACGGCCACTACGAAGACGACGACAAGAACAGTGCGATGGAGAATGAATTTATTCTTATCCATTAGAGACACTATTAGAACAGAGACGTGCGGTTGCCGACAAAAATGGTAGCAAGATTAAAACAATTCTTTTCTCAGGCAACAATAATCTTCGCTCGAACTGGATGAAGAACAACGGATAGACTATTTTTAAGAAATCTCTTTCATCAAAATAAAATCACTTTTAGCACGTATTTATTCTCTTCTAGTCGATCTCTTACAAATAATCGTAACAATCAGCAGCTTGTGCCATTACATTACAAATGTTAGTCTCTTTTAGAAATATAAAGAAGAACATCGATTGAACTAGCTCCATTTTTGTGATTTTCAGACTGTAGTATTCTTCTTCGAATGTCTAAGATGTATTTGGAATCTTTTCTATGGCATCTGTTAGTTGTATAGAGTTAGAACAATTAGATTATATTTGTCTCTGCGTTTATCTTAAGGCCAAATTCATTGCTCTCTGTTTCAACTCGGTTTAGAGGTTTCAACATTTCTTCTTCTGATGACTTGAAATCACCCCAGCAACACACTCCCAAACTATGACATTCATTTCGTGGGACACCTTGTTATACCAATAATGGCTCGTCCTTCATTTTATAGTGTCTCAAAGTGACATATCTATACATTTACGTAGAGAATTTTTCCCATTTTCTTCCACTACTGGATTAAGTCAACGTGAACACGGGTACAGTAATGCAACACCTCAACATATTCAAGTTCATCTTCTCTCTACTTTTACCTGTACACCAAACAACACCTGTAATGCGCATTGTCAGAGAGGACGACCTAATATGCCCTATGCACCCCTAACAATCTGTATACAGGGTGCTGCATCTCAACTTTTTGACGTAACAACGTCATCATCTAAGGGTAGCATGTTCAGAAAGTCAAGCTAAAGATGACCTGTCAATGATCACCTTTTTCTCGGAATCTAGAACAGATAAGTATAATACCGTTACTTTATTAGGTAGACTAATACCTTAGCTGAAGGGTATATTTTTCTAAAAATTCATCAAATTATTGTGTACAGAAAAATATGAGTTCAAAAGCAAGTGTCTGTGTCTTTGTTATACTGCATTATGGAAAAACGATAAAGACAAGATTTTAGCAATGTTTAAGACCCCACTACTCAATTACAAGATACTTTATTGTTTGATATAACGAACAATACAAAGAAATTGATAATTTTATGTATTTTTAGTATACACAAATCATATACGTTGTCATGCCCAACACTCCCCGGTCGTGTTTATTTATGACTCAACCAACGTCTTTTTCGCTAGTTTCATCGGTAAACCTAAGGCTTATTTTGGAAAAAAAAATTAGCGTTCTACAGTCATGTTGGTATTGCAACGAACTTGGGATGTAGTGTCGGCGTCGTTGTTCGGCAGTCGTTTCGGATTCGTCAGATGGCGGAACACCCTGGCGAATACGAACGTTGGTGGGGCTCGAGTGGTGTCAGTGTGGGGCATGCTGCTATTGGTCAGCGATACATGCCAGGTTCAAGATGATATCCCGAAGCATCTAGTAGGTTCGCGCTAGTGGTGGAATGTACGCGTGGCTTTGGAAGATGTCTATTGAGGATTGTGTTGTGTCTTATTTTTAATATATTTTCATGTCATTCGAGCCACCATTTTGAAAAATATAAGTGACACGGGTGGCTTCTTATTCAATAACATTAATATATTTATAAACTATCCAAACTCTATTTATATATGAGTTAATTGTAATTTTTATTTTAAACATTTATATTTTATCATTATTTGTTATTTTAGTAGCTTTAGTATAATTTACTCTAATAAAATTTCATTTATTATGATTTATGACATAGGACAACGGAGGCTTAATCATAGGGTTCCGTTGGCACCATTTGAGTACGGCACCCTAAAAATATCCCGAAACGGATCTTAGGCTAAATATGAAGTTTGCTAAATATCAAACTCATAACTTGACTTGACAACAAAGCTATAGAAGACAGACTTGTAAAATGCAGCATCCTGTATATAGGGTACGTGCACATAAAAACGTCTCTGTAGTATTTGGAGACGATTCGCTGCCAAGGAGAGAGACACAGAGAATATCCGGTGTTAAAGGGAATTACAGATGAGGAACAATGTGTTTCGACGTTTCCTTCCTTCTTATTGTTGTTGTTGTTGTTTTGGAGAGTGAATAATGTTCCGAAAGGCAATTATACAGAACTGTGATCTTAACAGATGTTTAAGGTGTACAAAACAACTGGAATATGCGCACATCATTTGATTCCTCTCAGATACAACGACAGCACAGGAGTTCTTTTTTTATCGTAGACTTACGTTTCACCACATAAAAAAATCTACAGTAAGGTGAGTTTTTAGTGTGTCCACGGTCGATAACTCCCGTTACTACAGGAATAAATGAAAAAATTTTTTTAACAAAATATGTAGACACAAGGTCGTCCGATTAACGGATTCTGAGCTATAGCCGGCGTCCTTTATAAATGAGCCACTCAGTACATATAATGGTCACCTAATTGGTTTATAATATGTCATTAAGATGTATGTTAACCATCCTTACTATTTACCTAGGCACTTACCCCCCTAAAATCTATTTGATAATCATATTTGAGAAAGATACAATTGTCATGTTTAAAATTGGCGAAAACTCCACTCCTTTGTTTGAGCTGCCCAAAACGTCGAAGCTAGCCATGAAAAAAAAAAGATGTATTACAACTAACGGTAATCCCCTCTCATGCATGTTCCGGTGGGGCCGCGACCGACGCACCAAGAAAAAAGTGTAGTTTATTCCGGTTTTTTTTCTTTTGTCTGTCCATGCATAAACAATGGAAAAAATATATAGGATGTGGAATGGGATGCACCTTGTTATTTATGTCGTAGTTTTGGATGGGGGATTGGAGATATCTCGATCTCCCATAACTTTGCAAATTTTCCGTTAATTGCCACTAAAACGGAGGTGACTAATTGGAGCATGAAAAACGCAGAATGAGAGACCAAAAAAAATATTGCGATAATGTTTCCAGTAATTTATGCATCACTACCTGGCCGGACATGAATTTCGTTTTATGGCTAGAGAAATAGTAAATTTAAAAAAAAATTGAACAACTAACTATATTAGTTGTTGCACTGAAAAATACAAATATCAATTCCACTGGTACTGGTAATTTTGAAGTTGAGCAGTTGTAGATATGGATAGATAGAGAAATAAGAAAACGAAACTTTTCAAATAGCGACCTCTACCGTGAGCAGCAAAAACCAATATAGCAAAATTATTTTCCCTCTTAATCAGCAGAGCTTACTTTCTTAAACGAGATATACGGCCGAATTCATAGTCTGTCTTCATCTTAAGTGCTGAGGAAGCCTTCATTGAGGGTTCGTCAAATTATAAAGGGAGCCACATTTCAGAGTCAAATCTTAACGCTTCCTTTCAAAAGGAAGACATTTACTAGGGATTTTTGTAACTTTCTAAAGGCAACATCGTTAATCACTAAATAAACTAGGCCCCGTGTCCCATTCATTTCTCATTTGTGAGGTTAGTTTTTCGTTATTGGTAACAAAATTAATTTTTATTCACAAACCTGAAAACTGCCTGTTGCATAGACCGGTGAAGTTATTAATAACAGGCAGTTCTCGACGGTTTAATTTCCTTAATTGGGCATTAATAAGAATGGATCTTCCATGTTGTAGATGTACCGTTTAATAAATCGTCGCCGAATATCTTCGTCCTCAAATTCAAAAAATCATTGTCCATTATGCTTCGTAAAGAAATTTGAACGTGTTCACAAGTTCAAAACGGTCTATTTAGAGGTTGTAATCAGAGAGAATTTGTTTTGTTATTATATCTTCTCTCTAGTTTGAGGTTAGGATGGCTCCCTCAAGGAACCTCGAGAGCTTCCTTAAGATAAGGAGCCAATAAGGTTCCTTATTTGATGAAGGAATGATTATGAAACGAGAAATAAGGAGCAAGAAATCCTCATACCTCAAGGAAGCTCTATGAATACGGCTGTTAGTTTGCTAAATTCTGTTAAGGCAAAGCAAACCAATATTATAAGCATTTTTATCCGATAAACCCAAAGGGAAGACTGTATGCATTTTCTTTTAATGAAACTTTTTTCTTCCCTACTGCCCTTATTTCACGCCCTACAATAAAAAGTGATAGATCAAAAAGACGCAAAATTTTACGAGCCTTACTTTGGTAATATTTTTTTCTCAACTTAAATGGGGTATTTCAGTAATTTATAAAAATTGTATTTTCTTGTTCTATCTTATATATATGATACAATAAATGAAGTCTAACATCTATCAAAACTGCATAATTTTGCTTAATAATGAATATATTAAGAATAAAAATTCAATTGAACCGTTATGACGTCACAACAGATAACTTTGTTATCCTTTTCTATTCAAATATGAAAAACAGAGATAGTCAAATTCTACGGAACTCTTATAAATTGCAACACTTGTACACCTCAGATTAGGCACTATATATCATGAGGTTAGGCAGATTATAGATAGTAGAACTAACCAGCCCTTCCTTAGGTCTACTCTAATGTCAAAAAAGTGTCCATGTCAAATTCATTTGAAGGTTTGAATTTTGCTCATCACTTTGTTTACTACTGGAAATTGTATTTTATTAAAGTCATTGTTTTTTTATGTTACAAAATGGTTTATAAAGTTTACGTTGTCCAGGAGTTTTATCAGTAACAACTTCTACATTATATGGTGATTTTGTGTTCTGGAGTTATTCTTCCACGGGCCACGGAGTGTGCAGATGTTATTTACCCTTCTGACCTGTACGTAACCTACAGAATCATCATCATAAAAATTAAATGTGGTACACAGTCTATACAATACAAATCAAGTGTATTATACACTTGGATTTCACATTAAACAAATACAATTTACTGCAATGCCTAATACTTTTTAATTTTTAATATTGCGAATGTCAAAACTGCATATTCACTTCATAAAAAATATTTATTATCTCGCTGTCCACTAATGGCAAATTATCACTGTCAGCCTTAGAAAATCCTGGATTCATTTTTATTAGATAATATAAAAATAATATTAGAAAAGCAACATAATCATAATCTGAAAATAAAATGACAATTGACTATAACCTCAGTTTATTCTTCGTTTTCTTTGGTTGACTTGAACTATTTTGTAGACTTCCAACTCTAGCTGCGTTGCAAAAATTTTCTGTTGTGACGTCAGAGATTTTGCAGCTTTTTGAATTCAGTGAACACGTATTCAATAACTATGACTTTATAACTAAATTATTTGATTGTTTTATAAAATAATCTTGTTTTTTACATTGGCAGGTATAATGTAAAAGTCATAAAAGTAGTAATTTCATTTCTGCTGAAATAGCCTATTCGGCCGTTTTCAAGAACAATACATTTTTATACACGACCGTAGCTGTTACGCCCCCTATCGGTACAGTTAGGAACTTGAAAATTATTTCCAATAATTTCCTATGGTCGACTTCCTCAATAATAAAATAAATTAAAAAAATAAAATAAATAGAAAGCAGCATTTCTTCATTCTTTTATTACTATTCTTTTTTCTATCACCAAAAGGTCTGAACTCAAAGTTCGTTAGACATAATTGCATCTGCTTAGCGTCCTTCCGGCCCCTAAGGCCGTAGATAAATTGTTGAGGCTTTGCTGTATTGGAATAATTATCGCAGTGAGTTTGGGCAAAATTATTTTTCTTCGGCCATGTTTGTGTATCTGTTGTTATATTTGATGATTTATACGTTTGCGAAGCCGTTGTTTTCTTGTTCATACAGTCGGCCTGAAAGAAAAAAAATAAAATAATTGACAAATTATTGGTGAGTTAGGCATTTTATCCATTTATTTGAATCTCGTGCAAAAAATTTAAAAAAAAGAAAAAAGAAACAGGACGTAGCATTATTATGAGTTAATTTAATTTCACACATTTTGCTGATACCCCCACGGCAACCGTTTTAAAGATATAAGTGAGATCAGTTGTTCTAATTCTCACTTTCAAGGCGAAAAGCTCCATTACGAAACCCGATGGGAACATTTTTTATATGAAGTAACATTATTCTTGCTCCTAGTGTAAGTCCAGTACGAACTTCCCTCTATAGGTAATAACCCAAAATCATGCTGTTCCAATTGTTCATTCTCAAGACTCAGTTTATTCATTTCAAAACACTTGCAAATATTCGGAATACTTGTCTGTAAATTCTCATGTAGGGCCGGGTTTTTGATGTCCAGTTCACCGAAGGTTGAAACTCATCCGAAGATCGGCCAACCGTGACTTTCTGTATTACAAACCGACAACCCTAGGTTGAAATGGCAGCAACTGACATTTTTCTCCGTAGATTTTGCTTCAACCAGAGGTTGACCAATATCTTTTATAAAACTCGCCCTTAAACCGTAGATTTTGCTTCAACCAGCGGTTGACTAACCGATGGTTGAAATATCCTTTATAAAACTAGCCCTCAAACAATACATTTTGCTTCAACCAGCGGTTGACCAATCGCCGGTTGAAATTTCCTTTATAAAACTGGCCCTCAAAACATAGATTTTGCTTCAACCAGCGGTTGACTAACCGACGTTTGAAATGTCCTTTATAAAACTAGCCCTCAAACCGTAGATTTTGCTTCAACCACCGGTTGACTAACCGACTTTAGTCAATCGAGAGTTATTTTCAGCCAATAGACTAGTAGATATAATTCGAGAACAACATTTACATAATATTCCTGTGTTTTATTTTGTCTGGAGCATTTTTCGATTTACCAAAAGTATTTCTCAAAAAGTATTTCGATCCTTTTTTATAAAACTTACTAATTCCAGAGCATCCCTTTTCAGTTGCCACACATTCCACACATAGTGTGGATCAATATGACAGGAAACAATATGAGTATCAGTGGATGTTGAAGCATCAGCTACCTCAATGTCTTCAAATTCTATATCGCACAATCTTGAATCCGAGAAAAAAAAGACATTGAAACGGTTAAGGTAACTCAGCCGTAGACCTTATAATCTACTTGTATCTATAAAACTTTGTCAGGTCGTTGTTGAAGCCTAAACAGATTATGATGCCTTGAGAACATAAGACATGACACATATTAACAAGATAGCTGCGCGTATCTCGCCTGGCCGTGACAAAACGGGAGAATCGAACAGGAATATCGAGACATTCTGTCAAATGACATTAATATTTTACTAGATCTTGATGATGATATATGGCTGAAGTCGCAAATATCATATAAACTTAACTACTAGGAACAAAAAAGGCCAAATTACGGCAACACAAAATGCTGTAAGCGCGCACAAACTATTGAGGCTTTCGTTTGAAACAACGTTTCATGGTTTTTCCCTGACGTTTTGTCACTGAAGTCACGGGAGAAGCGCGTAGACATATCTTCTTTATCTAGCATATCGACTTTAATTTTGCAAAGAAAAAACTTCTAAGAGTGGTCTATTTAGTAGATATAGACTCTACTAACGGGAAGTACACCGTTATATCACTCGATAATTTGTTTGTAACAATCTGCGATAATTTTTATAAACAAAAAGCATATAGAGAGTATGAGTACCTATTTGTACTTTACCCTGAAGAAGAGAATAAACATGCTCGAAAGCTCGGCATAATTCACAGAATTGCCTTCATTAATCTTAATCTTAATGTACTGTGTTATATAAGCTCATATAAATTCAGTGCACCCAAAAACTTTGATATATTAAACTTATGTTGCCGTTAACGGAAGGTAGTACTTGATACCATATGTCAATAGGACTTGTGATCATAAATACAATTTGCTGATAAATAATGGTAGGCTAAACTTACCTAATTATTAAGATATATTTTCAAATAAGAGATTGAGCGACCCAAAAAAGAATATTGCAATAAACCATTGATAATATTGAGATTCAGAGTGGTTAGTACACATACTGGTGAACTAAATAAACAGATAAGCAAAATTCTCTCTGAACCACTAAGTATAATATATAATCAGTAAAGATCATCAAGAGAAGCATTCCTAGCGCGCTCTATCGGTGAGTAGGACAGGCGCGTTCTATGAACGACTAAGTATTTGTAGATAAATATCGTAGGGTGAGACATTGCTAGCGCACTCTATCGATGGGTGGAGCAGTAGGTGTCCACGTTTGGCACCACAGATATATTTTTATAGGTACTCATTTAATAAAATAGTCGAAAAGCCAGTTTGTTTGTTCGCTGTAATCTCGTAAACTACTGAACGGATTTTAATGCAGTTAACCGAGTTATGGTTAATATTGAGTTTATCGTAAGTATCTGTGTATCTTTCTGTATGTGGTATCGTAGCTCCCAAACAGGAGAGTGTTTTTAGTTTGTTCCTGTTTCGGCGGTATTTAGTATATTATCTTCTAGAGTAGAACAAGAATAACCTAATGATTCAAATGAGCTGAAAAGGCAACTTTCAGTTATAATAATTTTTTATTTCTTTTGATTTCATATTAAAGACATGAGTGACGTCATCGGAACTCTAGCTCCGTTTTCGCGCGAAATTTGAAACAGTCAGTTTGAAACAGCATTTTCTGCATTACGTGTAAATATTTAATTTTTTAATAAACTTGTGGTCTATTCTACATGGAATTCTTTAAAATGAAAGCATGTATGCCCATTTTTCAGGTTTGTATATTTCTTTCAATATTGCTCAATTAAATATTTTAGCTACAAAAAGTTTTTTTTTGGGTCGCTTGATAAAAACTTTTGAAAAATTAAGACATGGTTCCTCTTACTTTGCTACTTCTCGACAGTGCAACATATAATCCTTGATGTTGAAATATTTAATAAGTTCGCATTTTTGTCTCGCTAGCTCCAGTACTCGAAGTAAATAGCTAAAAAGGCAAACAAAATGTACCTAGAGCTACATAGATAACAAATTGATCTTAAAATAATTGTATGCAAAAGCTATGAAGTATTAAATCTGTATACATAGACAAATATTAATTCGATACCGGTGTCAGTTTGTTTATTTGCAGCTATGATAATGATGATATATTAATCATATGTGCCAGTTTAACTGAATTAATATTTGTTCATGGATGCGTCAGTTGAAGATTCCAGACAAGAGGTCTAAAAGTAGACACTCGATGAAAACTTGAGTACATTGTTAAATAACTAATATTTCAAGAATACAAAATTTGACTGTGCTAAATCACATTTTCGTCCGTAAAAACAATATGTTTGAAAATGGAGCCAAACTATTATTTTCACGTAGTGAAATATTGAAGATATTCCAATAATTTTGAATTATTGGAACCTCTCTTTTTTCGTTGTCTAAATATGTAATTCATAATTGAATCTGAATTATAAATAAAAAAATAAAACTTGGTAATGAAACTGTGAAATGATCCAGATCAAAAAAGCTGTAAGCAAAAAAAAAAACAAAAAGATATCGATACAGAAACTCTCACTATTCCGGTCTTCTTGCAAAACTCTTCAGACCTAAGGGGCTACAAAAAATGAAGAAATACTCTTTGTACTTTATAATGCCATGTGCTTCATCACCCATTGCCAAACCACCATTTGTCAATGTCAAATACCAACAACAATGTCCACCAAACTGTAACATGATGTGGAATAACATCAATTTGTTTTAATAGAAGCTTGTGTAACATCGTCTGAAAACTCTTTCCATTTTCTATGTAATATTAAATCGTTTTGTTGCAAAAACCTACTACTTATTCTCACCACATTCATCAAAATTAATGTTCTCTTCATTATTTAATATAAAAGAAACTAGAGCATTATTTGGCTGTTCCAAAATATTCTTAGGTAGTTATTGTTTTTTTAAGCCATCCCTTTACTTACGTGGTATTTGACTTTACTAAAATATTTCAAGTTTTCTTTACGAAATACATTCACATCCGCTGCAATTGGTAGACTAAATTCACGTGTATTTATATCACTTGGCATTACGTATTCTGGTAGCCAGTTGGTTAGAAGAGGGTTTTCAAATTTGAGAGATCCCACCAAATTATCTTGTTTTTTCAATATGTCAGCTAAACCTTTCAGCTTCACTGTCTGATCTTGAAATTCAGACCATAGATCAGATAATTTCTCGAATACAGGCTGCAATTATTAAAATAAAATAAAAAATAATGATACCATTATATTCCACTGAATAGAAAAAGATGAAAAAGAGCTCAGGAAGGGGGAAGGAAGCAAACTTTGTATCAATACTCCAAATATCAACTTTCTCCGTTTTGTACATTTGCAGATAATTAACTGTGACTGACAGACAGATAGCAAAGTGATCTTATAGTGCTTCCTTTTTTCCATCGCATATACGGAACCCTAAAACTGGCCAAGTGCGTGCCAGGCTCGCGTGGATAGGGTTCCGTACTTTTGGTAAACAATTTTTGTTTTCGAAAGTGATAACAACGTCGAACAAGTTTAATTCGATCCATAATTATTTGGCAACGAGGTGCTGAGCGAATTTTCGTCATGTTCCATAGAGTTTTCGGTTAATTGTAAAATGCTGAAGTTTTCAAATTTATATTCATTCAAAAAAAAAACACTATAGTCAAATATACATATGCAATTGCAAAAAATCCATAAGAAAATACGCTTTGATATAACAGCACAGACAGATCTGATGGTGCTTCAATATTAATCGCTTTGTTTAAAATCATTAGTTGTATGGAAAATTGATGATAGAGTGTAAATAAATGGAGGATAACTTTTTCGTAGACTAATAAAACACAAATGCTCTTGAGTGGAGCAAGAAGACTTTTAAAGGAAATCTAATAATTTTTCTAAGGAAAACAACTAATACGTGATAGGCAAAACAAAATATAATGATCGAAAAGAGTTTGCCGATACGTCATCAACGATATACCGAATAAGTTAGACGTACCTAAGTGGTATATCGATAAATATTAAAAAAAAAATTGGACCGACTTCATCAGTTGTTACAAAATACAAAATAATATTAATTCTATTGGTGCTGGTTCTTTCGGAGTTGGTGCGTACAACAACAAACTACAAGGGCACAACTTCAAAATACCAGAACCAATAGAATTAATATTATTTTGTATTTTTCAGTGCAACAACTGATAAAGTCACTAATACCCAAAAAGTTATAGGTAGGTTTAGCTTGTACATATCACATATGTCAGAATTTACCATTGCTAAACTCGGAAACCGTGACTCTTTTGAAAAAACGTTCAATTTAAAAGCTTCCGGATATGGTCCCCTCTTTAATTTTCAAATCTCGAATTTTCGATTTTCGGAAAAATTTGCCTCTTCCACATATCTGAAAAACATATTTCAGACTGTAGCGCGGAAACGTATGATTATTTTTAAAAATGTCCAATCTAAACATTTCCGGATATGGAGTTTTCATTAATTCGGTCGTCTCGGATTTTCAATTTTCGAGAAAAATTTACACCTCCACTCCCTTTGGGGGCGGTTTTTGGAGGGAAGGAGATGTTAGATTTGATTTTTCTATATATGGGACCATTTCCCAACTCTCCTCTTTCAAATAAACAAAAATCTTCCAAATCGGAGTACGTTTACTATGGGTGTTTGGAAGTTAGTCATGGATAATAATAATTTATTCGCAAATACGGACAAGTCCTCATGTTTTTCAATAATGGAGGGTTCCATGCTGATCTCTCTTGGTGAATGGATCTAGGTAGGTGTTCAGACTGGTTTTACGTACGAGTACAACTTGAATGATGACATATCCTTACAATCCTTTTTACTGTAATAACTATAATGTTTCATCTATAGTTTCCAAGTAAAGGGTGATGATACAACGGTCATGTTTAGCTTTTCTTTACGATCATGCTAACGGGACATGTAAATATTATATTTCTTTTTTACTCAGTAAGTAGACGCTTTAGAAGTGATTTCAGGTTGTTGTTTCATTGATATCGTTGCTGAAGAAAAAGTATTCCGTAATTTCAGCTAAAGTGTTAGTCTACCTACTACTAATAATATAAAGATCCAGATCCAGAAAAAAGGTGATGATTTGTCAAGTCATTTTTAGCCTGACTATCTGAATGGATGATGAAACTGAAGCATTTCTGGAACAAAACAATAAAAAATCTCTCCTTTCGAGATTTCTCGCTACTACTGGCAACACTGTGTGACTTTAAACCTATTATGTTTGAACGGCTGCATTTGCTGAGATGCATAAGAGCCGTCCGTGTATCTTTATAAGGTCCATGATTTCGTCTTTTCTGCTTCAATGACGTATTGGCAAACTCTTTTTTTACATCTACATGTTTACTCACAAAAACTATAGTTGCTCTTATATGCATATTTGGCACGACCCTACTGTGCAAAAATTCCAAGGTTTCCATGTAGTTTTTCTTCAAGTTATTTATATCAATTTCAGTTGTATCGAGTTGATCACTCAATATCCTAGAGATAAAAAGATCCTCTTACATGATTATGTCTAGAAAATGTTCGTTATTATGAATAGAACAAAAATAAGGAACAGACATTTTTAGTTTGAGGAGGAAAAATTCTCCTGGATCTATGGAAAGATGTAACCTAGTTGCAAAATTAAGAGAATTACCAGCATCCATAGCTCGGGCATGACTTACAGTAAAAGTTCTATAGTGCGTTTCAATCTGCGAATGCATTGTGGAGTCTTATGGAGCCCATCATCGTTGCCAGCACTTTTCTTTGACATTGCCTATACCCGGCCACACTGTATTCTCAGCGTGAAACGCAGTACATAAATTAAGTTATAAAGCCGCCATGGAAAATACTTGCAAGTTATTTAGAAGTTTGTAAATCGACCACTAGAGGTTCTTTTGTCAGATTATTCCTTCATAATTATTGGAACATTTTTTTGCAATTTTATTGTTTTATTATTCATCTGTGAGCGCATTATTCTTAAAATGTGGTCCAATGGATTTCTCTTCACGTAAGTTTTAATATATAAAGATAATTTTGACTACGCCACTGTAAAGCAAATATGGCCAGCGGCGCACTAGGCAGACTGCATGACTGATGAGGCAAAAACGAATATGTTCAATTTTTACTACTCAATTACGCCCTCTAGCGATAACCTACAAAGCACTAAATGATTTCCATGCATTTATTTTCTTTTTTAATTTCTTCTCACGAAGCTGTACTGTAGAGAGTCGTTCGTTTGAAATAGGAAAATCAAAACAGAATACATAGGGATGCATACCGCAAAAATTCCGAATACTGCTTATAAATCAATAGTAAATCCTTGATATATTCCACATCATCTTCAGTGGCAAATGATGGCACACAGGGTTGCAGGGACAAGACGAACTTTTGATTGTTCAATTTGAATGATTTGCGTACAATTTCCGTCAACCAGATGACTCGCTGCAACACCTCCTCGTCAATCATTTGAATGCGAGTTCTGACACCTTCGATGGCATTGTCAAGCTGTTCAGGTACTTGCGATGACAGAAAGTATTTGTGATTATTGACAAAAAAAATGAGTGAGAGATATGCAGTCATCAAAACGTTTCGGTGCTCTTCCTTGAATCGAGAGCAAATTTTGGAAACATACAATGTGAATATTGACTTGAATGCTTCGGTCTGATTTATGTTAGTACAATTTATTTCCAAAAATTCAATATAATTTATACAAAATTTTTCATTAAATAACTAATGTTCACTGCTATCTACAATTTATATCCAAAAATATTCATATACTTAGAGGAGACAAACTCAGAGGAAATAAAGAATATTAATATTATGTCAATGAAAAATAAAAAGGTAGATGGGATTGATGGAATTACCATCGCTGTTTCAAAAATAATTAATAAATGTATGCTATCTGGTATTTGGCCAAAGCATTTTAAGAGAGCGGAGATTGTACCAATATATAAATTTGGTGATCAGAAATTAACAAGCAGTTACATTATCCTTATTGTCAAATAATTGGCTTAGATATAAGAAAAAGTGATTCACAAGAGGCTCGATTATTTTCTACAGGGAGAGGGAATGAAAAATGGAGGACAAATCGGATTCAGAAAAAGTAAATTGATTAATGACGCGAGTTATGTTGTGCAAGCCGAAATTACTTTTTTTAAAAAAGGTTTATTCAACTATTTTACAACAGACTTTATAAAAGCTCGTCGTCAATTACGGTACACAGTACCTTGCGATTCCCGTACAAAATTACAAGTGGGGCATAGCCCAAGGGAATATGTCTTATATACTAAAATACTGTTTGGTCAGCGTCTTGACACGTGCAACAATTGAAGTCTAGACGCTTACCATGCAATTCTTCAAGAATTCAGGCATGTAACTCGCGTTAAATTATGTCAATAACTTTATGATAAACTTGGTAATAGCTGTATTTCTGAATATAGCGAAGACTTTTAACATGGCAGTACATAAACTTCTATTGATTATATTGTGTGATCTTGGTATACGAGGGATTTTCAATGATTTGATGTGGAACTATCTTTCAAAAAGATTTCAGCGTATTATATTATTAATGGTTTTAAAAATTTCTTCTTCAGTTTAGTTACTTGTGGAGTCCCTCAAGGTTCAATTTTGGGTCCATTATTATTCAATGCCTATATTAATGGATTATTACAATTTATTACCGGGTGTTTCTGTATTATGTGCAGATGACACATTCATTATGTGTAGTGGTGACAGTTGATATGAAGTTGTGTTTTTTATTATATATATATATATATATATATATATATATATATATATATATATATATATATATATATATATATATATATATATTTACTTTCCCTGTTATAAACATTTATGTTTCTTGGGAAATAAACCGTTATTAATTAAAAAAAAAAGTTACAGCTTATGCTAAACATTCATTAAAAATTATAAAAAATGGTTGAATTATCACAGAGTAACTTTAAATATGTCAAAATCGAGTGTTTTAAATGTGTCTCTATATGCAGATAAGCTATTTTGTTTTCTTAAATAGTGAAAAGTCCGAAAATGTTTGTAGAAAGAAAAAGAAGACAGTATCTTTTCTAATTATTTCATTTGTTTCGTTATTAATTGATAATTTTCAAGAAGCTTCCTCAGTTACGTCGAATTTTATTTTGGAAAAGCATTTTTTCAGAAATATTCGGTATTTACCAACAGGGTTATTCAGAAACTAGATAAAATGTCAAAGCAGTCACCTAAAATACATATTTTATAGTTTTACAAAGAACACACTCAAAATGCACTTATTGAAGAAGATTACCTTGTTCTACAGTGCATTCAAATAAGTTCTGGTATTTTTTGTTTCTTAATAATACCCTGTATATTTTTCATTTCATTTCAAATATATTTCTACTGCTGAAATTTTTTACGCAATTTGCTAACGAACATTTTTTTAGGTGCGGATATGATTTTTTAAAATGTAACAACATTCAAAAAACATTATCCAAGTCGCATTTACCAGATAAAGATAGATAAAAACCTTAAATTAAATACATACAATTATATATTCCTTGACCACCTCGATCACACTCCATATTATAGAGCCTTATACCAGCTGAAATTTTAGCTATTTGTTCCAACAAATCTGAGCGAGTTGAGTAAAGATTACCCATAAAACCTTGAACATCTTCTGTAGCCCAAAAACTTTTCAAAGCCGTCTCTGCTTCCCTATAAACCTGATATATGCAGAAGCTTTATAAATTGAACTCTTGCAAACCATCGAGAGAAAAAAATAAGATTTTTAAAGATCTTTGACCGGATATCCGATATCCGGAGAGCTTAGAGGCCAGAAATTTGGAATACGTATATCAGAGTCACTTTTTCTTTTCAAAATGTATTCTTTTAGACTGGCATAGTTCCTAATAAAACCAAAATTGCCAAGGTAAAACTTTTTTCAAAGCAGGAAATAAATATAGAATGACAGATGATAGACCCATCTCAATATTAGCACTAGTACTTTCCAAAATTATGGGAAAAACGGTACATTTAAGGTTATTGGCATAACTTGATACATGAAAGTTGGTATATAACGAGTAATACAGATTTCGAAAATATAGTGACATAGAATCAGATGTTTTGGAAATGATAACTCAGTTCCAACTTGATCTGGACTCAAAAAAAATCTGTGGACTTTTATCACCGAATCTGAGTTAAGCATTTGATACAGTGGATCACAAAATTCTGTTGAATATTATATATCATATGGGTAATGGTTACTACGGAAGTTGTATTCAAATGGTTTCGAAATTATCTGTCTGTTTGTATGCATGAAAACAATAACTGCTTCAGAAATTATGTGGTATTCCACAAGGGTATATCCTGGGACCGGTTCTCTTTCTCATGTAGTTAATTCTTTGGCAAGTTTGGAATTGAATGGAAAAATAAATTTGATTGCTGACAATAGTACTACAATATAGTTATAATTTACAAGAAATCAAATTTAGTATGATGCATGATCTCAGCAATATCTCCAATTGGTTCAAATTTCAAATAAGGTAACACCAAATTATGAAAAATCACGTTTCTAGTCAGGAAGAACATATCTTCTAATTTAAAAAAAATAATTCAACAGTGATAAAATCAAATACTCTAATGAAAAGTTTCTTGGACTATTCATGATCCAAACATACTGAAAAACGGAAAATTATTTTCAAAGGTTTCAGTAAAGATTTTGTTGCTGAGCCCCAAATTGCAATTAAATATTGAGGCTTTGAATATACTAAAGAAAAGAAAATAATTTTGGGTATTTGGAAGGTGAATATTTTTCTATTTTAAAGAATATATTTAAGAAAACATTATGTATTGCATTTTATTAAATTATCATAATTTTTGGATATCCTGTATCCGACTCTGGATATTGATTCACTCTCTGGTATCCACCCGAGCTGTACATTCCACACAGCGGATAGTTACCGGATATCCGTTCATTCATGAAATGCAATTATAGGAAGATAGAAGACTTTTGAAACACCAACAATTCCTTTGAGAAGTAGGTAAACAAAAAAAAGCGACTGAGTAGGCTGATTAGGCTGACCAATGACATTTTATATTTACCTCTCTAACTCTGGGATTCCCCAAGCCAGTCAATATGGTCACATAATTGATCACCTTCTCGTACGCCTTATTCACATTATACCGATCAACTGGCGCTGGTTCCAAAATGGACAATCGCAATGGCGCCAACTTGGATCGCAACTCTCTGCGATGATTGACCACCGTAAATTCTTCCAAATGCTCAAATTCGTATTCAAAATAGAATTGTGTTTTTAATATGTAAATTTGGCTGTCATTGGTTTTCTTCAATTTTGAAACGACGAAACGTATCAATTTTTGTACATCATTTCTGGCACGCAGTATATCATCGAATATTTTCCAATTAGGGTCAAGGGCTAATAATTTTACCTACACAAAAAATGTGTATTATATAATACTGGGACAAAAATGACCTAAAAAAATATGTGTGGCATACGTAGAATGTGCAGAAATTAACATCCAAATCGATCTTTTCTTTCTTGCATTCTTTGGAGATTTCTCTCACAATATTCTTGATGATATTCTCCTCGTCCATTTCGTTCTTATTTCGTCGATAGAAATCATCAATTATTTCGAGCTTGTGATGAATTATTAATGGCGCAATTGGGATTCTGTGATACGTCAATCATTTATATATGGAAAGGTTGGAATTGGAAAATGAATTTGATACACATTTATCCACTTTTCATTACTTTACACGACATACATAATACAAAATGTCACAATGGCATTTAGACTGATTCAAACAAATGTCAGTTGTCAGCTTCAAACAAGATAATATAGGCCGTGTTCATAGAGTCAATATCTGCACTATCCTCTGTTCACGGAGCTCAGTTGTAGTACGTTAACGTGACGATTCTGATGCAAGAGTATGCCTGCGTCAGATCTGCGTTTCATTTCTTCCATTTCTGTTAAGATCCTCACTAATTATTCAATCCTCAATGTTAATGTATTTATTTTTAATCTAGTTTTTGAGATACGCACCTAAAAACTAAGGTCTCGCAAATTTAACGAGTTTATCAAAAAATAATGAAATTAATGAAAAATATCATTTATTTAAATCCAAATTGAACAAAAATGTTAGATTTAGATGCTGTTAAGGTTGTAGATTTTAATTTATTATTTAGTTTAGGTCTACACACAGATGCTATTTGCATCTCTGTAGGGATTTGTAGGGCTCATAATAAGTCAGACAATCTATTTCTAGATGTTCTGCAATATTGTAGATTCTTTTGTCCTAAAGCATCCATGAAAATAAAATTCATCCAATAAGAGCGCAAAAGTTACTTTGGCAATGTTAGCAACATTTACAGTCTACCACAAAAGTCGACCAACAACTTAGCCTCACTTTTTCACGAGCAAAAATTTCGAGGATGTTAGTGTTACTAGATGAAATACAAACATGATTCCAATTCCAATACAAAAATTACACTTTATTCATAAACAAATTACCAAAAATAGCGTTTTCCGCCTCATTTTCATTTCCAGTAATGCTGAAATACAGAAATGTTTGCAAAAACTCATTTTTTAGTCTTTTTAAACACAGAAGCTGCTAAACTGAACTTTTACCTCTAGTTTTTACAGCAACCATAAGCAAACAGATATAATCTGTCTCTATATTTGATAAACATGTTTTGTAGGGTACCGAGAGATAGCTAGCTGATTCTCCTAATCTGTAAATCGTCCAATTAGTGAATCTAACATATATCTATGGCTATTATAGGCCCATGTTGCATTATCTCGATTCTCAAATATTCGCCTTTTTACGCACTTGTAGACTAAACTACAATTGCAAGTATTTTTGTTATAATATACCTACAACCCAAGCGAAAGCACAGATGTTTATTATGCCATTTCGATAAAACAAAAGCGTAGGTATATACAACTGCAATAAAACAGTACCTATAGCGTGAAGAACACCAACCGAAACTTACACAAGGAAAATATTAACCAAAAAAGAGAAGATAAGCCGATGCTCAGGCATCTCGGATGGTAGTTGGATGAAATTAATTTCATTTTTGCACGTGCACACTTTCATGGCAATAAATTTCAGGTTGTTTTATATTTTATATACAATGTGGAATAGCCAAAGGGAATAAATTCATTATGTCAGTTATTGTGCATATTTTTAAGAAATCGATTTCGATTTCAAACCGCCCATCTTATGGAGTGTTGTGACGTCATCACTGTTTGACATATGACGTCATCGATTTATTCTTTAAATGGAATACCATATACAGGGTGGGCCAATGATAACTTTACCCCCCCGATGTATTGACTTTAAAATTAAAATAGGGAAAAATGCCCAGACCCGTCGATTTTTCTTTCAAGGGGCAACAACTTTGCTACTTCATTACGACTTACGAAGATACGATTGGTTCAGGAACTGCATGAGGATGATTTTGATCGCCGACTCCAGTTCTGTGAAGTGATCAGTGAAAATATTAACAATAATCAATAATAAATGTTCATTTTACCTTAACGGAACTGTAAATAGGCATAACTGTCGGTATTGGTCAGACGAAAATTCTAGACTATTTCCTGAAGTGCATACTCAACATGTATCAAAAGTAAATGTTTGGGCGGATATTTATCGAAATATAACATAATCGGCCCCTTTTTATACCAAGTAACCTCAGTGGCCAAATTCATCAGGATTTATTAGAAAACACTATTTATCCAACCCTCGTGCAAATATTTGAGACTGGAGAAGACCATCATACGATCATTTTTCAGCAAGATGGCGCACCACCTAATTTTGTACAACCAGTACATCAATTTTTTGGACGAAACATTTCCGCAAAATTGGATTGGAAGAAGGGGAGATATTGAGTGGCCACCCAGATCACCTGATCTGAATCCTCTGGACTTTTTCTTTAAAGTCACCTGATATCTAGAATTTATGCTAAACTGTCCGATTCACTGGAAGATTTGCGAATTCAGATAATAAATGAATGCCCTCAAATCACACCCGACGACATGTTGCGTAATGTACGGGAACGTTTTGAATAGAACTTATTCTACTGCATGGAACTGAATAGTGGTCATTTGCAGCATTTAATAAACTGATAGAAAAAGAAGAAGAGTTTTTTTGGTTTTTAAGTACATTTTGTGTTCTCATTGTCACTGTCCCTATTTCAGCTGTCATTCTATCGATGAAAACTTTCAAGCCACCTTGTTTTAGAATCTCGTTCAAAAATACGTCGTCGCCATTATGCTCCTATATTATTGGCATGCTTACATACACATTTTTATTCTGACGTCACTCCAGACGCCGTTGAAGACTACTACGTAATATAATATACATTCAATGAAGCCTGGAGCTACTTCTTCCTGCTACTTCTCCCCTCCCTGTTTTCAAGATTAACACACTACCCCAAGACGAAAGCACAACGTCTTCAAGACTTCAAGAGCTCATAAAATATTTATGAGATACCATGGAAATTATTCTACTGAAATATTCATCTATGCTATTAGACTTTGAAACAATACACCAAGAGTTACAGTACACTATACATAACATAACAAGAGTTATGGATATATTTACAAGATCCGATGAAGGAAAGGGGGAAGTGTTCAGCAAAAAAAAAATAAGGGGAGGAGAATAATTTAATAATACGACATCCATCAAGTGAACATGGCAGGTTGATCTATTTTTTTGCTGAATAGCTTCCTAAACGCAGGAGCTATAGTTGGAATACCCATCGAATGGGGGGTTTCGTCATACCTTGTCTATCTCTTTTTTTCATTTGCAAACAAAATTTTAACGTCATAAACATTTGTCGTCGATCAGATCGGCTGATTGTTATTTTGACGTTTGTTCTTGTTCTCTTTGACGTTTAATGTGAGACATTTCTTTTTGAAAGTGAATTAGTCCCTTTACACATTTTGTCAGGGTCAGTGTTTTGGGGTTAGGAATTGAAATTTAATTTAAATTATTTACGACATGCGTAGAATGGCAGATGACGTCAGGAATCGTGACGAAACCCCACTCGATGGGTATTCAAACTATATATATATATATATATATATATATATATATATATATATATATATATATATATATAATCTGACCGGGTGCTTTTTTTCGTGAATATGTCAGTTAGTAAAACCAATAGCGGCGTAACGTCCGTGATCAGACAGAGATCACTGCGAACTTCGAACAGAACACACTTTAATTTTTCTATTTTTCCAAATTTCCTTGAATAATGGATAAAAAAATGGAAATTCAAGTTTTTTCAATATCTTATAAGCGAGCTTATAAGTTACTATTTCTAAAGAAAAATGGTAAAAGTATTTTTTATAGAACTCTTAGAGTTCTTGCCAAAACTGCTAACAGAACAATTGTGAGATTCTTTAGATCTTAGAATTTTTTTTATTCGAATATCTTATGAATTACTAAGTCTACAGAAAAACTTGATGAGAATTTTCGATAGAACTCTTAGAATCCTAACGAAAACTTCGAAGAGAACTGTTTAGAGATTTGTTTTTTCTTCCCAAAAGAGGTTGTTTCCTTGTTTTGGTATTGTAACGGGGATTTATATTAAAACTGGGTTCGATTATTTCCACTAATTTTTTTACACCAATAACTACTCGTCTATATACACATTTATATTCACACTATATTTCTTGGACTATAACGACTTTCTACTGTCTATGTGTTCTATCACTAACTGTCACTGACCGTGCTCTATGACAAACTAAACTAACTTCCCTGGTCCGTTTGTTTATATTCACTTAACCCCCTATCTCGAAGCTTCTCGTGTAGAATAGACCAAATCAGTAGGTTCTCCATGTTTCTGGATTCCCAGAATGTTATTACCAACATTCTCCTTCAAGAGCAATCGAGACGCTTCCAGGGCTCCAGATATTTGTGTGTGTGTGAGTGTCTATTATTTGGCTGAGTTCTCCGTTACAGTATTTTCATTTTCTTTCACAAAATTTCATAAGACTATTGAATATTTTTGCAAAGTACTCAAGAATTATTCCATATCTAACAGGAACTCCAATGAAATATTTCATTATTGCAAAAGTGGTTGCTACCCCCATTTTGGTATTTTCAATTTATTTCACGTAATTCAATAGAACTATTTAAATGTCATGGAAAGTACTCGAGAACTATCTTCGGTTACCCACTTCACAGGACTCCTGGAACGTTGAAGAATGAAGGCATCCGAGCGGTCGGGAGGGACTTTTTGCAATCGTGATATGGTTTGTAATTTTTTCTTCACTTGTTTTTTTTTTTGTTCCTGTTATATTTTGTATTTTTCAGTGCACCAGCTATAATAAAGTCGGTCTTAGTTTTTTATAAAAAAAACTACACCGCCCCCGAAAATCGAAAATCTGAGACGGCAGAATTAAAGATGAGACCATAGCCGGAAATGCTTAAATTGAACTTTCTTTAAAAAGATACCATTTTCGAGTCACAGCAATGGTACAGACTGAAATATCTATGTGTATATCCGCTACGAGAAGGGGCATTTTTTTTCTCGAAAACTCAAATGGTCCAATTAAATAAGAGATTATATGTAGCAACATTTACTAACAAAAAGTTAGTTCAATTGTAATTGGATAGAAGACTTGGCACCAACTTCAAAAGTACCAGCACCAATAGAATTAATATGGACCGACAATCCAATTTTGATAAAAAAATATTTATTAATTATAAACAGAGTTGAATGAATTATCTACCTATGATTTTTAGATGTAGCCGTGTCTAAATTTACAATACGCGCGAAAAGTATTTTGAGAAAATTTATTACCGAACGGATGTATGTATGTTAATATAAAATGTGAGCAAAAAGGCCAAATAGCAGCATCAGCAGAGCTCTAGTAGTAACAGAAGACTGTGCTAAATCACTTTAATTAGAGGCATTTAGAAATATTAATTAATCTCAATCGTAAATTACTTTACGAGAGAGGTGTGCGCGAGGCATTGGCCCCGCTTGTTGGATTCGTCACCTTTCCGGCATATAATGAAATAGCACTTTAATTAGAGCCAGACAGAAAAAAGTAATTATAAAGAAGAGAAGATGAAACACCGACTAATAAGTCTGTCCGCGAAGTCTCCAGAAATGAATGATTAGTTGAGCCAAAGTCAAATAACACAAACGTTTGCGTACTTATAATTACTAGTAGTTGCCCAGTGATCGAAATTCATTATTTAGTTAAATTCAAACATTGCTGACTTTTTTTGTCAAAGTTCTAATAATTGCATTTAATGTTAGTAACGAAAAAAACCACAGACAGCTAACAATTTATTTTACAATACGATGCATTGTAATGCTTCGACTTAACGCCGTTAATATTAATTTACCCTTATGACAAAAATCACTTCAGATTCAAAATGTTTTTTTTATTGCAAAACCTACGTTGTAAATGCATTCATTAATCCACTATCAAAAGTATTAAAATTTCTTGAAATGACATTAAGTGCTCATTTAAATGTATCCCTCAAAATAATTACATCACTTTGTATATATACACTATTCACAATATTTAAATTTGCGTTCGACTAGGGTAGTCATTCACGAATAAAACAATCTGACAGCCCTGACTCGTTGACTTCAGATTGCAATTGGTTTCGTTATGCAACACACAATACACGTCTACCACGTAAACCATTTTTTTATTTAATTTAAAATATTAAAGCATAAAACATAAAATTTTAACTGTGTGGTCTGTGTGTAGACATTGGGTCCAGATCTAAAATTATTTATCGAAAACAGTTCTTTTGAGAAGTTTTTATTATGGGAAATGGGGCGTTAGTAATCAGTTGTATTATAATTGGTACGACTGAAATTCCCAACATTGTAAAATCTTGAAATTAACACTCAATAAAATCAGCTGAATACCTATTTAATAGGTTGTCATGGTTTGTCACATATAAACAATAAACGAACTTGTTTTGTGTAAAGTCACAATTTTATACGAATTAATGATCGTGTCCACAGCAGTGTCTAATTACAAATCGATTACTAATCAATTATCAAAAATCAGTATCTTGTGGACACGACTACTACGATTACTGATGCATCGCTTAGCTCATTTGTCAAACTGACATCTGTCATGTTGACTGAACTATGTTTTAAATTAGCAAATTCTATTTATTAGAAAGACTAGCACTACCCGGCGCGTTGCTGCCGTAGCAGTAACAATTGGAGAGATATATGAAATTTTAAATAAATAGTTATGTTGGTTATTGGCCATGTGCAGTCCAATAGAAAAAATGAATAATTAAAACAAATTTCAGAGTAATCACTCTGATTATAAATTTATTTTCTCAATTTTAAATGACGATTACTTAACAAAATTACTTCCTGCTTTTGTACCCTTCACTAATAATATAATATTTTTATTGTAATGCTTTATGGTACACGAATGTTTTTTACTTGCTTGATTATTTTAAATAATTTACTTTTATCACTTATATTTCCACAGTGTTAAATGGAGTAGGTTTAATATTTGTCCCTGTCCCTACCAGAAGTGCTGCCCTCTCGTAGCGAAAGGCCACACTCTTCTCAGGAAAAAGGCTCATTGTTCCAGATAATATAGGTGTGTATTGTGTGTGTATTTTCCTCGCAATTTTTATGATTTTTCTCTCCATAAGAAACTTCCTTATGCCTTAACGAAAATATTAAAACAAAAATTATCCCAATTGGTCAAGCCGTTTTCGAGTGAGCAACGCATTTGGCGATTCATTTTTATTTATATAAATAGATTAAAATGATTGAAAATGGGAAGACATACTTTATTGTTTCTAGAATACATTTATTATATTATATATTATTTAATGCAAGATCCAACAGATGACCATAATAGAATTACTATAGGAAGGTACCTAGTTTTTCTCAATGTTTTCCTTGTTTATTTGAAATTTCAGATGGTTGAATATAACTGATACCTACAATTATTGGTGCTTCTGTTGGTACACTGTTCATGGGGAAAGGTACCTATATTCGCTACGAAATCTCCCAGCGTTCCCATTTCATTTTGGTGAACAACTCCAGGACCTAAAATTCTAGATAATTTATCCATAATACGAAAAAAATCGTTTCTTCTTATATTTAAGAACTCTTCTAAATTCTGCTTTCAAACTTAGTAGGTATTATTGCCACTTGAAACAAACTCAAAGCATTATCAAAACTTGTTTTTTTATCAGTGGCGTTCGTGAGACCATTTTAATTAATTTAAATAATAAAACAAGTTGTACGTCAATGGTTTATTTTAGATACATGTGTACATGCAAACAAAAATTATTTTTTTCCCGAAAACGGTTCGTTTTAGCGAAAAGACTACAGACACCAATTGATCAGGATATCTAAATGTGTTAACAAGATTGCGATAAACCATTGGCGTACAACTTTTTTTATTATTTAAATTAATTAAAACGGTCTCACGGACGCCACTGGTAAAACAAAAACAAGTGTTTATCATGCTATAAATTTGTTTTTAAGTGGCAATAATACCTACTAAGTTTGAAAGCAAAATCTTGTAAAGTTTTTTTATGAGAAAAAACGGTTTTTTCGCAATATTTCAACACCTCGTATTCCCAATACGAAGCGTTTTTGGAGATAAGTTTATATGAACTTTTTTAATTACTTTTATCTGCTGAATAAGCTGTTAAGGTTTTTCCATTATAATTCGGACCACCCTGTATAATGTTTTGCACCTAGTACATACAGTACAAGTATATAATCACAATGAAAAGGTTTCATCAGGCTTCCCGCTTAATCTAATAGCAAAAATGTTACGTATATATATTTAAGTATAAAGCTTTTATTGGTATCGGTATCTCATGCAACTCTACCGTAGACGTGTGAATACCTAATTACGCTAATAATGTATGAAATAAATTAAAGGAAATAAATACATTAGGCACACTTACAATGGATGATCTGACAGACTTATCAAGCGATGTCGAATAATAAATTTACTGGAATAATGTATAAAAAAACTCTGAACATGAAAACCATGAAATATAAAATCAACAATATGATTTGTGTCGAATGTAAATTATCTGAACGTAGGTACTGAAGATTTTTGGGATTGATTGATACTTATTTTAGAACATCGGAAATTAAAGGCATAATAAATGATACTAGACAAAAGATGATTTTAAAAATCAAAATAGTGAAAAAAATACGTGTAGGAAAAGAAACTTTAATTCATGCAAATGTATTAAGTATTAATTCAAATGTTTCAAAAAAAATTTTGTTCAATTCCAAAAGCTTTCAACAGTTGAACTGTCATCTATAAAATTATGAGATCATTCACATGGCTCAGAATTTTAAGAACATTTGATAAAATAGATTTTTGTTGGGGATGCAGTCATTTAATAAATAAAATCTTTGGATTATGCCAAGCTTTCGAAAATGTTTATTCTCTTCGTCGGGGCAAAATTCGTGAGTTTAGATAAAGTTTACTACAAACAGGAAACATTTCATAGCTATCAATCAGAAATAATTAATGACATTTCTGATTGATGGCGATAGCTATGAAATCTTACCTGTTTGTGGTTAATTTTATCTAAATTCACGAATTTTGCTCCGACGAAGAGAATTTTCGAAAGCTTGGCATAATCCAAAGAATTTTATTTATTTAATGACTGCATCCCCAACAAAAATCTATTTTATCATATATATATATATATATATATATATATATATATATATATATATATATATATATATATATATATATATATATATATATATATATTACTGAGAAAGTAATACTGAATTATAGTTTTCTTTATATATATATATACAAGCATTGCTCGTTTAATATAATTGGATAATTTCATTTCTCCATCACTTTATGATAAGGAGTTATACGTGAAAAAAAAAATCAGCTTCACAGGCGTCCTATGTAAATGTGGTAAAACATAAAAAAGTTCAAAAATCAAGCTCCATAAGTGCCAAACTTTCACAGTGCACTTCAGCTTTGCGCACAATGCTAGAGTAGACCCAAACCACGCCCCCTTTTAATAAGAAATTAGATTATTTATTAATAATCAGTAGTGCTCATTCTGACATAACTATAGCAAGTAGAGGCAATCCTCTACAACTATGAGACGAAAAATTTCCTCACCCCCGGTATTTATATTTAATTTATATCTTCATGTCACTCACAGATAATAGAAATACAAATTTACTCACAAATATATTGCAATATTCCTTCCAAATGATAATTAACTATTATTCTGAGCATTGGCACATATGTTCCATACCCTTACATGATACATAGATACTTTTTCTAATTCAAAAGTAATTTGTCATCTCTCGATTGATTTTGTGATAAATTTATCAGTTTCAAGGTGAGTTTATGTTATAATACAAACATTGGATCCCTATCAGCAAAGATAATCCATTAACACACTTAAATTTGAAAAAAGTTGCAATCTTCAAAATGATATAAATATAAACAAACACTTCGAGGTTATAATAAGCTAGTTTCGCTAACATAATTTCTTTCTTATTTAATTTCATAACATTCAAACAAACATTATGCATCAAAGTGAGCTGGTTAATTCAAAAAACAAATAATTACTCACATTATACATCAAGTACAGGTGGAAAACTAATAGCAGATATGGTAAAGGGTCACCGCACAATGTTTTTCCCAAATTGCCTTCAAAGTAGACAATGTTCTGACAGAAAACGAACGTAATTTATCGCACAATCAACTCACACAGCTGTTTTTGACAATTCGATGGGGCACTGTTGCTGTGAAACAACAATAATCGCGATATTTTTAAACACAAACACCAACAACACTGTCAAACGTTACTCCATGACAGTCCCGACTGTGGCGCACTTGGAGGCAATGAGCATGCGCTTGTCAGCGCAAACGCACACAAGGCGGCACATTTTAATGTTTTTCAATTTCGAAACGCCGCCGCGGCTCTTATAACTAGCTAATCATTAGATAGATATATATATATGCAAGTAGGAGGTGTAATTAGAAATATTTGCATCTCTCTAAAAGCGTTAATTGATGTTGATTAAACGCTTCGATGTAAATAGATGATGATAAGCTTAAATGGGGCAAATGAGACGCGCTGTAATTAAACTATACGATGAACAAATAACACATTCACACACAACGAGCTAAATTCATTTGTTTCTGATTATGAGGATATGTTCATCAATGCTTACTTAGATCCTGCTTCCAGCATATTAAATAGCTAAGTAGCTGTATGTTTATCGATTATATCGGCATGTGTTTGTGAGCTTTTGATATTTTGATTGCTGTGGAAATATTTCAACGGAACACGGCGGTGGGGGGAGAGTGGAGAGAGAGAGAGTTTACTTATTACACAGGGGAACACGTCCATTGCCGGGATGGATAATAGTAGCGGCGGGAATCTCGGGATGCTCTGCATTGATCCAGGGTGGAATGCAAGCAGCAAGGCAAGGCAAGCAGGCTATAATATAGGTAGTAGGTATCCCGAGTTTCCTGCAGTTGAAAAGAGAGGTCAGGCTCTGACTCTGTGATGCTGGCTGGCACACTTTAAAAGTAGGATGGCAATTGGGAAAATGTGGGTCAGAGTCCAGAGTGCATTTGTTGCTTCTTGCGATGAGTTTTATTCCCGTTTTTTTCTGGTTACCTTCAAAATGAGTTGATATCAAAGTTGGGGTGGAGATTATTGTTTATTTATTCATTGATAAATTGTGCTTTTGAATGGAGCAGGAAAAAATATTATTAAAAAGTAAGAATTGCTTTAAATAGTTATTATTACGATACTTTAATACTTTCACGAATGTTGGCGTCTGCCTTGAAAACACCAAAAATGGATCAATCCAACTGACGGGAGTCAATCAGTGGCGTAACGATTTCGAGCTAAGATATGGCATTTAAGGAAGTTCATATAATTAGAGGAAAAAATATCGATTGATTAAATAAGCAAACATAATATGAAAGATTTATTATCAACAATAATGCAGACACACAAAATACAAATTTATTATTTGAGTTATGAAATATAAATTTATGCTCCTGAATTATCTGAAATGTCACAATGACTTTGTGACGCCTATGAAATGAAGATTGCGTTGCCTTCGGACATACGTGCAGCGCCCTATGACTGTTTCAAAGGACATGAGCTTGACATACTGATGTCGTAGCTTAGATCGACAAACGTAGTAGACAATTTCATGATAATGAGATGAGATGAGACGTACAGCGACATGTACGTAGCTCGTGAATGATTACACACAATACCCATGATTCGTGGAACAAACTGTCCAATTTTTATAACAAATATTTGATATATATTGATTTTTTATTCTTCACTGGTTTTATAATAAATAAAAAGATGTTCTTGGGGATGCAGTCATATATTCAATAAAATTCTTTGATTGAAGCCAAGCTTTCGAGAATGTTTTTTCTCTTCTTCAGGGAAAAATCGTGAATTTAAAATAAATAATAAATAATGACATTAGTAATTCATGGCTATGAAATCTTTCCTGTTTTTGGCTAATTTATTTTAAATTCTTGATTTTGCCCTGAAGAAGAGAATTAACATTCTCGAAAGCTCGGCTTCAATCAAAGAATTTTATTGAATATATGACTGCATCCCCAAGAACATCTTTATATATATATATAAGAAAAAAATCAATATATTATAGGGAATATCAAAAAAAAATTACATTATTTTTTGATCCATTTGAAAAACTCGATAAGATATGATACTTAAACATGCAATAATCTAGAAATTGCTAATTACAGAACACTTCATAAAGAATAATTTCATATTATTATTCAAGTAATTTACAGGAAGCTGTTACCATAACATTTTTTTTTATTTATTCTATCGTATTTCTGGAAAACCCCGGTATAACCCAGTAGGTATAATTTTACATTGTTAGAATCATAGAGAATTGTATAGAGTCTGAATTTTAAATAAAATATAAGATGTTCCATTTAAAAAAAATAAGAATGATCTCTCACCAGGGAACATCCTGAATATTTCTAGATAATTATTTAAAAATAAGAAGGTTAACAATTTTTGTATATAATTTCACATGAAGTTATTTTCTTAAAATGTTGGTACCCAAGAATAACCACCTTAAATATTTGCATTTTATCAAGAAACACCCTGTATGGGAAAATAAAACCAAATCATTATCTTCGTTCTTTATTTCAAACAACATTCAAGATAGCGCAATATTATACGTTTTCCGCATCATCTCATTTTCGTCGGATTCGCCATGATAGACATGCATATCCAATGACGTAGAACGTCGTCAGGAGTGCCAATATATTGCAAATATTCCTGGTGAAGTTATCTGCTGAAAAGTCATATTTTTCCAGTACATCTGTTCCTGCAGTTACACATGGTACTCCCACTAGCTGGGTCTCACATGCTGCAAAATAGGATAGATCAGGATCAGGATCAGGTTTCTTTTTAATGGAAACGTGTTTAAATTTGCTTCTATAGAAAACTGATGATAACCAAAATCATCAGCTCGCATGCCCGACCAAAAAATTTCATAATCATTCAAAGGAATTCTAAAGTATCTTAAATGTCCTTAAAATATTTTCAACTACCTGAAATAGTTTTCAGGTAGATATTATTTTTAAAACTATAGTATCGACAAGAAATAAAAATTAATGATTTATTATTATTATCGACAATAAAATGATTTTTTTGAAATTCGCTTTTCCTTATTTTTTTTTATTTAAGTTTCCATTTTGATATATTATACTCGGTTGTAAACTGACTAAATCAAACCTGAAAATAAAAAATACTCACTTATATTACTAACACCTTCCCATTGGACGATACTAAGAGTTTCAGTAGAATACATAAACCAAGACATGTATTTCGTCCATGTTAGTAAGCTCGGTAAAGTGCTGGAAAATGAGATTATCAAATATTTTATGCCACAAATTCATTTATTAGAAAAAATACACGAAAAAAAATGAGCGCCCCCGGGTGGGCTCGAACCACCAACCTTTCGGTTAACAGCCGAACGCGCTAGCCAATTGCGCCACGGAGGCTGATGCACAGTATTTGCGTTTAGACACACAGTTGATCACGTTCAGGTCTTTTGATAGTTTATCAAGTAATTATGTTATCAAACTGAGTACTTTGACGAAGTCATTAATGTTTCTTTTTATCTCCGGCTAGATAAGAAAACATGCATCATCAGTGTTATCAACAAAATTGAATTGCTATAAGCCTCCGTGGCGCAATTGGCTAGCGCGTTCGGCTGTTAACCGAAAGGTTGGTGGTTCGAGCCCACCCGGGGGCGTATGTTTTTTTCATGGAATTCAATCTTACCTTAAATTAATAAATATTCCAGAGGTAATCATTAGAATATAATCGAATGGCACCAAATAGGACATAGCAGTGGGTACTGACTCGAATGCATTGGCAAACATTATGCCTGTAATAGAAAAAAAATATTCTGTAGCTATTATTTTCTATCATAAAAGCTATATATGAGAAATAATGGTCTTACCACAGGCAGATGCTGCATTTGTTGTTAGAACAGTAATAAGGGCAGTTGTCAAAAAAGCATTTACAGTTTGTCGTAGTCCAGCTAACCAATATGCAATGGTTGCGAATAGGAATGGTTCTATAATAAATCCAGGTAACTGAAAAATTTTGTGATATTAACTCAAGATAATTTTATTAATATTTTTACTCAAAGAAAAATTGAAGAAAAAAGAGAGACGCCCCCGGGTGGGCTCGAACCACCAACCTTTCGGTTAACAGCCGAACGCGCTAGCCAATTGCGCCACGGAGGCAGTTGGCTAGCGAGATCTACCACGAATACACTGTCTATGCCTATGGCATAAAACGCGGCTGTCTGTCATTTCGGCGCGGTATTCGAAATCTTGAATTTTGAATTAAATTTTAAGTTTATGGCCATGAAGTTTAACACAAATTATTATATAAAAATTAATTGATCTATTCTATGCTTCACAATTCACCATATGTATAGGTACCTAACATGGCAGTCTTTCCGAAATTACTGCCCAGGCCCAATGAACTTTGACTATGATAAAAAAAGAGGACTTATTTGATAACGTCGACACAAAAAAACATATGCACCTACCAAAGACATGATCCTCGACAAATAGTAAGTTAGGGGATGGTAGAGTCCGGATCTATATTCCCTCAGGAAGATTGCCGTGTTATCTGGAAACTCTGCCAAAACTGCGTACATGGGAGCGAATGTGTTTTCTGTTACAAATATAAATATAACTCCTTGCACGGCTTGAACGCCACTTTGAGTGTATGGATTTGTGCCCAAATAACAGAAGCCAACTATCAAGGCAATTGCCTGAAAAAAAGCATCTAGGTATACATTTACTAAGCAATAAAAAATAACAACAGATAATGCTAGAATCATACAAATTTCGTTATTGTCCCAAGGCATAAAGCATATATATATATATATATATATATATATATATATATATATATATATATATATATATATATATATATATATATATATATATATATGTCTATCGGATAAAGTGATGAATTAGTTCGTCTCTAGATGTTTCATAAGATCTTAACTAAAAAAAAATGTCCATAACTTCAAACAAATTATTACTGTCTCAATAACTACTTCTATCACCTACACGAAATTATTTATTATTATTATTATTTAATATTTAAGTTGTATTGTTATAAAAATCTAGAACATAAAAACGAGATCAAAAGTTGGATCTACCCAATGGGAATTGGGTCTGTGGATCTTGCTTTCAAGCTAGATCAAAAATTTAGATGCTATAAGGTCTCTCAAGAATTTTGTAGCATATTGCATAGACCTCACCGAGACACCCTTTATATATATTCTCAAAAACCTATTTAAAGTTCAAAATTTCTTATTAACTACTAACGATGCGCTGAAGAATCTTTGACATTTCTATAGATGGATTCCTTATTATCTCCAAGAACCAACGATAGGTCAGCCAGAATAGTTTAGTATACCATTGTGCGCCTTTGCTGGAAGAAAAAAAATTGTTCGATGAAAAAAAAAAAAATTCGTTTCTACTAATTATATTATTCAAACTTACAAGTTTTTTCGCAGTTCGAACTTCTTAGTCTGAAAAATAGATGGAATTAAATTGTAGATTTCAATAAAAAACATGAACAAAAAATATCGGAAATAATAATAAATAATTTCAATCATTATCAATGGTATGGTATGCAATCCCTTTGGATGGCCGTGACTTTTGAATAGAGAATGTCAGCATTATGCGGTTTTGAACTATATTTTTTTATTCAATTAATTATGAAAAGCCGAAAGAATGTACAGGGTGTGCTATTAAATATATATATATATATATTTCTGAATTATTTATATTGAAATTCATTTTATAAAACTTTTATTTGAGGTCAGTCAGTGAGTTAGTGGTCAATGAGTCAGTGAGTCAATGAGTCAGTTTGTTAGTCTGTCAGTCTATCAGTCAATCAATTTGTCAGTCTGTCAGGCTGTCAGTCTATCAGTCTGTCAGTCTATCAGTATGTCAGTCTGTCAATCTGTCAGTCTGTCAGTCTGTCAGTCTGTCAGTCTGTCAGTCTGTCAGTCTGTCAGTCTGTCAGTCTGTCAGTCTGTCAGTCTGTCAGTCTGTCAGTCTGTCAGTCTGTCAGTCTGTCAGTCTGTCAGTCTGTTAGTCTATCAGTCTGTCAGTCTGCCAGTCTGTCCGTCTGTCAGTCTGTCAGTCTGTCAGGCTGTCAGTCTATCAGTCTGTCAGTCTATCAGTATGTCAGTCTGTCAATCTGTCAGTCTGTCAGTCTGTCAGTCTGTCAGTCTGTCAGTCTGTCAGTCTGTCAGTCTGTCAGTCTGTCAGTCTGTCAGTCTGTCAGTCTGTCAGTCTGTCAGTCTGTCAGTCTGTCAGTCTGTCAGTCTGTCAGTCTGTCAGTCTGTTAGTCTATCAGTCTGTCAGTCTGCCAGTCTGTCCGTCTGTCAGTCTGTCAGTCTATCAGTCTGTCAGTCTGTCAGTCTGTCAGTCTGTCAGTCTGTCAGTCTGTCAGTCAATCAGTATGTCAGTCTGTCAGTCTGTCAGCCTGTCAGCCTGTCCGTCTGTCAGTCTGTCAGTCTGTCAGTCTGCCAGTCTGTCAGTCTGTCAGTCTGTCAGTCTGTCAGTCTGTCAGTCTGTCAATCTGTCAGGCTGTCAGTCTGTCAGTCTGTCAGTCTGTCAGTCTGTCAGTCTGTCAGTCTGTCAGTCTGTCAGTCTGTCAGTCTGTCAGTCTGTCAGTCTGTCAGTCTGTCAGTCTGTCAGTCTGTCAGTCAATCAGTATGTCAGTCTGTCAGTCTGTCAGCCTGTCAGCCTGTCCGTCTGTCAGTCTGCCAGTCTGTCAGTCTGTCAGTCTGACAGTCTGTCAGTCTGTCAGTCTGTCAGTCTGTCAGTCTGTCAGTCTGTCAGTCTGTCAGGCTGTCAGTCTGTCAGTCTGTCAGTCTGTCAGTCTGTCAGTCTGTCAGTCTGTCAGTCTGTCAGTCTGTCAGTCGGTCAGTCTGTCAATCTGTCAGTCAGTCATAATTTGTTTCTTATTTTATTTTATTTACTGTATAAACTCACCTTTATTCAGTGATTTTTATATTCGATTGAATTCATTTTAGTGGTCACACTATAATTTTCGTAAATCTATCAGGAATCTAAATATAAACAAGTTATACTTTACTTTTTCGTATTGGCTGTATATTATAACTGAGTAACGAACATTTTTCGAGAATGCTCATTGAACTGACAAGAGAGTCAATTGAAATATAAAACAATATAAAAAAACTCACAAACAAAAGTCATAAAAATTGAAGAATATTCGGGCGAAATTTAAACCTCCCTCCCTTTTATTTTATCATGATCAAAATTTATGGAAATTATTATTTATTCCTCACCACCAAAGCTCTGCCCATGTGGAACTCGTATTGCAGAACAACGTCCACTTCCTTGGCATAGTCACTGACAGCAAATT
This sequence comes from Crioceris asparagi, assembly GCA_958507055.1. Lineage (NCBI taxonomy): Eukaryota > Metazoa > Arthropoda > Insecta > Coleoptera > Chrysomelidae > Crioceris > Crioceris asparagi. The sequence continues at coordinate 2,493,067 of OY293827.1, forward strand.
GGTCACATATTCTCTTTATGGTCTGTCTGCTGTTATCTTCGTGACCTGGTGTATTGGCAATGGTTTTGATGAAAAAATCAGCTGGACTATAGGAAGTGGGACACGTGTAACCTAGACTGGATAATAATAATAATAATAATAATAATAATAATAATATATAAATGAATAGTTTTGACAAAAATCCAAGCTTGGATTAGAAATGAACAAGCGTATTTCTTAAGAGGCCGATTTACAGTGAGGATTAAGCCAATTGCCGGTCAGCGTCGTTCTAGTTTAGGACTCAGCAATGAGTGCAAATTTGGTTGGTTGATATTGGACCAATAATTGATAAAGGGTCGAATCTAAGGACAGAATTTTGAAGAGGGCTGTGAGTGTCTGCAGCAAGAAGACTGGAAAGAGGAGATTAAACTAGCCCTAAAAATCGTGTAAAATTTCATAAGCATATCTTTCGTAAATGCGTCTTTGCGCACCATGCCATGCGCAACCAGCGGCTCTAGCTTAAAAAAGACCATTATCACGAAGAAGATAAATAAAGAGAGGTTATTGTCAAGGCCACACTATGATAAGCAACTTCTGTAATCTCATGTGGCTACGTAGAGAAGCATAGGTAGTTTACCCTCCTTGTTTCCAGTCTTCTTGGTCGGCAGTAAATCAGCTAGGCGTAGAATGCCGAATCAAAGTTTAATATTTGACACATTCAAAATAAGGTAATAGTCTAGTTTAGAGTTTTGTTTTCAATTCCAAATACTATATAATCATCATTGCATTCTATTAAACACTGACAGCCCTTAAAATTAGCAAAAATATGCGTAAAAATAAGGTTTAACGAATTGATGATTCACTTGTGCAGTATGTTTGACGTTTAAAATTTGTCAATTCCAATATTGTCAGAACTGCCAATATAACGTTTTCTATATTGATTTTTTTTAAAGATTTGATAATGAAAACATAAACCAAGTGTTCAGATTTGAAGTATGTAACATGTTTAAAATTCACCAAAAAAATATCTTTAAAAATACTTGATTTAGAGCAAAAATACGATAGTATGGCAACTTTTGATGACGAAGGGTGTCTTCAGGCTTTGGAAAATATGAATTCATTGATTGCTTTACAAAAAGATATTGTCGTTATTTTTTTCCAAGGCAAATATTCTTGGAAATGGAATTCATAAAATAATCTAATGCTGCCAAAGTGTTATACTGGCGGCGTTGGCAACATTGGTATTAACAGCTCTTGAATCATACTTGAATGTTATATATATGCATAAATTCATCATCAATTCGTTCAATCTCACTTTTTCGCGAATATTTAGTATTTTCACGCATTTTTGGATATATATATATATATATATATATATATATATATATATATATATATATATATATATATATATATATATGTATTATACTATTTGGGATTGCAACGATACTTCTAAATCGAAAATTCCATGCAAAAGTCGTAAGTCCTAAGAAAACCATTTTTCCTTTTCTTTAATTTACAAATCATTAAAAATAGCATCTTCCGCCTCAATTTTATTACAAAGTTGTGCTAACATACATCTATTTTTAAAATCATTTGATTTTTTAGGCTTTTATAGCAAAAGCGGCTAAGCTAGACTTTTACCAAAAATAATAAATTAATAAATATTTCTTACCAAAAATTTTACTGATAAAGTCGGTCCAATTTTTGTTAAAAACTATTTATTTCACACTTTTGTGTGTAACATTAGTCATGATAATCGTTAAACGTTCACTAATACCAAAGTAGATAGTATATAGTGTTTTTGGTCAGTCACTTTAAATGTCAATTTCGTTATAGTTGTGGTTAACTTTGTGGTAAATAACCATAACTTTCTTCGCAAATCACAGAGTTTTTGGTCGCACATGTTTAAGTACCTATCACAATTGTGGAAGAGTTTTTTTTATTTGATCTTAACAAGCTTCCAATAATCCATAGAATGTGTACCTAGGTTTATACTGGAAATACTCCATTAACTTGTAAGAAAATCACCTAAAACTTATCGAAAAGTTCAATTGATCACAAATGAAAAACATAAACAGAAATGTCAATGTCAAAAATGTCAAATAATGATGAGCACTCTATATAAAGATACCGCTAATCCTCCGTGATTAACCACGTCCGTTATGCTTAATAAACATAACGGCGTGACAGGTCGCTACTGCGCCGACTCCGTATAGCGATAACCATGATTTCAATGACAAATGTGCGGACCAAAAACACTCTAAAATTTATCGTATTACCCATGTATATTCTTTTCTTGTATTTGTTATTCAGAGATCTAAAATCATTGCAGCGGAATTACCGTAATTTTTTTGTAAAATGTCCAATTTAAAAGTTTTTACATATAATCTCTTTTTTAATTTGACCGTTATATATTTCCAATTTTGAAAACAAATTACCCCCTCCATATAGCAGAAACATCGAAATTTGTATTCTAATGCACAGAAAACTATCTCTAAATGCCCCTAGAAAATGGTAAGTCCCAAAAATACGCAAGGTTTAAATTTTTTCTCATTTTGTTAAATTTAAAGACTCACGTTAAATTTAACACCTACCTAATTATGTAAATAAAAAAATCTGCATGTTTCTTTTTATATTCTCTTGTAATTATTTCAACTAAAAAATAAATTTGTGTTATACGAAATATGTGTAGAATCCAGAATATTCAATTTCAAAAAATATCCATGAATCTCTGTTGTGTGTCTCAATTCGTACATTCAACGATTCACTGCAAAAATTTTAACCTGCGTTTCAGCAATATTCAACATTCTGCCCTTGGATTCGGCACCTCATGATTATGTCGGTCTAATATTTGAAATCAATCACCCAAATTTGCACCAGAGCTGAATCCTCTAGACGAGAATATTTAAATACGTCCGCTTGTATGAAATATCATAGACCATGAGCTAGCAACGTATTTGAAAAATTGTTAAAATATTGTTGCTAAATCTTATGAACCTGCGAAAATCCTGATATTCCGGACATCAGGTAATCAAAAAAAATCCCGATGCCCTGTAGTCAGCGAAAAGGAAAATTTTTCAAAATTCATTGAATTGAAATTTGAACAACCTTTTCATTGGTATACCTACATGTTATTACATAAAATTGTCGTATGTGTCATAGCCTTGCGGTTAGAGGATTTTTTTTGGCTGTTGAATATAAAGCAGACAGGGTTCGAGTTCCACTTCAAGGCAGAATTTTTTTTCGCCTATTTCTTTTCAATAAATATACTATATATTTTTTTAAATCCGGGTCTATATTAAGATCTCCAGAAAATGTACAATTACATCACATTTATATTGAGTGTTCATATTTTATCAATATTTGTTATTTTTCATTATTAATTTTTATTTTTTTACCTGTGTATTTTATGAAAAATTGCTTTGAACAAAAGTTGTAGGTACTGATTATATCTATAACCTTAAATTATTTTTGATGATATTTACACTACGGCTCTTTTTTGATAATTTTTTTAAATGTTTGAACGGTCGCCATTTTGAAACTATTTACCCGATATTACCCAATAACGAACTCGACCCAGATATTTGAGAGATTGATTTTATTAGCAAATTTGAACTTGATACCTTCAAAACTGCGACCTCTATCGTGTTAACAAATTTCGTAATATCCCATATATATATATATAAACTTTTGAACCAAATGTTTTTTTGGACTAACTTATAGACATATAACAACATGCCGTTGAAATTTTTTCGAAATTCAAAAGTGTGAACGATCGCACTAGGTACATTTCTATAAGAAATTTACCTAATATTTGTGAGGTTATATTTTAATTCAAATTCGAGTAAGTTATCAGTTTCCCATTACAATCAGATGGACAATTTGTAAGACAGACATGCGTATTGACGACGTTTTGTAACAACAATTGGAAACCAGCAGTGCTGGATGATTTACAGTTGGAACAAAACTCATGTTACCATCGCCCATTACTATAGAGAACTTTTTTAGACACTTACTTTTGAAAAAAATCTATAGCTCTCGCTGTAGCACCCATATAAGCAATCCTTCCTTCAGCCAATAAAATCAACTGACTAAACATGGAGAAAATATCCATCGAAGGCTGATGAATGGTACATAGAATGGTAGTTCTGCCTTCGGTGCACATTCTATTCATCATTTTAACCAATTTTTGAGCTGAATACGAGTCCAGACCTGTGGTCGGCTCATCACAGAATAGAATGGGTGGATCGGTCAGCAACTACAAATACAAATTAAGATAGCATATGCTAAAGCGCACTCGTTGGAGTTGTCACAAGGAAGGCTTCAACTTCTAATCCGACTTTAAAAGAATGAGTCAAGTTTCAAACTCAAGAAGCTGCTGAGGATTTCGAGCAAATGGCTCTAACTCAAGCACTGAGCTTGCGCTCTTAGTATTACTTATATTGAGAACAAAATTGTGGATACTAACCTCTGAGGCAAAGGCCAACCGTTTCTTTTCCCCACCTGAAAGAGCCTTTGAGCTATCGATACCTCCGATTTTGCTGTGCAAACACTTCATCAAGCCCAGCTGTCTCAGGATGGCATGGATTTTGTTTCTCTTGTCATTTTCTGATATTCTTCTATCCAATTTGAGATGAGCCTACGTATTTATTTAGTTTGTTAAGTAGTATAATAATAGAGGATATCCTAAACTTCTCAGCCAAAAGAAAACTCCTCCACATACGTTCAGTTTACTTTCCAAGAACTTCTTCAATATGTTACTTTACTACTTTACGTCAAGTGGTTCTCCAGAATAATGTGCTTTGCTTTCATAAAGCTGGCAACATTGCCTTTAATATAATAAGTTCGTGTATTCATGTCAAATGTGACAAGTGATTACCATAACCTATTAAATAGGTAATCAACGAGTCTACAACATTGGAAATTTTCGTCGTAACAACTTACCTGTGACGTAATGCAACCTGATTATTTACTTAAATTGATTATAATAGGTATGTGGAGTTTTTGGTTGAACAGAAAAGTTTTTGGTCACACCTTATTGTAGCCTTCAACACTCACCATTATATTCATATGCTCGAAAACAGTTAGATGCGGAACAAAAAGATCATCCTGATGCATATAGCCGCTCATGTATTTCATATAATCACCAATCTGTCGACCATTGATGATTATTTCGCCATCGACTTCTAGATCTACACAAATTAATCAAAAACTCAAACATTTTCTTTGAAATCGATTCATAGTTCATTTCAATGTTTATGTTGTCTAGGTAAATATATTCTGAGTAGATAATTTATTGGTAATATGTAGGTAAATATCTCCTCAATATTCAAGTATATGTTTCACTACTAGTTTCTAAACAAAATTTACCAAATTCATTAACAAAAATTAATATTTTAAATTTTTTAAATTTCACTTAATAAAAATTATTGTAAAATTAATAATAACAATTAACAATGAAAATAGATTTTCTTAAAAATAAGTCAGTTTGACCATCGGTTGATACTCGATCGGTTGATGCTCCATCGGTCGATCCTCCATCGGTTGATCCTCCATTGGTTAATCCTCCATTGGTTGATTCTACATCGGTTGATCCTCCATCGGTTAATTCTCCATCGGTTAAATATCCATCGGTTTACCTTTCTTCGGGTGAAGCCATACAGCCGGTTAGATTGTTGGACAAAACTTTCAGATGCTGTGATCTCAACCTTTCCTTTGGGAGAGTGGGGTTTATAATACAGAAACATACGGTTGATCTTCGGTTGAGTTCCAACTTTCGGTAAATCAGACCTTATAAAAACTGTGTTCATTGTTGCTATGACATACGAAACCAACCGCTTATTTAAATAGCGTAGTATCATCTATAAGTCTGTAAGGGCTTTTTATTATTAACCAACGGTTTATCAAAAGCTGTCATTTGAGGACATTCACACAACTTAAGATTTACCTATTCATTAAAGAGATACATATTATATTGAAATGTTGGCAACTTACTAGCATGTCTGTACGAAAGGGCTGACATCAAGGTACTTTTACCGGCACCACTGAAAAAATACGGAAAACATTAGAAAGAATGTGATGATGTTTAAAATTGTCGAGGAACCCTTACCTTGCGCCCATAAGAGCGACAATACTACCGGCTTTAACAGCTCCTGAAACTAATAGAGAAATGATTTAAAAAAATATGTATTTCTGACAGAAGGACTTCGAAAAAAATGGTGGAGGTATAAAATTTGAATGTATGTTTGCTTTTTTACCCGATTACACCGAAGCAAAAAAGTAAGTAACAAAAAATAAAAGTTTGAAAATCATTTTGTAAATTAAAAATTTGAAAACCATCAGATTTCATTAAAAAAAAGTGCCTAAGGTAAGCTTTGCCTAAAGCTGTTGCCAACTGTTTCTACATAAACAAAAAATATCCATAAATAAAGAAGTTACGAGGGTCTGTCAAAAATGCTCAAAATTGAAAACCACCTTGTATCTTTTGAACAAGTCATGATATCGATGTGCAGTTTTCAGCATTTAGTTTTTCTCTAACTCTTCTGGAAATAGGTTTTTTCTATCAAAAATGTCCACTCGTACAAATTATTCAATATTTATAGTTTCATACATAAATAACTGCCAAGTAATATATTTTAATGTCTTTAATATATACTCATAGTGATCTTCTGAAGATAGCCGTGTCACAGAGTAATAGGTTAGGTTAGGTTAGGATAGGTTAGGTTAGGTTAGGTTAGGTTAGCCATATTCGTTTGACACCTAACCTAACAAAATAATACATTCTAAGTGTAGTAAGCATTCATAGGCTTTTTGCTTTGGGTAAAATGCCATACGACCACGGTTCATAACAATTTTGCAGATGGTGCTAACTTCTTTTTTGTTTCAATCTTTTTCGAGTGTGATTTTTCATTGGTGAGTTTACAGATCAAAGTTATAAATATCTGTATAGTAGTCTCATGACGCAATTCAGTGCTCGAAAATTAAATTTCTGTGAAATATATGTGCAAAAATTTTATTTAATACACTTTGTAAATATAATATCAAAAACAGACATGCGAAAAAGCTTCTCCTCATTCATGTTACATCCAACTCTCCAGTTAAAATGAACATGAACAGCTTCTAAAAGGTACATGAAAGAGAAAAGTTTACACACACAAACATTAAGTTGGTTGGTTGCTAGGAGTGAAATGCCTTCGTGATAGTTTTGAATGGAATGGAATGGAGAAGCTTTTGGCTTATGAACTTTTGTCAAAGTTTAACTTTGTGTATGTGGATGTCTGTGTGTTTGTGTGTCTGTTTGTGCGTCTATGGAAAATGATGTTTGGAATTAGTATGGGTGATAACATAGTTTCATCGTTGAGGATTAATACAACGTGTCTCATCAAAATGTGTTAACACATATTTCTGAGCTCAAATTGAGTTGATCTTATATAAATTACCTTGATATAAAGTTCTGTTTCTGTGAATATAGCGTTGCGAATGTATTACATGCTTTTTAAATAACTTCTATCACATAAATATTAAATAGATTCAAATAATCTTCATTTGTATAATCAAGTCTTCTAGGAATGACAATTACTCAGAATTTGTCAATGATAAGTATTATATTAATTTTTTTGACGCTTGTTTGACTTTTATTGACAATTGTTAGATATTACTTTCTAATGCATTCATAGCCCACTTCTGACACAAATTCAAAGATTTTTAGCATTTTTATATAGAAAAATGGAAAATTGCCAATTATTTTAAAAACTAGGTAGTAATTTTTTGTATAGACAGCCTTATACAAAGTTCGCCTTATTTTTGCTGCTTAATACAATAAAAAAATAAAAATCGGGTGTTTCCATTTCAAATAATTGACTTTTGACTCTTTTTTTGATCCAGTTTTCAAGTTTTTTTTTTGATCACTCTGTATAAATTATCAGCATAAGAAGATCTTCTAGTGGTAGTAGTAGTAGATCTTCTTCTGCAAGAGAATCAACTCAAATTAAATATTAAAGGCTTCCTTATAGAAAAGATTGATGACTATGTTTTGACATCAAATTTGAAGTATGTCAAAAGGTTGACGTCTATTTCCAGTAGAACCATGTTATCCGAGAAACCCCTTTTAACATCGGTACATTTCACAATTTCCAAATTCAGTTCATCTATACTTTTCTATAATATATCAATTGATACAGGAGCTAGTCAAAATACATTTTGGAGGAAATAAGTTTTCATTTACCATCATTGATGATTCTTTTATAGGGGGCTGCACCCTTCTTTTGAACTTTGGCATACACTGAAAGGTTGCTCCAAGCTAATGTGACACCCTCCTCGATTGGGGACCATCGGGAGTACTCCCTTGTGGACTTTTGATAGGAAATGGATGAGCCAAGATGTTGACTGCTCTCCTAAAAAATACATTCTCAGATACTTAATAACGGTATAAAAATGTTACGATAAACTGAAATTGATTAAAAAAATATACTGCAGGTAAATAAATGAATTTAATACTTTTTCTTATGAATGGTGATATTTGAATTTCACCTAATTACTTTTTTTACCCGACTTCCACAAAAGGAGGAGGTATACAATTCGGTTGTATATTTGATTTTTTTATGTATGGATGTTCGTGCGTTTTGCATAGAAAACTTATTCCTACTTTGATGATTTTTGATTCATTTGAAAATCGAAAATCTGAGACCACAGAATTAAAGATAAGACCATATCCGGAAACATTTAAATTGAAATTTTTTTCAAAAGAGTTACGGTTTTCACGTTACAGCAATGGTAAAGATTGAAATATGTATATTTCCGCTGCGATGCTTTTAGATATCTGAATAATAACAATTACAAATACTTGGGTACTTGGATAATAGGATAAATACTATCTTCTTCAACCATTTTCATGACTAATGTTACACTCAAAAGTATGAAATAAATATATTTTTTTATTTAATATTATTTTCTATTTCTATCAAAGATTCTGAACCTTGATATTCGCATAAACATTTTAAATGGAATGGCTTAGAACATATTAAAGAAAATATACATTAAATGACTGTCTAAATATATTTTTAAAAGTACTGAGTCTATAAACTTGAGAAAAATACGGATTAAAAACTTCTACTGCGAAGTTTACACGAGAAATATTTTCTTACTACATATTGGGAACTGATGATAATTTCATGGCTATCAGTATAATAATTTCATGACCAATATTTATTATTTTTATCGGAAGTGACCTTGACACTTCTTTGATATGGAAATTAGGCCAAGAGGCCAGATGCTGTGCACTTGGATATTTTATTAGGTATATTTGATACCTATTTTTTGTGCCGAGACAAAGAATAGATTTATTTCACTCATTTAAGTTTTCCGTGCACCCAAATATGTGACATTAAAAATAATAAAATACTATGATGTTTTGAAAAGACTAGAAAAACACAATTTTGTTGCGATAGGAAATAAAAAGAAAAATAATAGTGATAAAATTATCCAATATCGAAAAATTCTTGTTTCCAATGAAATTGGAATCATAAAAATCGGTGAACGTTCATTAAGAATAATACACAGTTGACTTGTACATATACCCCCTTTCGTTGTGGCGAAGTTGATCAAAAAATAACTTCATGATGAGAAAACGAACTCCATAAAATATGAGGACGTATTTTGGATGTTTGAAAAATCTTATTCCCAGGGCCGCTATAAGCAGCGTTCCATCAAAAGTCCCCACCCTGTATATGTTTTCCTTTTGTTTTTTGCATTATCGATTAAATCAGATGAAATGGATATATTGAGAAGACAAGAAACTATCGACCTTCTTCTTATAATATTCACATGCCTACTACTAACTATATTATATTTATTTTCAGTCAACCATGTCAACAGATATGAGAAATTTTTAAAGTTTTATTTGCTTCGATGATATTGAGATATTTAAATGCATCAGATTTCTTGATCAAGGTTTCTAACTCTATTTTATAATGACATGATTGTTGATATGATATGTGTTCTAGGATTAAACGTATTTTATCTAGGGTACTAATCATCCTATTTAAAAATATGTTTTACAAAAAATTGGACAGACTTTATTAGTTGGTGCTCTAAAAAATACAAAATAATATTAATTCTATTGGTGTTTTTAGTTTTGAAGTTGTGCAGTTGCAGTTAGATTGATAACTTTTGGCACCAACTTCACAAGTACCCTCACCAAATAGAATTGATATTATTTCAGTGCACCAACTAATAACGTCGGTCCAATTTTTTGTAAAAAATATTTATTTCACACTTTTGAGTGTAACATTAGTCACAAAAATCGTTGAACGTTCACTAATACCAATGAAGATAGTAAATACTTATCCTATTATCCACTAATATTATTTGCTTGTAGTTGTTACTATTGAGATCTCAAAACATCGCTGCGGAAATACGCATAAGTATTTTAGATGTTAGCATTTTTCCACCGCTGTAACTCGAAAACCGTAACTCTAACGAAAAAATGTTCAGTCTAAATTTTGCTACAAATAAATAGATCTTTCATGTAGTACTTACAGATTTTAAATTTTGAAAAGAAATCGCCCTCTCCTCAAATACACATCTTTGATATTTTAATATACCTCTAACTCGAAACCCTTAACTCTTTTGAGAAAATGTTATATTGTCCTATCTTCAATTATACCACCGCAGATTTTCGATTTTCTAGAAAATTTGCCACCTCCACCCCCTCTGGGGCGGTTTTCGGTGGAAAGGAGATTTCGGATCTGCGTTTGTATTAATACGGGACCATTTCTGAAGCCTCCTCTTTCAAATTAATCAAATATCATCAAAATCAGAGTACGATTATTATATAAAACACGCGAACAAACCAAACAAAAAAACAAAAAGCAGATAGTCGACTTGTATACCTCTTCCGGTCGGGGTTCGTTGGTCAAAAATTTATTTCATGCTATTCCGTAAGTTTTGCTTTAAATTTAGTTAAAAAAAATGAAGGCGTTATCTAATTCAATCCCTTCTACTCATAAAAAAAGGTGACAAAATATGCAGAAACTATGTTTATATAATTGTTATACTTTCCGTTTCTTTCCGTTTTCCAGATAAAAGTAAAAAGTTTTTTTCATGTTTATATATTACAACAAACTTCCATTTATTTTATTCAAGCAATCACCCCCTTAAGATTTTCGCATTTTTATGAAATTCCCTGTATAAATATATCCTTGAAATTTTATTCCACAGTCAATATTTTTAGATCCTGTGCTCAAGTAATCTGATTAAAAAACTGTTTTACGATAAGTTCATTCACCTCCAGAAGCCTCGTTGCAAATATGTAAATTTGTTATATTGTTATATTCCTGGTAGTTTCAAAAGAAAATTTTTGTGAAGTCTTTAAATAATTACATAGTTTGAATTAACAATATAGATAATAAAGTTGTATTACAAATAATATACGACTTATTTAATAATATTTATATATTTAATTTAATTCACAAGTATTATTATTTAGTATTTAAAATTTTCGCATAAATTAAATTTTACTTTCTGTATTTTCAGCGATAAATTGCAAATTGACAATTTTCGTGTATTTTCTTCAATATTTTCTTCGCCATTTAATTTAGAATAGTTGAACCATATTTAAATTAGTCATAACAGGACCTTTCATTCATCATAAGCGCGAAGAAAATGTTTCTGGTAATTTTCTTACTTGTTCCATTAAATTATTTCCCTAAATCAGAATATATAGACTTATAGTAAGACAAACGGAACGACAGACACCCGATTGATCATATTAAAACAAACAACAAAAATATGTTTTCTTCGCAATTAATTTCTGAGAAATCTATATTATATATTAAACTATATAAATAAACCATACATACATTAGATGAACTTGTAGAAGATCCATTGAAAATTTTCAAACTCAGCTGGGTTTCTTCCATTTGATTTCACAATTTTGTTCAATCACAAGCAATACCTAAACAAAATCCAAATTCAACCATATGAATACACACATAAGATAAGAAAAAAAAAACTATTCCACTCTTCCAAAACTGAATGTCGCATTCGTATTAAAACAATGCTCAAGAGTTTCCCAATTCACAAACACAGACACTAAAAATAAAAAAAAATTCGACTGAAGCAATCCCAAAGTCAATAAATACTAAAACCTAAGACATAGAGAGATAACGAATTTGTTGTATATGCGTGGAGACTAAGCCTAAAAACTATAATGAAGTTCCATTGATGATAATAAAGTGAAGCCACTGTAGTTTATCTGTTTTAGAAATATATGTAGTACAGTGTGTCCAAAGTTGGTGATAGATGTATAATAATCTCCCTCGGAAACTACAAGAGATAGAAAAACGATTAATTATTTGAGGATGGATTTAGATGATTCTGTTCATAATTCCATGCCCTTCACAGAATACTTCCAACTATTTGGGTTTATTTATTGAATATTTATATACAAATATCCTTGATATCGAATTTGGCTAAGATAGCAGAAACATAAGAGAGTTTGGGAATGATAAATAAGAGACAATTTGGTTGCAGAAAAAATAAATCATGTAATGATGCTCTAAATTATGTCAATAATATGTAATTAATTTGATAGTAGCTGAGCAGTATCAGCTGTATTTCTGGATCTAGCTAAGGCCTTTAACACGGTAGGACATGATCTACTTTTAATTATACTGAGTGATCTTGGTATAAGAGGAATTGTTAGTGATTTGATGCGAAACTAACTCTCGAACAGATTTCAGTGTGCTGTCATTAATGGCATTAAAAGTTCTCATATTTTGGTCACTTGTGGAGTTCCACAAGGTTCAGTCTTAGGTCCATTATTATTTAATGACTTTTTTTAATGGTTAATTGCGAATTAATATACAGGGTGTTATTGTTTCATTTGTGGATGATACAGTCATTATTTGTTGTCGTGATAGGTGGGATGAAGTGACAAGTGATTCATTTAACATTATATGGAAATGGTTTCAGTTCAGGCTGACTCAGAATGTATCAAACTCAAGTATTTTAAATGTGTCTTTATATTCGAATAAGCTCACTATTACTAACGGACTGACAATACATGGAGTTGTTTGTGATGTGATAAAATAAAAAGAATCGATGAAGTTAAATTATCTTGGTTTAATTCTCCATTTAGTTTTACATGAAATGAGATATATTCGTGATAAAAATGATTTATTAAAATTACATCATGCTTTGTTCTGTAGCTTCCTATTTTATGGGATTATTTGTTGGGGTTCAGCTTTTTCAAATGCATTAGAGTCTGTAGCCAGAATACAGAAGCGTGTTATCAAAATTATAACATTTAATCAACGAAATAATATTAGCCTTTTTTATAGAGAAACGGCTGCTTGATATCAATCAAAAATATATTTTGGAAGCATAAATATATAATTATTATATTTTAGAGGAACACTATACTCTTGCTGAAGCTTCGATATGTTCTAGATATAAATCATTTAAATATTAAATAAAACTAAATTAAACATTGGTCAAAAATTTGAAGCTTATTTATAAAAGATTAGATAATAATAATAAAAAAATCACAAAAGGGTATATTAAACGGCATATTAAGAGCTGGATTTTAAATAATATATAGTTATAGTATAAAATTATTGTAATGATATTTATCTATTATATAATATGATTTTTATATTTCATGTATGTTTCTAGTTGTATTTATAATTCTGTAGTAATTTAATTTTTGTTTCAATTATTATTGAATTATTTTTTGTAGTTTAAGATGTTGTAAAGTTTGATTTTGAATCAACCTAATATAGTTGAGGGTTCAGGTCTATACACATATGCTATTTCCATCTCGGTAGGGGGTTTGTAGGGCGCATATAAAATCAGACAATATTACCGTTAGCATACTATTTTATATTCATGTAAGATGTGTATCTTAACCTTAATTAATTATTAATTATTATTATTAACTAATATCATGCATTCATGACGTGTAAATGTCCTAATCAAAGAGTAGCCATCACGTTTTTCTTGGAAACTATATTATTATATTGACTAATTCAACACAATTTATATATAAAGGTTGTCGACAAAAAACCGAGAACTAAAATCTAATTTTCTTCTCTTGTATAGTACTATATTTTTTTCTCTAACTGCCAGCCACGTTGTCAAATTTATACTTAATCATATAGTCTTATTTTTTTTATTTACAATAATTTTTTCGTATTGACGTTATTGGAAAGTTTATAAAATCCATTTGAAACTCCTTTCCTATACAATATGGCGTCCATATACATACCTTTGTTGGTATTGTTGATGATGATTGCAGACAAATGAAACATTGGACTTGAATATTATTTATAGAAACGTATTCATCGTGAAAAGTTCCTCTCGTCAATTTAAATTATTAATTTTCGAAAATGCTAGAGCGATAAGAATTTTCCAAAAATATATGATTCTGATTTTTTCAAAATATTTAATAAGCCTAAGTAGTTTGAAGTATTCCAAAAATAGCATTGAGTTGCCATCAGAATTATTTAAAACTTTGTTCTTGAAAAAGTTTTTCTAGCTCTTATTATTTCCGAGATCCATAACCACTTTTGGACACACTATATATGAATCTAATATATCTACATCACGGAACTGTGTAAGAGGACACCGTCAACAACAGCCGTCATTTACATTTATCCCTCCCCCCCGCATCACCCCTACCTAACTAATACCTTTATTTCCGACATATATGGTAGAAATTGAAGTATCAATTTCGATTCGATAGATTGGTAATCCATACACACATATATCTACTTTTAACATATATTATGACAGTTTGAATGTCGTTGTTTTTGCTTCATTGAACACACACACATATACGTACACAAATTCCAACAGAGTTGTTAACAATAAATGATTTAGAGTACCGAGTTTCACTATGGTAAACAAAGTCAATTGATTGTATATAATTGAGAAAACTTCTATAAACTTACCTTGTCTAGGTCATTTCGTAAATGTATGAATCATTTTCAAGCGTTATTTTCCTGAAAGGAACCCTAAAGTATCGATTTTATCCGTCCGTTCTAAATTCTTACTCCAGCTTACTTTTTTCAATCTTCAGAAAAATATTCATTTTCTTAAACAATAACGTCCAATAATTTTTAACGGTTGTCTTACAGAATATACCAAAATTATTGTATTTACTATGCTCTACCTTCATATAAATTTACGGAACCATAGGGATATGAGTTCTAGCTCGAACTTAGTACATCCGAATTACTGAATAGCCATTCAATTATCAATATTCTAAATTTTATCCGATTGTATTTTTGGAATGAAATAGAATTCATTTTCTTGATTCCCATTATTTTTCTTGTTATATAAATAAGTACTTTAAAACATTCAGAAAGTAATTGTTTATTATAATGACAGGAAGATTTTTTTTGAAAAGAATAAGTCAGTTCATTTTATGTCTCATTTATTTTACTTGTAAACGGAATCTAGAACGTTGGTATCGATATCGATAATCTTTAACAGGTAACTCTTATGAATAAATCAAAGTTTGACGAGTAATTACAAAAATAATGTTCGAAAAATATGAGTTTTTATTACCAATCAGTTTTATTTCTCAAAAAAAAAATCCATATATTAAAGTTTTTTCGCGGAATGGACAATTCCACGTTTTAGGCATAATATATTTTCTTCCATAATTTTTCGAATATAACTACAATAGAAATTATGTAATTCTAGCTAGTATTATTTATTGTGGTAAACTCTGGTACCTACACCTAAATCACGAGATAATCTTTTTAACGTAGAAATAGGTTAATTAACCTTATAATGCCCTCTAATCCCTTGAGAAAGTGTATTTTTTTTCTTTCATTCGCTAAGCTGGACAACAAGGCCCAGCTTATTCGCCTGAAAATTACATTTGGTCAGTTTAGAATTCAAATTAACTTTTAAATAAATTGTGTTGTAATTTTGCTTGTTCAAATACTCTCGGGTCACACAGATCGGATCAAGTTATACTTTTGTGTTTATATTATATTTTTTTTCAGTATTTATTAGAACACTTTTACTTTTCTACCCCTACCCAAAGTAGAGAAAATACTGTAATCGTGTAAAATGTTCGATGACGTCCAGATTTTAACAGAGGGTCCTCTGATTCTAAGAAATATATTTTTAGGCATTGATCTGTCTGTGCTTAGATTATATCGGAAAGGGATGGAACAATTTTGTTAAATTTGACATGAAATCGTTCTAGATAATCCTAGACGCGTGTCGAACTGACAATACAGTGAGAAAATGTACCTACCTTACATTACATAATTACAGAATTAATTAATGAACTATGCCTACATGAAACAACTATTGCAAATAAAATAGATGCCAGAACGATTGATATCTTGTCTAATTTTGGTTAGTTCTTCTTTATATTCTTGTATAATTCTTGTATGTTGTTCTCTATAAGTCTGGTTCTTGCTTGCACTTCTTGAACAAAATTCTGTCTTAATGTTTTTATCTGTTTTATAATAAATTCTTAGAAAAATGCAAGGGATCCCACTTCTGATACCAATTGTAACGTTTAACCCTGTGCTAAACGGTGTGGGAGAGTTCACAAGTTTTTCTAAAAAAATGATTTAGGGATTAGGATGTGAAGTGGGATAAATAAATGGATATGGGGGTCGTTATTGAAGTTTTTTGGAACATTGATTATTGGAATGGCATCTTCTCTGAAGTCCAAGATGTCGAACATAGGGGCCTTTGACACGTTATTTTCTCTTGACTTTGAAGTAAGCGTGTAATATGTAAAGGAAAAACAAAAGGTTGTCTTAAAATTTATTGGTGAAAATTGATACAAAGAATTTTTAAATATTTGTTTTACTGGTACGATTTGTATAAAAGTCCTAGATATGCGATAAGGCGGAAAAAAAATATGAGGCCGGCCAATAGGATGAGATCCCAGTGAAAGTTACTCTGAAAAAAGAAACATATATAATAAGTGAATAAAAGAAATGAAAGAAAATTCAAAAAATCCCAATGGCACGTAGGTAAATTTTACGGTTTTCAATTTTTATTAGTTTTTCTATCACTCTTAGAGAAAAATGTTTCTCACAAAAGTTGTAGGGACAGAATATATCTATAACTTAAACATGTCTTAAATGAAATTTAATCAACGACTATTTTCTTAGATTTTCTTAAAAGTTTGATTTGAAGTTTATATTTGAATAAAATTATGTTTTTAAGTTATCAGCTAGTTTATTACAATTTTTTGAAAATATCAAGTTCAAATTTACTTTAAAAATCGATCTTATAAATATCACGGTCGAATAATTTCAAAATGGCGGCATAAAAAACTTTTTTTAAATCTCAATCAATAGCCGTTGATTAAATTGCAACGAAAATCTTAGAATGTTATGGATATATCGTTACAACATTTTTCGCGTAAATTGTTAGAAAAAATTATAAAAATCAAAAATCGTTAAATTTACCTGTCTAGTGGCATCGAGCAATTACGTTTTTTTTTCATACATTAAATTAATATTCTTCTAGCTTTTACTGGTATTTTCATTTTAAATATTTCAAAAATATAAGGAGGCACTGAGAAAGAATGTTTCATTGAGTGAAAAATTTTTAGCCATTCCTGAGACTATGAAACTCTCACCTCTACAAAATTAAATGTCATCAAAACTATGTGTCCATTGGCGGGGCAAGTTGAATTGTTATTTTGGCAATCAATGTAAGTCACATCTTCCCACTGATTGATCATGAGCGCCTCATTTCCATAGCGGAACCATGAGAAATACGACAGCCATTGAAAGTAGACGGGTATTGAGCTAGAAATGTAAGAATATTAATAACAAAATTGGTTCCGAAGACATAAATTGTTGTTTTATCTATAGATAAACGTCAGTATATGTTAGCCAAGTTTGCATAGAAACTTTCTCGCAATTTTCTGCTTCCAGTAAGACCATCCGCTGATGACTAGAGCGGAATTTAATCAAAGCAAAATTTAAAAAAAACAAATAACAAGAGCCTCTAAGATATTCAAACATAAATTGAATGTAAATCATTATCTACTATGGTTAGTCCATTTTTATTTTTGGTAGATATACCTATTAGGTACTTTTAGGGCTGCATCAAATTTCATTAAGCATTAAGCCCTTCCGGGATATCAAAAACCACATGCATATACAGGCTTTCCCAAAAGAACCGGAACGGCCGAATATTTCAACAACGGCTTGACATAAAGTTACGACATTTGGTATACGGGGGTTATCGGAAATATCGGATCTAAAATTAATCAGATTTACAGTATTTCCTATGGAGCCCTCAACTGCATTTTTTAAATGTAATACCATGTTCATATTTAGCGCATTCGATTTGTTGTACTCGAATTTCTATGACCCTATAATATTAAATTCTAATTCCGCTAATTTTTGATAATATGGTAATTCAACATTTCGTTGAAAAATATAACAAAATTTCTTTATCTCGAGAAATCGTGCCAATATGACGATGAAAATTAATTTACTAGAAATTTGTTGGCATGTCTGATCTAAAAATACATTTACAACGTTGTCAAATTTACGATTTTTGTCACTAG
Source organism: Crioceris asparagi (assembly GCA_958507055.1). Taxonomy (NCBI): domain Eukaryota; kingdom Metazoa; phylum Arthropoda; class Insecta; order Coleoptera; family Chrysomelidae; genus Crioceris; species Crioceris asparagi. Next base: position 2,511,614 of record OY293827.1, read on the forward strand.
AATTCTTTAATATTATAGGGTCATAGTATTTGGAACAATCGTTAAATCGAATGCGCTTAAAATAAACATAGCATTACATTTAAGTAAATAAATTTGAGGGCTCCATAGGAAAAACTGTAATCCGGGCAACATTGCAAATATTATTTTTAGATCCGGTACTACTGATATCTCCCATATAACAAATTTCATAATTTTATGTCAAACCGTTGGTGAAATATTCGGCCGTTCCGGTTCTTTTGGGAAACTCTGTATAAAATATATATTTTTTTGAATGACATAAGATCCAAATATTGTTTTTCCACTCGTTGATGTTGAAACACATAAAATCCCATTTAATTACTACTCACTTGATGTTGAGAAAGAAGCCACCAAATAACAGAAACGGTATAATTAATGGTGGTCCCAATGATAGGGCCATCGATGTGGAACTGGACAGACATGAAATCATGTACCCTGAAAAAGGTTTTCATATCATATTACAAAAGGAAATAAAGCTTGTCTCTATTGCTTATGCCGGAAGTAGATGCCAACTTTTGGATTTTCTATATAAATTTTATAACATTTTATGTATGATATCCTAAGTCTAACCGTTTTTGACATATTAATTTTATGTCAAAATTAAGTTTGTAGTCCAAAATTTAATTATCAATTTTTCCTATGAGGGGGCATTTAATATTTAATTTGGGTTGATTTTCTTTTAGAAGAAGATCTATTTTATCAGTGTTTTTGTGATATTTTCATAGTAATATGTACAGAGTGATCAAAAAAAAAGTTTGGCAACTAATTTTTTGTCAAATGGATATCCTTATTTTTATTATTTTATTATTTTATTGCCTTTACCGTAAATTGCTAGTTTTTGAATAATTGTAAAATTTTCATTTTTCTCTGCAAAGAAAGCTACACCTCTTTAAAGTTGTGCTAGAAGTTATTCAACTTTTTAATTTTCCATTTAAATTCATTTCTATGATGACGTCATTATTCAGTTTTACCTAGCAGAATTGAAGAAATGGCTGAATTTTAAGTAAATTTCGACATTACTTCTCTAACGCCCTGTATAAATATGCTGCAAAAGTACTGTGAAAAGGATTAGCTACTACTGTACTGATACCATCACTTTCAACAAACGAACTCAAATGCCACCGGCGGTGACTTTACTTATATAATATAGGGCATTCAATATTCACAAAATGATGAGAAAGTTTTGCGTTCTGTGTGTTGTGCTTAGCTTAAAGGCAATGTGCAAATGTTAATGGATGAGCGTATATACAGGGTGGTCCATCCTGAGTGTTCTCTATAAGAAGTTTTCAATATTCTACTCCACTTAAATCATTACCAGCCCCGATAGAAGTACCAACTGTTTTTTTAAAAGAAAATATTTATTAAGTCGAATAGTTAGATTACGTTAGGTTAGGTTAGGTTAGGTTAGGTTAGGTTAGGTTATATTCTACTCCACTTAAATCATTACCGGCCCCGATAGAAGTACCAACTGTTTTTTTAAAACAATATATATATATATATATATATATATATATATATATATATATATATATTAAATAGAAGTACTGAGAGCTTGTCCCATTTGCAAGAAATTTAAAATTAATGTCTTCCCCCTAAGAACTTCTCCAACGGGAAGGGGGCAATTTTCTTCTAAAAGAGAAAAATTTAAATAAAAATTCTTCACAAAACAACAATAGCACAAATATAATAATAGTTTTTATCATACAAGGGATAAAGTATTAGATTTTAGTTGGAGGTTTTTGTAATATTCTTCTCTTGCAGAATACAATATTTTTTGTGGCGGGAAAACCGATGATTTAATAATGAAGAAATATTACAATATATTAAAGTCAGAAAAAGTGAATTGATTTTATGATTTGATTTATATTTATGTGGGAAAAATGTGATACTCTGTCAACTGTCAACAAGCATAAACTTTTTCCCGCCACAGAAAAAATATCCACTAAATCTCCATTCAACATACTGAATTGACCTATGATGATATATATAAATAAAATTTAAGAAATAGAACCAATATTTTCAAAAAAAAAAACTGCAGAACTTTCACAACTCAAATGTGTACAAATGTGTGAATCACCCTGTATGCTATAGTTATATCTGTGTACATATTTACCAAAACTGGTAGCTACATTGGACACCAAGGTAACAACGCTGCAGGCCATCAGGAAGCGGTAAATTTCCGGATTTAATCCAATCATAAAGTAAGCGACCGACGTGAATATGATGGGGATGATGATGAAGATGGGAGTTTCTGCAATTATTTTACTCAGAAAATAGACATCGGTGCGGTACATGCCGTTCTTGTTTTCGCGCAAAAACAGTGGCATCTCTGATGTGAATACCTGTAATAGAATTTGATAGAATAATAATAATAATTTATTCAGGCTAACATAGGAATCCAAAATAGTTATGCTAAAAGATTGTCTGACTTATTATGAGCCATATTCAAAGTCATCCTGTGATAATTGAACCATTTTCTTATAATTTTTAATGGAATGTTTAGCATTGGCTGTAACTTCATCCCAGCTATCATCGCCACTCATAATGACTGTGTCATCCGTAAATGATACAATAATACCTGGTATATTAAGTTGCAAAAATCCAATAATAATATAGGCATTAAATAATAATGGACCCAAAACTTAACCTTGTGGGACTCCACAAGTAGTGTCCAGGCTGTAAGAGCTTTTAACACCATGTGTGTTGCTATAGGTACAATATTTCCAAATCGGTCTGGGTCTAATATATTTCTGCTACAAAAAGTGAGAAGTGATGATTGAATATATATACTATCTATAAAATTTCAAAAGATTTTGGTACGACATTTTTCGATAGCGTACTCCGAATGAGTTTATTTTCTTTTTAATTTCTCAATTTTAAATTAATTTATGTAATTCTATGTTTTCTATTTACGTACATATATAACGGCATAAACATTCTGGAATGTCATGTTGATGAGGAACAGATACAACACCCCATTGATATTCATAACACCATCCTTATTCAATTCTTGTCCATAATAAATAATACCAATCAGAATAGCTACCATCTGTAGAGAGAAAAGATACAACATAACATTCGATCCGCAGCAAAAATAACAAATATTTTGGACCTACCGTGGTTTGTAAAAATCGTACTTTGACCAAATGTTGATCTTTTATTATGCTCAGCCATGATCTCCATAGAACAGCACTTAGTTGAGCACACCAAGATGCCTTGTAGGGACTTCTGATAAGATCGCTAGTCATCCAGACATTGGTTTCATTAGATGGGTCTATGTTACGCTGAAATTTAATTCAATTTTAAATTTCAAGAACACTCATTTTCTTAGTCGCTAGCAATACAATTTCGGAAAGGAATGGAAATATTTTAAGTACAAGACCAGAAAATCAATACTTTGAATAACTCTAATTAAAAAGAAACCTGATAGCTTGATATGGCAAAATTCAAGAAGAGATCATATCTGTCAATATTTGAATTTATATCTATGAACACAATAGCTTATTTATATACCATAGGACTAATTCGAACTATGCGCTACAACTCAATGATACTAATCACACATTCAAGGATCTCTACAAAATCATACACACCGAAAAGAGTTCCCTTTACATTTACCTACTCAAAATAGTTTGATTTTTACTCGAAACACAAAAAGTAGGTGATAAGTTCAATAACCTAACCTAACCTAACGAACCGTATGAGAGAGGTTGACAATCCGGATAATCGAGTCTCCACTGTATGTGTTAATGTATTTCAATGACACCTATTATCCAAATTTAAGTTGTCTTACCATTGTTCGAGCCTCAACAGTCATTTTAACGCCTACATCAGATCGTTCGAACTTGTTGCAGATCATTTCGACAGCCTGTTTACAAGATTCTTCTCGACCCGGTACAATTGCCAGCAACTGTATGAAGTAGTCAGCGGGATTGTAGTTTTTCGGGCATGGAGCTTCCAATCTAAAGATGAAAAATGTCTGTAGTAAAGTGAAATGAGATATATATTCTTTTGACAAAAATGATTTATTAGAATTTTATGTTGCTTTGTTCTGTTTGTAGAGAACTATTTTATGGGATTATTTGTTGGGGTTCAGCTTATTCAAATTCATTAGGTCTTTGAGATATCCCCATTGAAAAAAAATCTAATGGTGATAAATCGGGAGATCTTGCTGGCCACTCTGTTTTTGTGTCTCCTCTTTCTAATAAACGCATTGTTAAGGTTTTAGTTTTATTCATAGCACCTAGCATATTTTGAATTACATTTTCATATTGATTGAAACAACAAAAAAAATATCGAAAACAGTACAGTCGCATGCAACGTCTTTTCCAGTTCTTTAGGTTCAGTTCACTGCGTAACTGTGACTGCCTGGAATAGTAAAGAGAACTTACTCAGCGAAAAATAAATGGGCTTCCTCTGGTGTACCCAGGAATGCAGTTCGACCTTCTGCCATCAACAGCAACTTATCAAACAACGAAAAGAGTTCCGAACTGGGCTGATGGATTGTACAAACCTACAAAAGGAGAGTAATGTAACCCTACTAAATTTCATACAGTGTAAACGTTTAGAAAGGAACCCGAAAATAAAATTAATTCAAATTCGAACGTAAATTTGACTCCATCGTGATATTCTCCTAAAAAGGAACATTCATTAGTTTCATTGAATCTGGTAATAGAAAACCCTTCCTGAAAATGTTGATAGTTTTCGAATTAAAAAGCTCTAAGATTTGGAAAAATGAAAAAAGACCCAGATATGCTGGTGATTTGTAATCAAAATAATTTATGGAGCTAACACCGTACATGGCCGCCTGAAAGATTTTGTTCTTCCAAATATATTGGGAGTTTTCAGTTTAATGTTTCCACCCTTAACGTTCAAACTGTATACATGAACAGATAACAAACCACTGTTTTTCCACTTTGTGCCATTTTCTTCAGCACTTGCACCACATTCAGGGCCATAAATGAATCCAAACCGGATGTAGGTTCATCACAAAACATCAGACATGGATTTGTCAGGACTTCAGCAGCAAATGAAAGTCGCTTTCTTTCACCACCAGAAATACCACCGTTTGTGCCCGCTATTCCGATGAAGGAGTGTTCGCATTTCTTCAGAGATAGCTGAAAGTTTTGATAAATAGCAAGGCTAAGTAAATGAAAAAATTCATAAAATCACATATATCAAGACATAATTTTTAACTCATTCGAAGTAGGCAACATTTTATCATGAATCCTGAATTAAAAATGTTTGACGATGAAGTTGAAATGGTTCAAATAAAGGGTAGCCCATAATGAAGGGACACATTCTGAAATCTAATAACTTTGCCTCTGCCTATTGGTAAGTTAATTGGCGCCAAGATTTAATTTTAATTCTCTGTGTAGAAACACCACTTTAAAATGGGTTTGTTAGACCGATTCCAGTTACAACTTCTGCAGATACTGCAAGAGTTCAAGCTGCATTTTGAAGAAATCCAAAGCAATCTGCAAAATTGAAAATCTCAAACATAAGCACTCTCAAGAACTAGCCTGCAAAGAATATTGCATAAAGATTTACGCTTCAAGCCAAGTTGAACTTGGACATCAGCAAAAAGACACTGATGTTGCAGCCAGACTGGCATTTTATAACAATTCTTAGAGCTTCTAGAAAACAATGCTGATTTTCCCGAAAATTTATTTATGTCTGACGAAGGACATTTTCCTCTGTGTGTATATGTAAACAAACAAAACTCTCGATACTGGTGTCGGGAAAACCCGCAAGAAATACACCAGACTCCTCCTTATAGCCAAAAAGTTACTGATTGGTGTGCAGTGTTAGCGCAGGGAATTGTGAGACCTTATTTTTTTGAGGATGAAAATGAAGAAAATACCACAGTAAATTCGGAACGTTATGTGATCATATTGTAAACTTTTTTTCAGCAAGAGTTGCGGCGTTTTCCTCCAAACATGTTGTTGCAGCAGGACGGTGCCACAAGTCATACTGCCTGCGCATTCATGAATGTCCTGCCAGGACGCCTGTTTTTTTTGTTATGAGGCTATTTAAAATCCATAGTTTACATCAATAATCCTCGAAGTATCGACCAATTAAAATGAAAATATTCGAACAGAAATTCGGAATATTTCTCCATTAATGTTGCATAATGTTATGCGAAATATGTTATTGTTATTTTTTGACTTTGATTACAATTTTTATTGTTTGGTACACACTGTAATTTTTTGCAACGCATTTTTTTTAATAAACTTCAAAAAAACGTGTCACTACATTATGGTCCACCTTTTACAAGGATTCAAGAAAAATTCACCTAGGTTAGAGAAAATTTTGAATTTTCCTTACTGCAACAATTTATCTCTATTTAAATCAACTAATTTTCATGGATTAGAGTTATTCCGCTATTGATTTTTCAACAGTTTGTAGAATTTCTAGCTGATTCAAACTTTTTGTAACATTTATGTGAATATAAAAAAGTAAAATTGTACACCTATATAAGTACTTACATCAACTAAGACTTCCTCAATTCTTTGCATCCGCTGTTTCTTAGATATATGTCTGTCCATTCTTACGAGTGCCTAGACGAACAACAAATATCCATTGAATTCAACAAATATCTTCACAAATTGAAAAAGGAAATTATATGTAGCAACATTTAATCTCAACATTTTTCAAAAGAAGTTACGGTTTTCGAGTTACAGCAGTGGTCAAGTCTGAAACATGTGTTTATCCGCTGCCATGTTTTGAAATCATTGAATAATAACAAGTACAAGCAAAGATTATGTACATGGGTAATAGGATAAGTACTATCTTTTTCTGGTATTAGTGAACATTCAACGACTTTCGTGACTAATGTTACACTCAAAAGTAGGAAATAAATATTTACCAAAAATTAAAATTGGCTGCACTGAAAAATACAAAAAAATTATAATTATATTGCAGCTCGTACTTTTGAAGTTGGTGCCAAAAATATAATGTTTTGCCTGCCAGACATCAAATAAATGTTTGAGAAAAGAAGAAGGTCAAAGATTTGGCTATCGAAAACGTGGGCTTTTGAAAATTTCACTTTGTAATTAAGAGTAAAGACATCGTGAGAGTTCGTTATTGCCTGTAAAACATCGTGACTGACCTGGTGTAACTGTACTCTAGCCTTCTATGTTTGACCTTGATTCTCTCACCTACATGATTCCTTGTTATATGTAAGACAATAATCCTACCTGAAATATCAAATGCTCTCTGACAGTCAAACTTCCAATGAACAAATCATGTTGTTGTACATAAGCTGAAACACTTGTCAATGAAGATGGATCAACTGGTACACCATTAATACTTCGTGTACCGGTCACTGTTAATCCATGACTATTTCGAAATGTCAATGTGTTTAAAAGTGTTGTCTTGCCAGCACCGCTGGAACCAAGAACTGCTAAGACTTCACCGGGATATACTATGCCTGTAACTGAATGAGAATCATAGTAAGAAAAAAACAATTATGGAAAGCCCCGTACAAGTAGAAACCGTTAGTGATGCTGCCAGACTGGTTTCGTCCTGCGAAATCTCAAGATCAAGATCGAGACAAAGACCGTCTATGCAAGACCAAGACCCAAGACCAAGACCAATACTGCGATGCAAGACCAATCACAAGACTAACCTGGTCTTGGTCTTGGTGTTGCTGCAAGACTTGCAAGATTCTGGTAGTTCCGTAACCAAACGGCAAATTATCTCTTATTTTGAAACTATTTCATAATCATGCTCATTAACTAACTCAACTGAGATATTCACACGACTGATTTCTGAAATAGATACTTTTGTAAATTCTCGTATTAACAAATTTCTTACCAATTTTTAAATTTTATAATTTTTTTTAAAAAAGATTTTTATACGTTTGATATTTATTTTCATTATTTCATATTTCCGATGCATATTGCAGTTACGGTTGCGCGAATCGCGCGAATTTTACAAACTAATGAGAAGCAAAATGTGTGCAAGAGTCTTGCAATTCTTGCAGAAAGTCCGAGACAAAGAATCCTGCTTTGCGCATCACTATCGTCCGTAGGCGTTGTCACGCCCGACACCCCTCGTAATTGTTGTAATACCTGAAATTTCATCTTCCCTTACCATTCTTTAGAATATGTTTGGAAATACTGGCATCAGAAAACGAAGATTCACCACAACAAATATACTTTCTTCTCTTCCTGACCATGGTAGATGTGAATGCATTAATGTCGCTCCATGAGTATGTTATTCTATCTTCGAGAGGAATGATTTTGGCAATGCCTGTGGAATCCGTGCCGTAAGATGGAACTCTGAGCGAGCTAAATTGTAGCGATGATGTGTTTTCAGAACTGGAATTGGTTGTTGGAGAACTGTCATCATCCTAAAATTGGCAAAGGAAAAATAAATATATTATTATAAAATGTATATTATGTTTGGTTTCGAAAATTCGGTGAAAAATCAGTTCTCTAGAATTTTGATAATGTGATTTTTTAAACTTTTTTTACATAGGTACGTGTTATAGGCATAGAGTTAATAGAGTAGAGTAGGAATATGTCGAGAAAGATTTGAAAATAATCTTCGAAAGGAAGATTGATCGTGTGGTTTTTGTTGAACAAGAAACGAACTCTCTCCATAAGTATCCATTAGGCTAACAACCTTTAATAAAAACTAGTACCTACTAAGAATTAATACAATTTTTATTGTTAATTTATATGCAGAATTATTACTTTTGTGTTAAATAATAAAAAAAGTCCCGATGGCCCGTAATCAGCGGAAAGGTAAATTTTTCAAAATTCATTGAATTGAAATTTGAACAACCTTTTTTTTGTTAAGTCATAATTGATTGAATAAGATTTTGAAGGAGTTGTGATTGTGTTTCTCCCCAATTTCTACGCCAATGGAAAAAGTACGGTTTTGAGGCGCCCATTTGAGCCGCCAATGTTTTCTATACATAAAAAGTACTCTTGGTCGTGAGCTCTAAAGTCGACCGTTTTCGAGAAAAGTCTACTTTTATTTTGAAAAACACGGTCAATTTTAGCTTTTGTTACTTCTTCTAACGTTTACATAAATTTTGTTGAATAAGTAATTGAAAAATTGTATTTCAAAAAATTTACCGCGTTTTTTCAACATAAAAGTTGATTTTTCTCGAAAACGGTTGACTTTAGAGCTCACGACCAAGAGTACCTTTTTTATGTAGAAAACATTGGCGGTTCAAACGGGTACCGTACTTTTCTCATTGGCGTAGAAACTGGGGAGAAAAACAACCACTACTCTTTCAAAATCTTAAAACCACTTATGACGTAACAAAAAAAATATTCTAGCTCAAATCTTATTATGAGTGGAAAATGTTTACAAAAGCCGTTTCCTGTATGATAAACGGTTCCGGAGATATTCAGTTTCAACACCCTGTATCTCTAAAATGGTGCATTTTAGAGGGTAAGTTATTATAAACTTTTTTTCATATTTTTGAATGAGCTATCACATCCTCATGTCCTGCGCAAATATTATGAAACACCCTGTATAAATGTGTATTCTGATAATAAATGGGATTTTCTTGTCAATAACCGTTCTGTTATTTCATTGTTATTGCTGCAAATTATATTATGTTGTGCAAAATGGCGCGAAAACGTAGGGTAATGTCTAGAAGAAGATGAATCTATTAGTTTTTCGAACCATTTCGAACAACATTAGCCTAAAAGAGCAAATAAAAGATAACCTACTTAGATTGAAACTAAAAATGATTAAAATACACCAATTCAGTTAAAATCCACGTAAGTTACCAAATATTTAGACAAAGCTTTGCTTACATCTGCAGCAATGTATCTCTTTTTAGGTGGTTTGGGGATAAGAACTGCCAAATGATTTAAGCCATATGAAACTGACAATTGATGGACAGTGCGGAAATTATCTGTTCACGCCAGTCATTTCCAAAAATGCTATTGATCTATAACAAGTACATATACACTTTTAAATTAATAATAATTATTTCTCAATCTTATGAAACATTGTTTTCGCATTCTGATTATCTGAGATTGTACATGCTGACATATAATCACCCTACAGTCTCATTTATTTATCATTCTAAATATATAACATAAATAAAAAGTGATAAACGAAGCAGCATTCTATTGGCTTTGGTGATGTCTTTCGATAATTACTTGCTCAATCCATAGAAGAGATCAAAAAATGCTTCACCATCGCATGATTACTGAATAACAAATTCTATACCCCATCAACATAATATGAGGCATAAACTAGATTTTTGTTTGATTAAATAACTCGGCAACTCTGTACAACTGGGTTAATTTGATCGAAAAGTCTATGGAAAAGTCACTAAAAGGTCCCTAAATGATGATGTAGATGTACTTTTTTTTCCACTGACTATGAGCAATGTTCAAATAATCTGGATGTATCGATTTAAAAAGGTTGGAGACCTCCATTGTAAAACGTGGTTAATTAATTAATTTGTCGACTATAGATAATTGATATTAATCGATTAACAGCCTTTAAATGATTCGAGGTCAGTTTTAAAGGTGTCATAACCTGACTTAAACGCAGTACTTATTTTCATTTGACTTACCTGATAGTCGCCATTTACGATGATATCTCTCCTGATGGTAATGCCAGATAGAAGAGGTTGTTTTTCACTGTTGTCCATTTTACGGCACTAACGATCAAGTAGGATCTCCTAGATTCACTCACAAAACAAAATCTCACTCCACGTACATACACCTACTTACTTCCCAAGGAAGGAAATGGAAAATGTCACTCAAAATGTTGAGTTATCATCCAAGTTCTATAAACATTGAAGAGTCCATACAAATTCGAGATATATTCAAACAAAACAAACTTTGTGTGTAATTTTGTCATTTCAAATGATAAGACATAATCCAAGTATTGTGGTGTAATTAGTTATTATTTACATTTCTCCGAGTTGCTTTTGCTGCTTTACTCGTATATTCCACGAGAGACGTGACTATGAAATGAAATAGGAAGAAAAAGACAAAAAAAATGCCCTGTAAAATGATATTATAGGCTCGATGTCGTCGATATAGGTATGTGTACATTTTATATATACAGTATGGACCAGCCAAATGGAATGCAACAATTACATTTATGAAGAGAATTCTTTGGACTCAATTATTCTAAGAATAATGCGGCGGTCATAGAGGAATACGAGATTTGTTGCATAGATAAAGCTTAAACGACGAAGGGATGCACCAAACTAAAATTAATTAACAATATTTGTAACAAATATGTAAATTAAATATTAATTATTGACTAGTGGGCAATCTCGTTTCCATTTATGTGCAATCAAAACTGGAAATCCTGGATTTTTTGAAATATCAAATTGAACTTTAATCTTGAAAGATCAAATTTTAAATTTTCGATAAAATTTGCCCCATCTACCACTATGGGCAAAAAAAATAGGCGATCTTTCAACATTGTTCTTGCCGATTTAGAAAGGAAATCATCAAAAATTATCATTACATAAGCTTTAAACTAAACAATCCGTTTAGTTTTTCATAATGGTAAAGTAAGTAAGACAAAGTCATTTTAGAACTGATTCGCCATTAGATTTCCTGAGGGTATATGTGAAGATGCAGACAAACTCAAGGCTAGTATTTTGATAATTTTCTATATTGAGAATTTTTATCTGTTTTATTTACATTATCAAGAACTAAACTTTATTACTTATGCAGTTTTTAGTGGTGATATAGCGAACCTCGTAACTCAAATGATTACTTTTTTTTCATGTCTGATTCTTGAAATTAATATTTGATATTGATATGATTTTTTAGTGTCGCATTGAGATCTACTGTTATTTTTCATAAATAAAATAACCCCATAGAGCTGTTCCATCCTATATATTATCTCTCCTATCGGATATCATTGCACCCTCCCTCCAAATCCATTTATTTACACCTACTAGTTCAACTGCATTCTTGTAGCTACTTGAAATTTAATTAAAATCGATGAATTTGTACGACAAATTCTAGTAGTCATAGACAACCCACCCTACATACGTAGGAACTTTCAACAACAGCTTTACATTTACGTTGCAACTTATACGCGATATATAAAACTGTAAAAAGAAAATAAAGCTAATGGGAAAATTATTTATGGGATATATTTTTCAGTTTAGAATATTGAGTTGTAGTGTCAGTCTGCCTGTCTGTCACAGAGTATTTTCTCTGAATCTACGAGTGGAAAGAAATTATTTGTACTCAAACAGAGTTTGATGACCAAATTTCGAAAAATTGACAGTAATAAACAAGTCTTGATATAGAAAAAAAAAGTTGATTTAATAAAGAGATAAAAAAATCTGAAGCGGATTTCTTCTAATTTCAGCAGATACTTAAAATCAAAAAATATATATAAGAATATACTAAAATCTAACATACCAAATCCGATAAAACCGAGCCATTCTTTTATCAAATATTTTGAAAACAAAAATCACAGCATTAAATTTGTGTGTCATGTGTGGACAAATGATAATTGCGTTATAATTATCAAATTACTCATTATAATTTGAAATATTTGATAACATATATTCGTGGGATTTTTTCACGCATGATCAGGAAATGAACAGTATCAATTTATTCGTGATGATATTGATACACTGATGATATTTTTTGAATATCTAATAGATGAATGGAGAGTATTTTTCACATATTTCATTCATGATTATAATATTTAATGATATACTAGAGAATAATAGTAACCGGAAATGTTGCAAGCCACTCTTATCCTCTGGGTTATTAAAGGTCATATGAATTAAATCATCAATCAAAAAGACCACACAAATGTTGTAAAATACCAATTTAATATTGGGAGATAGAAAAAATGTATTACTATATGTAATATTGTGAAAATATCCAACAAAAAAGGAATTTTAATCAAGTACTTTGGTGGTTTATTATTTATTATTTGCCGAAAATAAAAAAAATCCCGATGGCCTGTAGTCAGCGGAAAGGTAAATTTTTCAAAATTCATTGAATTGAAATTTGAACAACCTTTTCATTGGTATATCTACATGTTATTACATAAAATTGTCATAGCCTTGCGGTTAGAGTTTTTTGTTTCGGCTGTTCAATATAAAGCAGACAGGGTTCGAGTTCCACTTCAAAGCAGATTTTTTTTCGCCTATTTCTTTTCAATAAATATACTATATATTTTTTTAATCAGGGTCTATATTAAGATCTCCAGAAAATGTACAATTACATCAAATTTATATTGAGTGTTCATGTTTTATCAATATTTTTTATTTTTCTTTAGTAGTTTTAATTTTTTTACCTGTGTATTTTATTAAAAATTGCTTTGAACATAAGTTGTAGGTACTGATTATGTCTATAACCTAAAAGTATTTTTTGATGTGGTCTCATCTTTAATTATGCCGTCTCAAATTTTCGATTTTCGAGAGCAATTGCCAACTCCACCATGCAGTTTTTAGAGGGAAGGAGATTTCGGATTTGAGTTTTTCTAAATATGGCACTATTACTCAACTCTCTTCTTTCAAATGAATCAAAAATCATCAAAATCGGAGCACGTTTACTATGCAAAACGTAAATAAAAAAAGCAAACATACAACCGAATTGTAAGACACCTCCTTCGTCGATCAACAAATAGTGCAAAATATATTTAAATAATTATGCATAAGGTTGTTTATTTGAAATTCTTGCAAGATTTTGATGCTTCCTATTTAGTTTTGTAGGAAATCGATACCGCTCGCCTGTGACATTGAGGAAAAAAACATCCTGCTTGCACCAGTTATTCGGCTAGCTGTAACCAAAATAAAACTACTGTGGAAGTTAAGTAAAGATTCTGACTTGAGCAAGAAGTTTTTTTTCAGATCTTCCATACACCTTTAAATATCTTAAAAATAATTCTACAGAAAATACTGCTCATTATAAAGTTTATTCATTTCTTCAATAAATAAATACAATATAAATGTTGAATTTGAAATTAATTTTCACTAAATTGCTGCAGAACGGTGAAATACGAGACTGCCGACTTCACAATCTATAAAAAGGAAATATATATTTGTTCAGTATCTTTCCGCTTCATGTGCGTATTTATAATCAAAACCTAACCTAACCTAACTATAACATCAATGTCTACTTTCCTACAGCTCTTCACTATTACGAATGATACAGAAAAAATGATTTTTCATGAAATATTTTTTGGTAATAGCGGAAATAAAAAACCACTACAGCATTGAAAAAATAATCGAGTCATATCTTTTTAAATAAAACACTCTGATTATTGTTATTATTATTTGTTCTAATTTCAAATATATCGAATTTGTTAGCATAGTTAATTCTATTGGTGCTGGTAATTTTGAAAATGTGCAGTTGTAGTTGGTTGTTGTAGGCACCAACTCCAAAAGAACCAGCATCAATAGAATTGATATTATTTTGTATTTTTCCGTGCAACAACTGATAAAGTCGGTCCAATGTTTTGTAAAAAATATTTAACAACAATAATTGTTAAAAAATAAGTTTTAACTCAAATATTTCAAAAGTGACTGAACCAAATGAAAACAAATCATATATATTTGAAATCAGAACAGATTTTTTTTATTTCCGCTATTACCAGAAGATCCTATATGAAAAGTATTTTAAGACTGTAGGTGGGTGTCAAAATATAATGAATAACCCTGTACGTACCTACTACTCTGTAGGTTTGGAATTAAATGGAGTCGTACTTGAAATTTCAATTAGTACAAAATTATAAAATATATCACATAATATACCCTCTACATAGCATACAAATCGGGTTTTATAGTGGATGTTTTCAGTTTTCTATCAAAATTGAAGCTTCAATTCCCTGAGGTATCTACATATTACCTGGCAGCTATCTACAATTCCACAAATACACATACTCTCTACACTTTTGCTGGTGCTCCAGAATTTTCGGTTAAGCTTTCATCGAGCTCACGCTAATTCAATTCAATATGTTGAGGTTAAGAGGAGGGTGATGGGGTGGGGAGGGTTATTGGAAAGCTTTGCCTGCTGGTAGTAAAGTGTGTATCATGCAATGTGTAGATACGGGGTGGAACAGTATGCCGATCCTCCGGCTATATCGCAGTTAAGTCATGAGATTGATATTGTAACGAACTTGGGTCGACGCCATTATCGAGGCGTCTGCGATGCGTCACATCTTGACGAGAGTACGGACATTGGTGGGGCCCGGGTGATGATGTGAGTGTGGGGCATGCTGCTATGGTCTGCGATGCATGCCCGGGTCAAGATGATATCCCGAAGTATCTAGTGAGTAGTTGGCGCTAGTTCGCGTGGTGTTGGAAGATGTCTGTTGAAGATTCGAGAAGGATGGGCTTGGCTATATATTGGAAAGAATTAGCCGCGGGGTCGGGGTCAGTCAGTGTGGGTAGTACGATGGAGACCGGCAGTCCGTGAGTTCGGTGGGTTCTTAGTAGGGGCCTATAAATTAATAACGCTCAGCTGTAAATAGTGTAAATCGTAAATATAAATTGTACGTAGTAGTGTAGATAGTGTAAATAGACTGTAAATAAATAAACTTGGAAATAAATACTTCCCAGTATTTTTTACATGCCGTTACCATATTTTGTAATCCCCCTGTATAATATATATCGTACAACTATGGGAAGAAAAAAATATTTGATGAAGACAGCAAAGAGAAATCATTGGAAATAAATTTCGAGTCCCTAGGTTCTATCGCTAAAGGGTGAAATCACTAAAGAAAAACTGGTATATCATTTTTTTTAAAAAAAGGTCGAATTATAAATGTGTAAACTAGAATGAAAGGCCGAAGTTATGAACAAATCTGGTAAAATTATTTTCTTATAATATCTCAAATAACTAGTTGGGAGAGAGTGGGACAGTAAACTAAATAGTTGGGGGGAGAGTGGGGCAGTGTTTATGAAGAAATGTCGGTTTGGGTGATTTCAATTTCAATGGAATAAGCTTCATATATGAAACATAGTAGATTCGACAATCAATAGACATATAAAGCAGTTAGATTTATTTCTAATTGTCCTAGGTAGATAGCAGCTTCTAGTGAAATATATTGAAGACAGTTTTTTTTGGATAGTTTTGAATAAAAACTGTCAAATATTGTATTTGATTATGAAAATAGAATCAATGCTATACAGAATCGGCGTTTGTCTAGTTGGAGATATATGTAAAAACGCATAAATGTTAAGGTTAAGTCGTATTTGCATAACCTGTATTATATAGTCACTAAATAGATCACTATTTTTGGAATAATAAATTATGTCACTACAGTATCATCAACTAGACAAAGGAAATGGGGTAGGTAAGAGAAATCGGAGACAAATATCTAGCTAAATAAAACATGATTGGTTGGAGGACATCCAATAATATTATTCATACGAAGTTGCGCCCCCTATCTACGACAATTGGAACTAAATCGAATTGCTCTGTTGTTTGAGTGAATGGCTGATCTAAGCTCATCACTATGAAACAAAGCTAAAGTTGTAGATATTTCTTCATAGATACTTCCCCACTCACCCCCCAACCATTGTGAAGCACTTTTATATTTAAGCAAGTATCGGTTAATAATGATTATTCGAAATAGTTGCCTACCCACATAGACCAATTCATTAATTCGAAAGCAACATTAATTCAGATTCATGCCTTTTATATTGATAAACAATATGATTGTGTCCATATTTCGAGCCACGTGCTTTCGATATAAGAATGGCAACTTTTTTACCTTTTCTGAGCTCTTAACTACAAAAATGTGAGATTTACCAAAAATTTTGTAATATTCCAAGAAATTATCTAATCGACAAGATGAACATTTTAACTTTTGAATAAAAAAGCTCTAGTATTTTGAGATGGGCTTCACATTATAAATAAAGTAAGAAAATATTAAACTCATAACTAACTAACAACTGCTGGGTTACAGAACAAGGGATCTGATGAGCAGAACCCTCTATATTGTATATAAAGTGTATCTATATCTGGCAACTCACCTTGATAAAACTCTCCAGCGATATAGAAAATATATTTCCAGCATAGAGTTCCATGTGTCTTTGAGTGCGGCACATAAATATTAACAAATTCCGTCTAAAGCTTAGTGCAGAACATTCGTGCCAACCACAACTGAAAGCAGATCCTGTCAGCCTGGAGCTCTGCAAAGTGGAAAATGGTAATTTAACCATAGCAGTTCTTTTTTTTTTCTACTTTCCTGCTGCTAAGTGGCATAAGGCCTGTTTCACACGTATGCGGTTCCATGCGGTTCGGGTGCTTTTACGTGTGAAACAGTCCTAAGGAAAGTATTGTAATCTTGTAAAATTCTTGGTGTCCGGTTTTCAACAGATGTTTATCTATCAAAGATCCCTGAGTCTGAAATATACATTTTCAGCCTTTGATCTGTTCAGTCGATAATTGCCAAAATTATATCGGGAACGGTTGGAACACGCTTGTTGCTTTTTTCTTCTGTTTTGTTGGATATGGCTCACCGGTGAGACAGTTTGGGTATCTTCTGATCGCACTGGTTTCTTAATCATAGCTGATGAAGAACGTGTTTCGCTCAAGACTGTGGTGCGAAGACGGCTACAATGATTTTGATGAAACAACATTGGTATAAGTCGAAAACCGTAACTATTTTGAAAAAATGTTCAATTCAAACGTTTCCGGATATTTTCTTGTCTTTAATTCTGCTGTCTCAGATTTTCGATTTTTGCTAGAAATGTTCCCTTCCACCCAATTCGGGGGTGTTTTTTTGGGGGAAGAAAATTTAGGCTTGGAGTTTTTATGAATGTGAGACCATTTCTCAAGTCTCCTGTTTCAAATGAATAAAAAATCATCAAAATATGTTTACTATATACTGAAAGCGAAAAAAGCACAATTGAATTGTAAACTTCCTCAGTTTGTGTTAGTCGGTCAAGAATATACAAGAAACATTCAAAAAGTATTTCGCCAAGATTGCCTATACTACATCTCCTCAGCTGATTTGTACAGAAGAGTGTATTTCGATATATAATTATGTAACAATAAATAATATTTATATTAGCGAAGACGATAAGATAATATTTTCAATGGCAGAAAATATGAATGAGCTTCAGAATATTATGCTATGCTTTAATATATATATATATACAAGGCAATTAACAATTAGTATTGCTTGTCAGTTAATATAAACAAGAGACAATTTATGATTAAGTCTTGGTCACATGTTTATATAATAAACAGAAATTTTAATGTTTTCTTCATAATGGCTTATCCATGAAAGTCATCACCGATTAACTTTGAAATTTGGGTCAACGTTGCACTGGAATACAAGCATATATTTTTATTTATCTACTAGATGGAAGCCATGGCTTTGTCCGCGATATAAGAGATCTAGTTGTCAGGAACATTTGGGTATGGAACCCTTCTACCTCGGAATCTTCCTCGCACGTAAAAAGTGTCAGATCCATTCATATACATATGCACCACGAGAGGACAGCATCTCCTACATATCTCTCAGGTACTTCACGTTTTGGAACCCTCCACCTAGGAAACCCAGTCGCACTGACAGACGACTCCTCACAAAACAGTCCAGTGACATATTACACATATAAATAGCGAAATATCCATGAAAATTCATGAATAGAGATATGAGATACCGCTTCGGATATTACAGGTATGGAACTCTCCACCTCGGAGGCCCAGTTACACTTGTAGACATTTTCATATCAGTCCAGTTATAAACTACATGTCAAAAAGTTTACTAAAATCCAGACATAGAGTTCAGAGATACATATAATAGAGACGGAACCCACCACACAGAGTCCAAAGGGCACTAACCACATAGCCACCGGGTTATGTCTTGCCAATTATATATTTTGGTGGGGACAAAATAATTATAGTAAAATGAAAAACATATATACAGTTCGGTTCATAGGTATGAATAAAACGAATTTTTAGCGTTAATATGTTTGTTTGAAAATGTAAATCTTTTGAAAAAAAAAAAAAATTTAAACATTTCCGGATATTGTCCTATCTTTTATTATACTACTACTACCGATTTGTGCTTTTATCAATATGGGACTTTTTCAAAATCAGAGTACGATTAATATATAAGACGCGCAAAAGAAAACAGACAATCGAATTCGGATTTCTTCTGTCAAAAATACAACTCACCTCTGCGATAACATCGTTACCAAAATAGCACAAGATAAAAATCCCAGTCGCAGCACAGTATTGGAAACATACATAGGAGAAAAATTGAATACTATTAACTGGTACCTGAAATCAGCAAAATTTCATCTTATATTATCAATTTTGGTGAAGTGAAAATGCTTTTTCATGTTAAGCTAGCCAAAGCTATTCGTATCTAGAAGACTCAAGCTTAAAATGACAGTAAATTTAAATTTCAAATTCAAATTTGAACACCCTGTACTATATTTTTGTTCTCTTACCTTTGTCGTTTGGAATAAAGCAGTGCACAATATAGCAACGACAATAAAATATTGTCCCAAAATAGCTTTGCCGAATATGGTTGATATTTCATTGGTAAACCTGCAAGAAATTGTTATTAAGACGCAATTAAACAAAAATCAAATTTAGACCCCCACTTATTGTAAATTTTCAGTATAAAGTTTCATTCTTAATTAGATCACCAACATCGGACAAGTAAGATGTCTGTGGCGAGTCTGATAGATTGCGATAAAATAAATTGAAAATAAAATTCAAGGTTAAGTCACTTGTGGAGTCCCTCTAGGTTCAATTTTGGCTCCATTATTATTTAATGCCTATATTGATGGACTATTGCAACTTAATATATCAGGTGTTATAGTATCATTTGCGGATGACACATCGTCATTATGTGTTGTGGTGACAGTTGGGATGAAGTTACGGGCAATTACAATTATTCCTTAAAAATTAGAAGAAAAATATTTTTAGTATTATCAAAAAATTAAGATACCTTCCTTTTGTTTTCTATAAAATGAGATATATTTTTTGACAAAAATGATTTATTAAGATTTATCATGCTTTATTCTGTAGCGTACTATTTCATGGAATTATTTGTTGAGGTTCAGCTTATTCAAATGCATTAACGTGCTATCATTGATAAAAGATTGATGATTCTGAAGTGAAGATATTATTTTAAGTTTCATGGTAGACCGAGCATATTTTTTTAATAGCGCTATATAAAAATATGAAATAAGGGGGCAATGGACAATATTTCTTGTCTACACCTATGGATTTGGATATTGATACAGAGTGATCCAGTGGTGCGGGAAAGTTCCATAATTTTTTCTCTATCCAAGTTATCGTTTTTTTTCAAATATTTGTACTGGCAATGAGGCACATATCAAAAATATTTCTATCTTTATACAGGATGTCCTAAAGTAAGAAACGCAATTTTAATTTTAGATTTGCAACCAGCTTGCAAATATAACGCACTTAGTTTCTCAGTTTTTGACTTATGTCAATTTATGTTTCAAAAAAGCTTCGAGTACCTTTACAACCCCAAAAAGAGTCAAAATTTCAGAACCATTGAAGATAATTAAAAAAATTATTTATTATAGATCGATTTGAACTTACGAGTAGTTTATTTTCGATCAAAAAATAAATTGTTGGTGGTCGGATGAATGAGAAAAATGATGAGATGCAAATTTTATTGATGCTTCAAGAGAATCCTCACTTGAGCACTAGAGAAATTGCAGCGGAAACAGATATTTCACAAAATGATCTAAACAGAATAATATTAAAACACAAGTCTCTCCCTTATCATCTGAATCTGCATCAAGGCTTATTTATTAACGATTTCATGAATCGATCTGTGTTTTTTATTCAGATGAACGGCATTTCTGAGGAGAATAGTAGCCTGTTTAATGAAAACGGTTTTCTGATCAACTTTCAAAACAACAAATCGGTTAGCAGACATTATTATGTTAATGGTAATTCCCATTGGTTGAGGTCCGTTGATCACCAACAGCGATGGGCCACTTGATGTTTGGCGAGGAATAAATAGGTAATCACATAATTGGACCGTACTTTTATGGGGACAATGTGCTGAATGGTGAAATATATTTACACTTTCTTCGCGAACATTCTCCTAGAGTGCTAGAAGAAGTGGATTAAAGCACTAGAAGGATCATGTGGTTGCCAAATGATGGTGCTCCAGTACATTACCATGGGATAGTAGTTTCTAGAGTATTCTTATCCCAATCGTTGGATAGATTTAAAGAGGTACTATAGCTTGACCCACGCGATTCCCAGACCTTACTCCAATGGATTTTTTTCTTTGAGGGTATATGAAGGAGATAGCTTCCAGAGATCGTCCAATAACTGCTGATGACAATATAAAAAACATGATAAGGGCGTTTTTTCGTTCATTTGATGCAGCAATGCTCGCTAAAGTTCGGGATTCAGTCAGATGAACACTGTCAGCTGAGTGGAACATAATGGTGAACTGTTTGATCACTTATAAATAGTTTTTTTTGATATTTTAACAATTTTTACGGTTACAAGTCGTCTCGTGTTATTGTTATCTTTGTGTGTACTCCTGTTAATCATCAAATTTTGTTTTATTAAAATACTAGCTGGCCCGACAGACGTTGTCCTATCTTAACAAAAGTAAAAACAATATCTTGGTTTTCTGAACTTTCACCCATGACAACAATAGCAACTTCATCAATTGTTGCCGTATTACAGCGTCTTGCGTGTTGTCCTGCAGGCGTCTTATCGTCTTTGCTGACAATTTTGTGGTAATCAGATGGCATGCGTTTTAATGCAGTCTTGAATAATACAACCAATTCGTTGTCTGATGGAAAAACATTTGAAGTTGCTCCACACTTGGTCTGTTCACCGATTTATTGTGTGCATAACGCTGATCGACTTGTTTTGCTGAATCGCCCATGAAATAAATTTGCAAAAATTTTACCACCATGTGAATTTTGAGATACTTTGTCAGGACTGCCATGCCCCCATCAAATTTTGACTGGCTGCTTTTGGTTATTCACCTAGCTACAAACCTACTGTACGCTATTTTAATTGATATATGATTTCAATTGAAAATTACCAACGTATTCAGGCACGTGGTGGTAAAAGATTATTGTTTTACAATATAGTTACCTTGAAGGTTAGCATAAAATTGTCTTGAGTAACTTTTGTTGCGCCAAATAACTTCATTTGAAAACAATTATTGCATTCCTGTATTCCCGCAACACAATCCAGGGGCTTCATTCTTTCAATATTAGGTGTGATTGATTTTGACTTACCGAGATGAATAAATACTTCTCAAAAATTCACTGTATAATAAATTGAAATGAAATTATTATTTATCAACCGATCCATCTATGTTAAACGATATTTGTAGCGCGCGTTCTGTCAATTGTTGACAGTTATTTCAAACAACTGTCAGTTGTCAAGCAACTGTATGTACTGTATGTAAAATTAATATTGTCTTTAAGTTTTCATAAATGTTCTAAAATTTTCTGATGTTCCGCTCAACTTTCTCAATTTTTTCGTTCATAAGAACCTTCTTCTGATAATAATGAACACAACAAAAAAAAGAATTAGCGAAATCGGTTCAGCTGCTTTCGAGATTTGCACCTAGCAACACATTCAGCGATTTATTCTATATTTCAATAAATGCTGCAAAAACTTGGCTCAGTTATCTTTAATGGTAATGAAATATTTTTTTTGTGGTTCTATACACGAAGCTCTATTGACACATAAGTTGTGAGAAGTCGGTCAATAAGTCAAAAACTATTGCAGAAATTGCCTGTCTGACAATAAGTTAGTCGAAAATCTAAAACTGTACCAAGTATGGTGAGTTGCTATGTAGAAAAATATAATTGAATTAGGTACTTTTCTTACTTTCAGACAGCCAGTATACTTAATTATTGTTTTTTAAATGCCTTATTTAAAAAAAAATTGAATCGATAGCTTTGGTAGAGAAATAGTTAAGGAGCTTTCCCGAACCCATCCATCACCCTGTATATAACCGATATATTAACCTATACATTCCAGCTTTTGTAGGATGTATGTTATATTTACTATATAATCTGGTGAGATCTATAATATTTATTTCGACCTATTAATTATGCTGCATATATTATGGTTTATTTTCATGATGATGGCATAGAAAAATAATGATAGTGGATCCCACTACCTCTCCTTTCAAATGTGTGTAAACATGTCTTTAATTTGATATTTTCCATTGTCCGATTATGTATATTGTACTCTTTTTGAACAGAGGAGAAACATAAATCACAGTTCGAATATAATATGGGTAATTTATTATTGAGTTGAGAAAATCGTTACATCAACAAATACCTAGCACAATGGAAAATCTAATAATAATTCTAATGCTCAATTACTGCATCGTGCACTCGATGTACCGGTGTACAAGAAAGTGTCTCTGGATACTCTTAACTTCCGTGAACAGCATCGGGAATGAAAGAAACTTGCAGGTTTTTTGCAACAGGGATATCATTTTTTTCTTTAAGTATTTCTCCTCTCTATTTAAATACAAATGTTGATTTTCCTATTCTTACTGCAAAAACAACAATCAAAGTCATCTCATTCACCAGCTTAATGCTCAAAAGTAGCCGCATCAAAAAAGGTTAAAATAGACAATTTGTAAAATTGTGGCCTCCAAGATTGCCCGATCTTAACCCAGCTGATTACCGGCTGCTGTGAGATAATTTACAAAATTTGATGCCGTATCCTTTTTTGGGCGTTTCGAGTGGCTCATGTGAGTCAGGTTTGTTGCCAGATCGTTCTTCGAACACGACTAACAATGTTGGAAGATTAAAATTAGAAAACAAATTTTGGCAAATCAAACACATATGTGATAAATGAGCAACATGTAAGATCGATTTGTCAAAAATCGATATCCGTTCCTGTTTGTCCTCATTTTTGTTTCTCAGACATGTTTCTCTTTAACCCACAAAGGATTTTCTTACGTTTTTGTATAGGAGAGAAAATACGATGTTTCACAATCAAGTCGTCATCAGAAATTCTGTTTTCGGTATCTTTTATGGCTCATGCTGGCTAAACCTTGAGAAATCCTGGAGATTTAAATATATTGTAGTTGTATATAGTATTCTTGCCTGTTGCGTTTTCTTCCTTCTTTGGTGAAACTCCATACAGATACCGACATCTATATCAAACTACCCGAATGAGGAAGATATAGGTACATAGGAGATCCATCTTGGGTACTGTAACATTGTTCCTTAAGACAACGCTGATGCCATCTATTACCGGATACATGTGTTACGATGAGTTATTCAATTTTGAATTATTCTCCTTAAATGGCAGTCACATTAATTCCATTTAAAAATAATCTGGTGTGTCCACTCACACGATTCTCCTACCGCTCGCATGCAAATTGCAGTGAATGAAAAAAAAATTATACTATTACAATACTCTCCTTACATAGCGACGATAATAGCGGTAGTAAAGTAAAAATTCTCTGGTCAAATCGTGTTTCCAATCATTTTTTTCAACATGTCAAGACAAACAACAATGGTCATGTAACATTTTTTCGCAAGATGAAACGTTTAGCCAGAATCTAAAGAAACGTATGGAAAATACGAAATTTTATTCAAGCATAACTTTTTTGTGCTTTTTCTCAGAGATGGCGCTATATGTAAAGGGCTCTTAGAAGAATACTTTAGGCAAGTTCAATCGAAATCATTGGAGCCGTTTTCGCGTTATAGTCTTGAACAAATCACGTTTTTTGGCTATAACTTAACAACCAGTGTATACAGGAATCTCATTCAGTGCCACCGGCGAGTGATATTGGTACTAAAAAGAAAGCAACACACACACAGACAGACAGACGGACATACAGACAGACAGACAGACCAATGGCTGAAAATATGTTTAGTATACTCATAAAACTCTGAAACGTCAACATTTGTAGAAATCTCGATGCCGAAAATTTCACACGATTACAATCCTTTCCTTATACAGCTACTATAGTAACGTAGGAAAGTAAAAATCCCGACGGCCTGTAGCTAGCGGAGAATTCGGAAATTTCTCAAAATTCATTGAAATGAGATTTAAGCATCCATCAATTTTTTCTTTATTATTTTAATTTTTTTCTGTGCATTTTATGAAAAATTGCTTCGAACAAAAGTTGTAGATACTGATTAAATCTATAACCCAAAATTATTTTTGATTATATTTATAGTACGGCCCCTTTTTGATAATTTTATAAGGTTTGAACCGTCGCCATTTTGATACTACTTACCCGATAATGCCCAATAACGAGCTCGGCCGAGATATTTAAGAGATTGATTTTTGTAGCAAATTTGAACCTGATACTTCCAAAACTGCGACCTCTAGCGTGTTAACAAATTTCGTAATATCCCATATAAATATATATATTTATCTAAACTTTTGAGCCAAAAGTTTTTTTTTGGACCTACTCATAATTCAAAGAGATATAACAATATGCCGTTGACATTTTTTCGAAATTCAAAAGTGTGAACGATCGCAATAGGTACGTTTCTATAAGAAATTTTCCTAATAATGCTGAATGTATTGTTGATTGTCTAGATACGAGAAACCTTGATCTTCTACTAGAAAACATTACGCTTTTTGTAGACGCTTCAATTTCACTCTCCATAAAATTCTCATACCAGACGCTTTAAATGAAATCGATTCTTATGGCGTATTACTCAAAAAAAATAACTTACTGTAAAATATTCTTGTGTTGTATGACAATTTCAATTAGGTCTGAATTCATACGATTCTCCATTTCCATTGATGAGTTTTTCATTGAGACTGTACTACCTTGTTGCCTTACGCTAAGATCAGCGTATTGTTTCATATTTTCAAGAGAATCGTTCATTATCTTCAGTTCGGCACAAACCACCATAATGAAACCTGAAAATTTGGGGAATTTGTAGTAGTACATAATGAAAATGCAATAATATTGTTGAAATACACTCATAGTAGAAATAAACTAGTAGGCGCACTCCGCAACAAATCAAATTCTGCCACATTTCTTTGACTTTGCGGGATTACGTAGATTTTTAGATGCTGTTAAGATGGTAGATTTTAATTCATTTTATAGTTCAGGTCTACACACAGATGAGATGCTATTTGCATTTCGGTAGGAGTTTGTAGGGCTCACAATAAATCAGACAATCTGTCAGCATATACTATTTCTATATTTAAGATTTGTATATTAGCCTGAATAAATTTACATTATAATTCTTACCAGCAATCAGTGACAGAGCACTGGTGTTCATAACGCCACTACAAATGGTAGCAACAAACTCATAGATGAATGTTACCTCAAATATTGGTGATTTCTCCGTTTTGTACGGTATATAACCCGGGGTGGGCAAAAATGGCCCGCCAGTCACAGTATAGGGGTATATACCCCAAAATAGACAGGTGGCAGTGCAGGCAATTTGCAGGCTCATCGTAATCACTTTGGATGTTCGAATGTAGCCTTTTTGTATGTGAAGGTGATTTTGGGTTTTCGGCTGAAATTCGATACGGTTGATCGACACCACTAGACGCTTTAGTCTGTTGCGATACTTGAAGATGTAGTAGTAGAGCAAAATTGTCAGAATGTTGGCATTCAATAGAAATGAAACTGATGCCATTTCATGGATGTTGCCAAAGTTTGTGTACATGTAGCCCAATTCACTGGCCACTAGGCCAGTGAAGAAGAAAACTGTAACATTTATAAAGGTATCAGTTTCGAAAAAATAATGAGATTTGTAATTAACGGCTAACTTATTCTAAATACACGACTTTTGCCCTGAAGAAGAGAATAAACATTCTCGAAAGCTCGGCTTAACTCTATGAATTTTATTTATTAAATGACTGCATGTCCAAAGAATCATAATCAATCGGATTGAGCATTTATCGTGGTATTTTGCAATATTGTGACAATGTAAAATAGTATAGGTATTGCACTAACACTTGTGACGTTATTCAATGGCGATAGGGGTGTTTGCCCTCGCAGTAGTTGTTGTCAGCACAGTAAGATGTCCTAGCGTAATCTACTTATTTATCAGAGAACAGCTGATATTACATAATCATCTTGACAATATTGAATTAATATTGAGAAATATCATAAAATGACAGGTAGATGATAATTTAGAATGAATATTTGTATGAGGGATATTGCAAAATTTGTAAACATGATAGCGGTGACATTTCTTAAGATATATCAAATTCAAATTTGCTACAAAAATCAGTCGTACAAATATCTCGGTCGAATTGTTTACCGTGATCGCGGTAGTAGTCCCAAAATGGCGGCCGTACAAACTTTTAAGAAAATAGCCATTGATTAAATTTTATAAAATATATTTCTTAGTTATAGAGATATGAACTGTCTCTTCAACTTTTGTTTGAAATATTTATCCCTCAAAGTAATGGAAAATATTTAAAAAACCAAAAGTAGCGCAGTAATTGTTGCTAGTACCTTGATTTTTTGACCGACGAACCAAACGTAGGAGGCATACAATTCGACTGTTTGTCAGCATGTTTTTTTTTTTTGTTGATGTTCGCGCCTTTTAGAAAGAAAATGTGCTCCGATTTTCATGATTCTTTTTCTATTTAAAAAAAAATCGACATTCAACATTCCTCTCCCTCAAAATCTTTTCCCAAAGAGGTTGGAGGGGACAATGGACAGTTTCTTTCGAATAACAGAAATAATTGTCCAAGCTTGGGCGCATTAATTATACAAAATAAACAAACATAAAATATAATGTCTGCTTCTTTTACGAAGTCCACAAGTAAATAACTATTTTCTAATGCTTACCCATCAAAACAATAACCCTTATCCAGTGATATACATAACTGTAAATGGAATTTGAATCAGGTGGAATGACGCCGAAAAATATTAAAATTTTCATGTTGATACTGACAATATCTTTGAAATCAAAGTAGTTCTCCCCGCCACCCACTTGACTATTCATCTTGTCTACGAGTTGCTGCCGCTGGAGTTAGGTATCTTTTGTTCAAAAACGCAAGTTGTAGTGACGGGGATTTCCCACAAACTTTGTGATTGAAGTTGGGAATCGGATCGGGCCAGTGGCGGCGTGTTGAGCTTATTTTATTTTCATGTAAAATCTTATCTTTACCAAGCAAAACAACCTAATATATAATTATTGTATTCTACTGAACAGTATTCTATTGCTAATAAAGCATCTTTATGTTCTAGATACAAATCGCTTGCAGTAAATAAAACTAAAATGAATATTGGCCAAAAAACAATTTACAAATCTGGTGATTATAAATCAGTATCCTTATTATTAAGTTTGGCTAAGATGTCAGAAAAGGAGACATGAGACTTGATGAATTTTTGGAGGGAGAGGGAATGATAAAAATGGGAGGCAATTCGGATTCAGGAAAAAGTTAATCGACTAATTACTAATTACGATAAATTATGTCAATATCATCAAGTTTA
Source organism: Crioceris asparagi (assembly GCA_958507055.1). Classification (NCBI taxonomy): domain Eukaryota; kingdom Metazoa; phylum Arthropoda; class Insecta; order Coleoptera; family Chrysomelidae; genus Crioceris; species Crioceris asparagi. The sequence continues at coordinate 2,539,997 of OY293827.1, forward strand.
ATTCACTTGACAATAGCAGATCGGTAATAGCTATATCTCTGGATGCAGCAATGGATTTTGACTCGGTATAATCATGAACTTCTATTGATTATATTGAGTGATCTTGGTATAAAAAGGATTGTTAATGATTTGATTCGTAAATGCTATAAAAAGTTCTAAAAGCTTAGTCACTTGCGGAGTCCCTCGAGGTTCAATTTTGGGTCCACTATCATTTGATGCCTATATTAATGGATTAGAATACTGTGTTTTATTGTATCATTTTCCGATGACACAGTCATTGTGTGACAGTTGGGATGAAGTTACATTCTTTAAAAATTATAAGAAAATGGTTTAAGTATCACAGAGTGACTTTAAATGTGTCAAAATCGAGTGTTTTGAATGTGTTTTTATATGCGAATAAGCTCCCTGGTACAGACGGACTCACAATACATAATGATATTTATTATAATAATTTTAATTGTAAAAGTGATAAAATAGAAAGAGTAAACAAAATACCTTGGTGCTATAATGAATGAAAAAATGTTAAAAAAGTAAGATAACTTTTTTTTTGTTTTCTGTAAAATAAGATATATTGTTGACAAAAATGATTTATTAAAATTATTATACCATGCTTTGTTCTGTATCATTCAACGATTTTCATTACTAATTTTACACCCAAACGTGTGAAATAAATATTTTTATCAAAAATTAGACCAACTTTATTAGTTGGTGCATTAGAAGACACAAAATAATATTAATTCTATTGGTGTTGTTACTGTTGTTATGAAGTTGTGCAGTTGCAGTTAGATTGATAAATTTTGGCGCCAACTTCACAAGTACCAGCACCAAAAGAATTAATATTATTTTGTAGTAAGATAGTAAATAGTTATCCTATTATACACGTATATTCTTTGCTTGTAATTGTTATTATTGAGATCTCAAAAAAACATCGCTGCGGAAATACGCATAAGTATTTTAGTTGTTACCATTTTACAATACTCTAAGGAAAAAATGTTCACCAATCATGAATGTGGCTACAAATAATTAAGTCTTTCATGTAGTACCCACAGATTTTCAATTTTCGAAAGAAGTCGCCCTCTCCACATAGCAAAAATACACATATTTGAGAAATCAACATGCCTCTAACTCGAAAACCGTAACTCTTTTGAAAATATGTTCAATTTAAACGTTTCCGGATATTGTCCTATCTTTAATTTAATTAAAAAGACTCCCAAGTGAATATCGGTACATACAGCGCCATCTATTTGTATTTTGTGAAATGTAGCACTTCCACTGTAAAAAAAGTTACCTATAAATATCTGTAATAATAGCAAGGAAGCTTTCTACGAAAAATTGTAGATGCCACTACATATCGATGGATTAATGATCTTACCATATAAAGATAAAGCAATAATAAAAAAGGGTAACTTTGTAAAAGTATCATCTATTCTGATTTTTTATTATTTTTGAAATAATTCGCAATTTTAAATTAATTTTAAGTTGTTTCAAAAGTGGGCTATGTATGATTGCATTAGAAAAAGTGGAAAGGAATCAAATAAGTGTCACAAATAATTTTTTATCCAGTTATATTAAACGAGCAATGCTTGTATATATTTATATATATATATATATACATATATATATATATATATATATATTTATATATATGTAAGCAAATTTTATCTCGGAAACTGGTCAATCGATTTTTATGAAGTCATATTTATGGGGTTTAGAGCGTATTTAATCGATTGGCTGCATTACATTCACAAAAAATATCGCCTTAATATTCTTATTTTAAGACTCCTTCAGTTTATATGTAAATTAACTGATATCATCTTAGGGCAAAAGTAGCTTAATAGTTAAGCAAAGCGGCTATCAACCTGGAGTTCGTCACTCTCATTAGAAAAAATTACAAGCTTGAATTGAAAGAAAATAACAATCAATTTCAGTTTTTTTATTGACATTCAGAAAGAAAAATAATAACTAATGACTTCTTTCTTTTGAACTAGCGCAGAAGCCGCTTTGGATAATAACGTAGTAGATAAACCAACAAAATTAGTAGAGAGCCTACATACAAAATCAATACAGATGGATAAAAATTACACAAAGAGTAGCACAGAAAGAAAAAAGACGCCCCCGGGTGGGCTCGAACCACCAACCTTTCGGTTAACAGCCGAACGCGCTAGCCAATTGCGCCACGGAGGCTTGTGTTGGACAGTGCAGATGGCCGGTTGCATACATTAATGCACCTTATTGAAGTTTATTCAGTGCCGTCACCGTCATGTACGCGATGGAAGGTTTCGTTGTCAACTTTTCAGATCCTTAACATTAATGTAACAGTTTACTAAAATGTTGATAAACCACTGTCGGAATGATCTCACTGGGTGCCTTTGGACGAAAAATAGACTAGAAAATACGCTATTATTAAGCACGCTAATGAACAGTTTTTTTGTGTATTTTGTATAGGTAGGTAGTTTCATCATAATTTAGTAATTTCTAGTGACATCTGAAATTGACTTTGCTGCCAAATGCTTCTCAACTTTTGTTCATGTAACTTAGGTAATTACCTTGAAAGGGTTGAATGCTATTTTGACGGTAAAAATTCGACCAGGCGAAAAATTGTAGTTGTACGGTCCTGTACGGTTGAACTAAGTACCTATTCCAAACTTTCGGCATATTTCTCTCATCGAAGTACGATTTCTCACATTATCAGGAGCTTTTGCTAAGTTTTTATCGTTGTGTTGATGAATCTTTGTTTTCGCACGGCCTGACATGACCTAGGAGGTGTTAAAATCAACTTTTCCGTTTCCATGTTATCGTCAAGGGTGCGGATATCGGGTACTTTCGTCACGATAATCAGATCGCGAAAGTTGAACTAGGTATCCGAGCAGATGTTGCGGAAAGAAAATTGTCAACATTTTTCGCACATTACTTTTTAGTTATTGATCGTTAAAGATGTATTAACAACCACTCAAATGTAAAGCAAACTCACACACGAAGGGTTCCGTACCATCTTAGAAGAAAAGAACAGAAATTGTATACCTATTAAGATTCAGCAAAAATCGCCAAGAAAATCATCGCCTTATTTTCAGTTTTATTCTATTTTTAAAATTTGGGAACAGGGAACAAATATTTGCAGAGTTTTAATAGTCATATAAAAAAGGTTGCGTAAAAAAACGCCCCCGGGTGGGCTCGAACCACCAACCTTTCGGTTAACAGCCGAACGCGCTAGCCAATTGCGCCACGGAGGCTTGCGTTTCGTAATTCAAAAGGGTAGTACATACGTAAAGGATATCTCCATAGAATTTAGGAATTCACTAGGTCTGTTAGCAAAAGCATTACCAAACGATTTTGTGAGCTAATGGAAGTCTAAAGAGTCTACGAGGTACTTACGCTACTCTCTGTATTTATTGTGGCTATAGAAGTTCATAGCGTATTATTGTTACCAATAATTTAAATTTTCAACAATTCAACATAAGCAAAGATTAAATAAATGTTTCTCATCTTTGAGTTAAGTTTGAGTTCACTGGATGGCTTTGTCGAAGCAGTAATAAAAATAATGAATATTTTTAATGGAATAGAAACTTCATGGAAAAAATACCTAAGCAGTAGGTAGGTAATGATTGAGTTGATAATTATACCTATTGCGTACTGAATAAGAAAAAAAGATTATAAAATTAACAGTACCTAACTATCCTACAAATTAATAATATTTTTATGATAATTTTAGTTTGGTCAATGAAATATCGGAAATATTCGCCACAGCAAGTTTTGGAAAAATTTTCGTAGCTTTTATCATACTTTGTTCAACACTCTTTGAAATGACATTGGTAAGTTGCTAAATATATTTTATTATTTGAAGGGTTTTATTCAATCCACTTTTTTACTTTTGTTTTACAGGTACCAGTTAGGTACCTACTAGGTTTCAATAATTTTTTGTTCACGTTTGCTTTCAATATTGCATTGTATTGTATTGTATTTATATTTTGCAATTTTGGAAATGAAATCAAGGAGGAGGTAAGTATATGTTATATACTTAATACAAGTTTAGATTTATTATTGCTATCAAAAAATTATTGATATTATCTGACCTTGTTAGGTATAAAAAGACAGCTTATCTGTTGATAAGTATTTTATAGCATTTTCTTCTATTTACATATTAATAGTTTAATTGCATTTTAATAAGGATGGAACTTATGTAGTTTCGTTGCTTTATCTACTTTACTCTTTAGTAATGTTTACATTTTTCGATATACCTCGTGTACCTATAAATGCAAAAAATATGTGTAAAGATAAAACAAATGCTTTTAATATGCCAACATTGTCTTCTAGGCCAAAGACAAAATTGTACCAGACTTTTTTAAGCAAAGTACTTATATATTGTACCTAAAATATTTTGTAATACAACCTAATAAATGGAAAAAAGATTTTCACTACTAGTATTTTTCTGATGTTTTAAATATTTTAATAAGCATATAAATTCTCGACTATTTATGTAATATAATTCTATCCTCTGTAAGATTTCGTCGAATTAAACAAAGTAATTCATCAAATTGCTTCAGCTATATATGTATAATCAGGGATGAAATAAAAGTTCTCCCGTTGCCTCAACTATCTAAGGCTTCATGAATGTTTGCCTAAATAAATACTAATACTGGGCAGAATTCGAGCTTAAATGTCTTTTTTTTCCAGATTACCAAACTTCTTGGATCGGCCTATACCTAATTGCGACTGGATAAATTCTTCAAGAGGTTTCAAAAGAAATTTGTTATTCTTTATGACTACTTAGATGTCAAATGAACTTGCAGCTTTATGCAGGTGATGTTTTCCCATTATCGCTGGAGCATTTTGTAGCGGTAAATAATTTCATATCTTGTTTGTTTACATTTAATTAAAAACAAAACAATTTCGAATGTAGCTCGTAAATAGTTGTTTTCTGTCCTTGGAATGTGTTGTTACTTCTAAGAAAACACGCCTTTTCACACGCAATATTTATCATGTTTGCTTTTCAGATAATCAAATCTTCTATCTCATATTTCACAATGTTTACACAACTAAGCAACAGTTCCTTGTAAAAGAATAATATTTCCCTTGATTCGGAAACTACTAAGTATATTTTTTTAATCAAAAATCGAAAATTTCAGATGACTAAATTCAAGAAAAGATCATATCCGGCAAATTTTTAAATGGGGCATTTTTTAAAATATCATAGGTTTTCGAGTTACATCAAAGGTAATGCCTAAAGTATGTGTCTTTCTGCTATGTGGTGGAGGTAATTTTTTTTTAATTAAAAATATGAGACGGCCAAATTAAAGAACAAATTAAATGTAGCAATATTTGAAATGGAGAGTTTGTAAAAAATGTACTGTTTCCGAGTGATAGCATTGGAAATACCAGAAATATGTATAAATTTCCGCGATGTTTTGAAATCTCCGAATAAGTATCTTCTTTGGTGAACATTGAATGATTTTGATGACTATAATGTTACAGTCAAAACTGTAAATATAAATAAATATTTAAAAAAAAAATTGCACCGACTTTATTATTTCCTGAAAAATACAATTCTAGTGATTCTGGTACTTTTGAATTAGGTGCCAAAAGTTATCAATATTATTTAACATTATTTTGTACTTTTCAATTCACCAAATATCAAAGTCGGTCAATTTTTTTGTTAAAAATATTTATAATAAGTTTGATTCGATTTTGTTGATTTAAATAAAAACCTTACATTATTTAATAACCATAGAACGATAACCAAACAAGGTACCTAGAAAGATAACTATAAGCGATCGAGTTACCATAATATCCAAATGTTGTTGAAAATATTATTGATTGATTAATAAAATTTCTAGCTACAAAATTTATTGAAAACTTTCCCAGGTAGATGTAATCAGTTAATGTATTTTAAAAAATATATTTAGTATTCTCATTTAAATTGAAGTGCAGAGAAATGGTTTTAAAAAATGTATTATTATTCGGCTGAGTTTCAAGTTCAAGTGAAAGGATCTATAAAATTTGAGTTTTGAGATAAAATTTAGGTCTCGCTGTGCATTTTAATCTAACGTATTCGAAGATTTCAGTCAGGATTGGTAAATGTACTTTGGGTGGATATGAAAAGAAAAACCATGAATATTATCTAACGATTCAATATATTTCAAAAGTAATTAACAGGTCTAAAGCCACTTGGGTCACAACGTGTTCCACGGATCAAATCTTCGACACGAACAGCCATGATTCTAAAATTTGTCTGAGTGAGATCCAAATTATCGTTCATAACCTTGTGGAAAGGTGATGACATAATCCACAGTTCTTCCACATTCTTTCTGTTAGGGATAATCTGTAAATATATCATGTCATAATGCTTTCTTCAAAGGTATCATAACCACTGAAATAGATTAAAAGTGAAATTGAGATGATTATTTCTGAAGGAATGGGAAAAAATATTCATCCAATAGGTTAAAGATATAAATAACTAATTTTTGTTATTTTTATTTTCAACTCCGCATCGTCATAGGTAAGCAAGTACATAATACTAACAAAAAATGTCAAAATTCATACCTAAGAGCTTAAGAGATGTTCAAGGTGTTTATTTCAAAACTTCTCGCCTGGGATCTATCGAAATGTGACGATTTAATAAATACAACTACACTACAACACTACAACATTTTAACCAAAATTTTCTTTTTGCCTACGACCCCAGAAGTAACACTTAAAAAAATGGTAAGACAGATATTTGGGACAGGTAACTGCTCAATGGTAAAGCCAGAATCTAAAAAATGAAACGTCAAGATGGGTAATTCGAAACCTGTCAATATTTAAGATTTTCAAGAGAATGGGCGAAGCCAATTTTTTCCGTGTACTAGTTATTTTTTAAATCATACCTCGGGAAATCAGAAGTGGGAACAGTTGAAATGAACACCATTCCTAGTTAATATTCGCCTAAGCATAAACTATGACATCTGCATTGAAAATTTCGAACTAACATTCCAACTAACGTTCCAAGTAGCTTATAATTTTTATGGTTCCTAGTTTTGAAATAGATTTTTACATAAATTTCAAAATCGATGAACTTGTATCTAGTATCGTTGTATTTTCTGAATGAATCTCAAATATAGAATTTTTATTGAAAAAACGACCAAAAAAATTTACTGAATAGATTTTCGCTCTCCAATATTTTAGGTTAGGTGGAAAATATCGATACGCGGTTCCCCCTATATTATTCGGGCATCATTTTTCATTTTTATTATCTCAAATAACTAATATCAATAGATTTAACTTTTTTGACAAATCACATCGAGTGAAGTAGAATTATTCACCTAAGAAAAGCTCTTTTCAACACGCCCGCTAGCGGTCATCTAAGAAATCAGAAAATAATTTATTTCTCATGGCTGCTAATTTTATCAATAATTTTCTTATCACAAGTCTCTGTTTATAAGGTACAGCACTTTGGACGTTTATTTGCCCATTCTGTACACCGTGTAAAAAAATGTTTAACCAAGTTTTCGAGAATTTTCAATTTCTCCGTCAGGGCAAAATTTGTAAATTAAAAAAAAAACTTCAAAAGGGTCACAGTTTCATTTGTATATATGTACTCGTATTTTTATGTCTTCTTCTTTTACCTTCATGCCACTGATAAACTGTAATGCAACTGGATCCTCTGCAACAATATCAATGGAGCCAGGAACGTATTGCAATTTGGTGTTGTAGCATGCAATCTGGTATCGACCGACAAGGCCGAAAAACATGACACCATCACGACTAATTGCTTCCGCAGCACTTTGGACTCCTCGTTTATATTGGAATTGCTAAAAAAACCAGATACACAACATTATATTAAAATAATTTCATCCATAATTAGGATTTTTGCTTAAATCTTCATGTACAATTCGAGTGAAGGCCTGTATTTTGTATTTTCTCAAAATTTTATGCACAATAGCTTTGATGATAACAGTGGAATGGTCGAATTACCTTGATAGAGAATTATTCTATTTACACTCTACACCATTTACCATTTACCAAAATTATTGGCCCGTATTTTCTTGACGGCACAATTAAGGTTGAGGTTTATCTAGGTTTTCTGATGAAATTTTTACCAACTACATTAAAAAGAATTCGTCCTGATGTTAATGAACCAAATGCAATAGATTTGCGGGGAGTTTGGAACCAACAAGATGGTGCTCCACCGCATTACAGACGTATTGCTAGAAATTATTTGAACGAAGTTATTCCTAAAAGGTGGACTGGAAAAATGGCTACCTAGATGCCCCGATTTGACTCCTCTTGGTTACTTTTTATGGGCTTATTTGAAATCAAAAGTATATTTCAAGAGACCAGACGATATTGAAGATTTAACATTTAGGATACGGAAAGAGATTAACAACATAACCCCTAAGGTCCTACAAAATGTTGTAGGATAATTCCAAGATCGCCTTGCTTATTGTCAAAAGTGAATGGTGGTCATTTTGAACATTTAATTTAAAAATTGAAAAATACTTCCTAAATATTATCTAACATTATTTCCTTTACTCTACTTAAAGTATCAAAATTTTACATTTTCAAAATAAATTTTCTCAGTTATAATTGCACCAAATTTGAAAAACGTGGTATTGCTGAACAGAGAATGAAAATCCCTTTCGAACAAGTTGCCACACGAACCCCCTTCTCATTTAAATTTTTGAGAGGTTGCTCAAAATTCAGACGGGGTCGCAAGAAGATTGAGAATAGAACTCTATCTGTTTCAGGTTCTTTCAAACAAATACATGACGACGCTAAAGATAAATGTATTCCATACTCATGGACTGCACTGTATAATAAATCTTTTGGTTTGGTTTTTTCGATGTTCGATATTTTAGTCATAGTGATTCAGCTGAAGCTTCGTTATCAGAGTAGGGCTCAAAAATCAACTGCCCGAATTAGTATGAAGAATACTTTTCAGAATGATATTTGGTACTTACGGTATAATTTTGCGGTGATGAATTTGGATAGGATTGGAATTTTTGAGCATCTCTTAGTAATGATGTGGGCACATATTGTTCAGTTCCACTACTAAGAGCATGATAAAATAGCCTTCTATCTCTGCCAGGTCTGTATGGTTCCAGAGCCATTCCAAGAACCCCGTCCATTAACTCAAAAGTTTCCCCTGAACACACAAGGATAGTTGCGGTAAAAGACTAGTTAAGCGGCTTTTGCTATAAAAGCCCTAAGTATGAAATCAAATTAGCATAACTTTAAATAAAATTGAGGTGGAAGGCGCTATTTTTAATGATTTGTTTACAAAAAAGGGGAAAAGTTGTGTTCTTAGGACTATTAGCTGAAATTTTAGATTTGGACGTATCTTTTCAATCCGAAATTTTATATAATCATTCCTGCATTCTATTAAACACTAAATGCCTTCAATACTAACAAAAATATGCTTAAAAATAGTAACTATAAGTGTGCGAAAAAGTAAGGTTAAACGAATTGATGATTGACTTGTGCAGTGTATTCAACGTTCAAGTGTTGTTAATACCAATGTTGCCATCGCTGCCAGTATTAATTTCGCAGCATTAGATTATTTTATGAATTTCATTTTCAAAAATATTTGTTTTATAAAAAATAACGTTGATATCTTCTAGTAAAGCAATCACTGAACTCATATTTTCAAAAGCCTGAAAGTTCGTCACCTTGTTATCAAAAGTTGCCATAATATCGTATCTTTTTCTAAAGCAAGTATTTGTAGAAATATTTTTTTTAATAAATATTAAGCATGAAACTATACCTTCAGACACTTGAAATCTGACCCCCTGTTTTATGCTTTCGTTATCAAATATTCCAAAAAATGTTCTATATCGCAAACGTTATATTGGCAGTTTTGGGAACATTGAAATTGAAACTTTTTAAACGTCTAACACACAGAACAAGTCAATCATCAATTCATTTAACCTTACTTTTTCGCGAGCTACTCTTTTTGCTCATATTTCTAAAACGATGTATTAAACATCGTTGCAAAAGAACTTGGTTTAATCTAAGCTTGCATTGTAAATGGGAAATTGTCAAACATTGGTTTTGGGTCTGTTGAGAAATCTAAAAACTACAATAAAACTTATCAAATAAACGAATTGATCTGTACGAGGTTTTAGAAAATGGCACGTTTTTGTTGACTAGGACACAAACCTGAACTAACTAAGTCTGATCCAGCTATAAAATTTAAAAAAATGATTTTCGTACATGCCTTAAAATATATATATATATATATATATATATATATATATATATATATATATATATATATATATAAAGATGTTCTTGGGGATGCAGTCATATATTCAATAAAATTCTTTGATTGAAGCCGAGCTAATTTATTTTAAATGCACGATTTTTGCCCTGAAGAAGAGAATAAACATTCTCGAAAGCTCGGCTTCAATCAAAGAATTTTATTGAATATATGACTGCATCCCCAAGAACATCTTTTTATTTATTATAAAACCAGTCAAGAAATCAATTCAACAATCCTTGTTACCTACCTCTTATATTGTAGGTTCCGTACGCTGGATCTGGATACATGGTTTTGTCTTGAGCTTTCCAGCTGGATCTGTTTCGTACACTGTGTACAAAAATGGAATTGGTCTGACAATCGGCACTATAGATGAAGACATCGTCACATGTAGTTCGTACATCGACCACAGGGGTGACCAACAGCGTTTGGTCATACAAAAGACTCTTGGGTATTTCGTGTTTGTAGACAACTCGATCCTGGTCATAAAGTATGCATTTAATTATGTTGTTATGTTTTCGAATGATTGTGTTATACATATATTATGGATATTCTGTTTTATTGAAAGTTCTAGTACTAAAGAAATATTTGATCAGAAAGTGATTTTATTGCGTGAAAAAAAGCATATCAAATAAGACTTGAACCCACACCCTTGAGCCTAGACGAGTCAATAACAGGGTCCTCGCTACTTTTGAATCACCCTGTGATAAAGTCGCTTTGTATTTGTTCAAGTTTTTGAGATTAGCGTCAAAAATAGTCCACATTGGATTTATATATACCTTCTAAGCGTATTTTGTGGACATGTTAATACTCACAGTATCCAGATTAAAAGCCAATATTTGCGGTGGGCAGACTTGGGTATTGACTATCTTTCCATTATCCAGTACCCAGAGTCTATTACATGAATCAATCTAAAAGAAACATCAATTAGAGGTAATGTACATTATATATAGTGTGTCCAAAATATGAATAACGCTACCTAATAGATTCAAATGGAGAGATATTTTCAAAAATACTGATTTTCACAAGTTTGAATGACATTTTGTTTCATAGCAACTTTTTCATTTATAGTGAATTTTCCTTACCAAATCAGGAATATCTCACGTCATATTTAGTGTACTAGCTGTTTTACCAAATAAAGTCTTGAGTATGGAATTCTTCTATATCAGAGTTCTACTGACACGTAGCACCAGTCCGAACACCAATCCGATTCACACTTCTCCATAATATTTCCTACATGAGTCTTAGGGGTTTTACGGTACGGAACACGCCACCTTTAAGTCCCATTCGCACTGACAGACTCTCACAAAACGGTCCAGTGACATACTACACACAAATATAGCGAAAAATCCAAAAAAAAATCAGTCATAGACATCAGAGATACTTGTTTGGATATTACAGGTATGGAACCCTCCACCTAGGAGGCCCAGTCACACTTGTAGTCACTACCAGATCATTCTAATAATATTCTACATACATTCATGGTAAGAAAACCATCACAATCCAGCCATAGAGTTCAGGAAAATGCAATAGACTTTCAGGTACAGAACCCACCACATAGAGTCCCACAAGCATTTATAGTATAAGAGGCAATGCGGCACACACAGACGTTCAGTTCTATATATACAGAGTGTTTCAGAATAAGATGCTAATCTTTATGGTGATGAATCCTCAGGTGATTTTAAGGAGAAAAATTCAAATAAACTTATGTCCTAAACTTTTTAACTTTAATGACAACTTCCTACATTATTTATGAAATTTTTAGCTTATAAATCATTCACTCGGTATCTTTGACCGTTTTTGGGATATCAAATCTATTCCATGCTCATATCTTGGACACATGTATGTAAAGGGAAGCGCTTTAATTCATTAGGTACATACCATTACACGATAAACTGAGACCAGTCGCTCAGCTTTGCATAGACTAGGATTTCTATGCCATCCCCAAGATGGGTAAGGTGTTATTTTCGAATTTCCCAATCTACTGCCATGCGATACAGTACCCAATGTTATGGGTGAACCGTTTTGGAAACGAGGAGTTGCTACGAAAATTCGATTTTCTCTGTTTCCTCCTGTAAAATAGATATAATTAATGAGTAAAATGAGAGTACATTATATTTCTGAATAATATTACGCAAGTCATAAAATGTCATAACATCTGAACACCATCTTTTCGATCATTCGAAAATTCCTAAATGTCACAAGCGTATCTTCATAGGATGATTTCGAGATACAAAACACAAAAATCTGGTGTATCCACTCACACGACTTTCCTACCACTCGCAGGCATATTTTAGTTAATGAAAAATTTTACACTATTACAATACTCTCCTTACATAGCGACGATAATAGCGGTAGTAAAGTAAAAATCCTCTGGTCAAATCGTGCTACCACTCATTTTTTTCAGCATGTTAAGACAAACAACAATGGTCATGTAACATTTTTGCGCAAGATGAAACGTTTAGCCAGAATCTGAAGAAATATGTGGAAAATACGGAATTTTATTCAAGCATAACTTTTTTGTGCTTCTTCTCAGAGATGGCGCTATATGTGGGTGGTAAAGGGCTCTCAGAAGAATACTTTAGGCAAGTTTAATCAAAATCCTTAGAACAGTTTTCGCGCTATAGTCTTGAGCAAATCACGTTTTTTTGGCTATAGCTCAACACCCAGTGTATAAAGGATTCTCATTCAGTGCCACCGGCGAGTGATATTGGTAACAAACAAAATAAAAAAGAAATCAACAAAATACACCGATCCGTTCCCGAGATAATGCTGTCACAGACAGACAGACAGACGGACAGACAGACAGACCAATGGCTGAAAATATGTTTATTATATTCATAAAACTCTGAAACGTCAACATTTATAAAAATCTCGATATCGAAAATTTCACACGATTACAATACTTTCCTTATACAGCTACTATAGTAGCGTAGGCAAATAACAAGCGTTCTGTTTAACGAAACCAAGCGAAAATAGCCGAGCTTGTTCGGACATCATGCATAAGAAATTTGACGGTTGGTCAACACAAACCTTATTGTGTTGCCATCTCGAAATCATCAAAATACTCTCAGCCATATTAATAATCGAAACTTAGTACGCTACTAAATTAAGTCCAGAACACGCAACTGAGAGAAACTTCAATTCATGGTCGTAAAAGAGGACTGTGCTGCAATCTAACTAACCTAACCTTAAATTAGGTTTATGACTCTTGTGTTTTGTTTCTAATTTAGTACTGTACTAGCTAGTATCGAACTAACATTATGAATACAGCTGTCTTACTTTAAATCAAACTTATATCCGGAAATGTGAGGCTATAATGTTTCTGCTTGTCAACATGACAGAAGGAGGTGATGGATCCTCCCAAGAAGACTGGAAACTAGGAGAGTAAATTTCCTACCTCGTGTACGACGAACATTGACGAACATCTTGACAATTACCTTAAATACTTGTTCTCTTTATTTATCCTCGTGATCATGATCTGTTGTCTCTTTTAGGCGAGAGCCGCTTGTTGCGCAAGGCATGGTGCGTAAAGACGCATTTACGAAAGATATGCCTATGAAATCTTACACGAAATTTAGGGCGAGTTTAATCTCCTCTTTCCAGTCTTCTTGGATCCTCCCTATAATATGATTTCTGTACGCATTGTTTTTTTCCATAATAAAAATTTTACAAATCCTGCCATGTTCACCATGTTGCCATGTTTTTCAGCGAAATACCGAGACTCTGTTTGGAAAACTCTATAGATACATACTTGTGTAATGAACATCGACATCTATTGGAACAGAAATTTTACAAATCCTGCCATGCCATGTTGCCATGTTTTTCAACGAAATACCGAGACTCTGTTTGGAAAACTCTATAGGTACATACTTGTGTAATGAACATCGACATATATTGGAACAGAAATTTTACAAATCCTGCTATGCCATGTTGCCATGTTTTTCAACGAAATACCGAGACTCTGTTTGGAAAACTCTATAGGTACATACTTGTGTAATGAACATCGACATCTATTGGAACAGAAATTTTACAAATCCTGCCATGCCATGTTGCCATGTTTTTCAGCGAAATACCGAGACTCTGTTTGGAAAACTCTATAGATACATACTTGTGTAATGAACATCGACATCTATTGGAACAGAAATTTTACAAATCCTGCCATGCCATGTTGCCATGTTTTTCAACGAAATACCGAGACTCTGTTTGGAAAACTCTATAGGTACATACTTGTGTAATGAACATCGACATATATTGGAACAGAAATTTTACAAATCCTGCCATGCCATGTTGCCATGTATTTCAACGAAATACCGAGACTCTGTTTGGAAAACTCTATAGGTACATACTTGTGTAATGAACATCGACATCTATTGGAACAGAAATTTTACAAATCCTGCCATGCCATGTTGCCATGTTTTTCAACGAAATACCGAGACTCTGTTTGGAAAACTCTATAGGTACATACTTGTGTAATGAACATCGACATCTATTGGAACAGAAATTTTACAAATCCTGCCATGCCATGTTGCCATGTTTTTCAACGAAATACCGAGACTCTGTTTGGAAAACTCTATAGGTACATACTTGTGTAATGAACATCGACATATATTGGAACAGAAATTTTACAAATCCTGCCATACCATGTTGCCATGTTTTTCAACGAAATACCGAAACTCTGTTTGGAAAACTCTATAGATACATACTTGTGTAATGAACATCGACATCTATTGGAACAGAAATTTTACAAATCCTGCCATGCCATGTTGCCATGTTTTTCAACGAAATACCGAGACTCTGTTTGGAAAACTCTATAGGTACATACTTGTGCAATGAACATCGACATCTATTGGAACAGAAATTTTACAAATCCTGCCATGCCATGTTGCCATGTTTTTCAACGAAATACCGAGACTCTGTTTGGAAAACTCTATAGGTACATACTTGTGTAATGAACATCGACATATATTGGAACAGAAATTTTACAAATCCTGCCATACCATGTTGCCATGTTTTTCAACGAAATACCGAAACTCTGTTTGGAAAACTCTATAGATACATACTTGTGTAATGAACATCGACATCTATTGGAACAGAAATTTTACAAATCCTGCCATGCCATGTTGCCATGTTTTTCAACGAAATACCGAGACTCTGTTTGGAAAACTCTATAGGTACATACTTGTGCAATGAACATCGACATATATTGGAACAGAAATTTTACAAATCCTGCCATGCCATGTTGCCATGTTTTTCAACGAAATACCGAGACTCTGTTTGGAAAACTCTATAGGTACATACTTGTGTAATGAACATCGACATCTATTGGAACAGAAATTTTACAAATCCTGTCATGCCATGTTGCCATGTTTTTCAACGAAATACCGAGACCCTCTTTGGAAAACTCTATAGGTACATACTTGTGTAATGAACATCAACATCTATTGGAACAGCTTTGCCTGGAATAGATTCTTTGCTGTTTATGTCAGCCTGTTTTTCTCTTTCTGTTCCATAATCAAACTCCAGCTGGCTCCATTGGTGAATCAAAGACAGAGATTGCCTTCGAAGTGATGGCCAAATTTCATTCGGTCCTAGAAAATGGAAATAGATAGAGCGTGATATGGTAAGTTTTGATATTTTTCCAAATGGAAACCCATCCGAGTCTATAGCAACTAAAATGGAATGATTGATTCATTTGGTTGAGCTGAACTGGAAGTTAAATTTGAAGATAAAAAAACTGACATTGAAATAACACAAATCAATAATTTCTAATGTTTGCAAAGTGGTCGAAATTGGACCGTAGCTCATTAAATTTAACAAAACAGAAGGTTTATATTGTATGTTTTTGGAATTTACCAGCGGCGCATCGTAAAAAAGTTTAGAGATAAAAAAATCTCACTATTGATGTATTGTTGTAAAGACTATAATATCAGACCATTCAGAAGTTGTTTCTTTTGTATTAGAAGATCTTATCACTAATCATTTCTCTATTCTGGTGAACATTAATAGACATTTTCTCAAATGCAAGGAATAAAAGGAGAGTAAGTATGAGTTTCTTAATTATAAGAAATTATGTTAAAATTTCGTATATATGGAGAATGTAATCAGTAATCATTTAAATGAGATGAGATGTTTAATTAGTTGATAAAATTAAGCCACTTACTACGGTTTCGACATTTGTAAATACTTAGACCAAAAATGCGCCTGAGAAGTAGATCTGACTGGATAACACCGGAATTAATAATTGCTTGTAATGAGAATAATAAATTTAGTAATTTAAAAAAGAAAATATAATGCTTTTGTAAAATCTCCTTATAAAAAATTCAATATGATAAAATTTTGCAAATAGTAAATTAAATGTAGAAATAAAATAGTAATGTAAATATAAATGAGATATTTGATATGATATGATATGATTTTGGTCTGTCTGTTTGTTCCGGTGAATCTCCGTAACTGCTAAATGGTTTCTGACAGGATTTTCACTGGTAGGTAGCGCGATGTTATTTGGTCTAATCATTTTGAGATAGCGGAGGTTGTACCAATATACAAATCTGGTGATTATACATCAACAGATATTTATACATCAGTATCCTTGTTATCCAATTTGGCTGAAATATCAGGAAAAGTGACTCACAAGAGACTTAATGATTTTTTAGAGGGAGAGGGAATGATAAATGGGAGGCAATTCGGATTGAGAAAAAGTAAATCGACTAATGATGCTTTAAATTATGTCAATAACTTCATATGTAATCAACTTAACAATAGCAGATCGATAATAGCTGTATTTCCGGATCTAGCAAAGGCCTTTGACACGGTAGGACATGAACTTCTATTGATTATATTGAGTGATCTTGGTATAAGAGGGATTGCTAATAATTTGTAGCGGGACTATCTCTCAAATAGATTTCAGTGTATTGTCATTGATGGTGTTAAAAGTTCTTACAGTTTAGTCACTTGCGGAGTCCCTCAAGGTTCAATTTTGGGTCCATTATCATTTACTGCCAAAATTAATGGATTATTACAACTCAATAAACCGGATGTTTCTTAAAAAATATAAGAACATGGTTTAATTATCACAGAAAGACTTTAAATATGTCAATATGACTTTATGGAAAATACAAAATAATATTAATTATATAGGTATTTGAGCTTTTCTAAAAATGGGACCATTTCTCAACTCTCCTCTTACAGACATAACAAAAAGCAAACCGAACAACCGAATTGTATACCTTTTCCTTTTTTTGATGTCGGTCAAAAACTTACCTTGGCGTGTTGGTATGAGACTTGGTTGATCATCAGCGAAACTACTAGAAATACCATCACAACACAGGCTAATAACAAACAAGGCAAAAAATTGTTTCATTATTTCATATACCGAATGAAGAAGATTTTTTTTCCGAATCTGTCTTCTTGACACCAACTAAACTTCAGCCGCACTATCAACTTATATTTATAATTTGTAGGGAAATGCATTTAGGTAAATATTTGTAACGTAATCCACATAATAGGTTATTTAAATGATAAAAGAAAGCGATAACTAATCATTTAAATAATGATACGCAAAAAGGTGATTAACTCTGTCATATTGTAACAACTATATGTCTGAAAATGACGTCTCTTTATTAATGGAGCTTCAGGAAATCCCTGGGTTTTGCCCTCATATTAAGAGCTTTCGATTGCACTGTAGTTCAAATTTGACAAATACTCAAGAACAGCTCATTTAAATTTAATGATTTATTTTAGGCGAAATTTAAAACACTATGACAGCAATAACAACAGGGAATGTCAAAGGGTCTCAAAGTTCAGCCTAATGTTATGAACATTTTGAGGTTTTATTTATGTTATTGACTCTGTTAATGAAGAACTTACACTCTATTAGAGAAAACAGTTCAGACGCATAAAAAGATAGTAGAAAAATCAAAATCTTAGAAAGGCATTAAATATGTAACGCGCTAATATCGGGTGGGAAATCCTCCGGCAAAATAACTTCACCAGGTACTAAAAGAATGGTTTGGCCTGCTTGCAGCCCTGATCTCAATCCCATTGAGCATCTCCAGAACGAACTACAGAGGCTCATTCGTCATCCACATGCTTTGTGTGATGGTCACCAAGAGAAGAGCTTTTTGACCGACTTCAAAGAAAAAGGTTGTATGTATGTTTGCTTTTTTATACATTGCTTTTCGCGCATTTCTCATATTTCGCAATTTTGGTGACTTGATTCATTTAAAAAATAAAAGTTGAAAAACGGTCCCCTATTTAGAAAAAATCCAAATCAAAAGTCTCCTTCTCTCTAAAAACGACTCCCAAAAGGGGTGGAGGGGGTATTTTTTTATCAAAAATTGAAAATCTGACACCGCAGAATTAAAGACGGGACCGTATCCGGAAACGTTTGAATTGAACATTTTTTCAAAAGAGGTTCGGTTTCCGAGTTACAGCGATAGTAAAAGCTGAAATATGTGTATTTCCGCTATGTGAAGGGCATTTTTTCCCGAAAATTTAAAATATGAGACAGCCAAATTGAATAAGAGATTATTTGTAGCAACATTTAAATTGAACATTTTTCAATAGTTATACGTTTTTCGAGTTACAGCAGTGTTAAAGTCTAAAATATGTTTATTTCCGCCGCGATGTTTGGAGATCTCTGAATAACAACAAGTACAAGCAAAGAATACACATGGGTAATAGAACAAGTACTATTATCTTTAGTATTAGTGAACATTCACTGATGTTACATTCAAAAGCGTGAAAAAATATTTCCTACCAAAAATTATTGCACTGAAAATACAAATAATTCAAATTCTACTGGTGCTGGTTCTTTTGAAGTTGTGCATTGTAGTTAAATAGATGACTTTTTGGCTCCAACGTCAAAAGTACCAGCAGCAATAAAATTTATATTTGACAGTGCACCAACTTATAAGGTCAGTCCAATTTTTGGTAAAAAATATTTATATTTATAATCTTGTTAATTCAATAACAAGTCGATTGGAGGAAGTAACTGATGAAAAGGAAGATCAAAGTCGATATTAGCGAATAATTGACAAAAATAATCATCAAACTCAAATGAGTGGTTAGAATTTTGAAAATGTGTCAAATATTTGGTGGCTGGGTTTTTTATAGGTCAGTGTATCCTTTGTAAGGATCCTTGCCTCCCGAAATATGCGGTAGGAAAGTACGGACCTGTATCCTGTATTATAATTACTCCACCAGGTTGAAAATGGAACTTCACAGGAAATACATATCATGCAAGGAGTGCCACAAGGATGTATGCTATGACTATTACATATGCCAATCAGAAAATTGCTATTTCAAAATGGCTTCCTTACGTTTTGTGAAAACAAAACAAAAATTCAATTGAAAGAATGTCTGACAGTGGTACTAACTTTTACTAGCAATGTTTTGTCGAAGTATTTTTTGTCAATAGTCAATAGGATTCACAAAATAAGAAGTACGTTTCATTAATTTTATTTTCTAATTATTTAATAAATACTTTTATCAGTGAGCAATACTCAGTTGTACATCAGTAGCCTTAAAAATAAGAAATAACTCAACTAAATAAATTACAAATGTGGATGCACCAGACCATATCCACCACCACCACCTCCAGTGTTGATTTCATTGTTGCCTATGAATTTCTTACATCGTGTTCCATGTATCAAGTCATCCACTTTGGCGGCCATTATTCGAAAATTGCTGTCGGAAAAGTCGTAGTTGTCATTCATGGCTTTCTGGAAACGTGACGTGAGTATCCACAGCTCTTCAATGTTCTGATTGTTGTTGATAACCTGGAATAGTTCGGAAAGCTACATCAGTCACTGGACTGTAAAATTATGGAAGAAACAATCGATAAAATTTTCCT
Organism: Crioceris asparagi; assembly: GCA_958507055.1. Taxonomy (NCBI): domain Eukaryota; kingdom Metazoa; phylum Arthropoda; class Insecta; order Coleoptera; family Chrysomelidae; genus Crioceris; species Crioceris asparagi. Next base: position 2,560,084 of record OY293827.1, read on the forward strand.
CATGCGTCTAAATTATAGCTTTGATTTTTTGACATTTATTGTACACAGACGCATTCTTTTTTTATATTATTATATGATTTATTTCTCAAGAAACATAAATGTTTATAAAAGGAAAAGTAGAATAAATAATAATAATAAAAAACATAAGTATTAGAATAAGGAATCAAATCAGAAATATAATTAAAAAAAGCTATATAAAAATAATTTATTAGATTACATTAATAATAAATATTTTTTAACACTATTTTCGAATCTTGTTTTGCCATTTTCTTATATTCGGTAAATCATTGACCGTTATATAATAATTTTGATTTATCTAGGTATTTAGTGATTTAGTTTTCACACTTGTATGGTAAAGTAGTTTTTGATTCAGCAGGATGAGCTACTTCACGTATACTTGTTTTGTAAAATAAACAGTTATAGATGTGGATAATGAACACTTTTGTCATGACCGAAAATTGAACTTTTAAGGCAGATGTTCCAAAAAGGTGATTATCCTACTTTTTAAGCTATAATTTGATTTGTTTCTTCAAAGTATAAAGAACCTACCTTGACACCACTGGCGAACTGCAAGGTCACAGGATCATCGGCCACAATATCAATTGTATCTCTATCATATTGGTCTCTAATATTGAAGCAGGCAATTTTTATGTCACTCATCAGACCGAAGAACATGATGCCATCTTTGTTGATTGCTTCTGCGGCAGATTGAGTCAATCGGCTGCCAGAATATTGCTGAAAATCAACATCAAATGATGAGAAACACTTCTGCAACATTTTTAGCTACTTTATACAAAGTAATATTGAAACGTACAACTCCGTCCCAAGATCAGAGATGGCACATTCTGAACATGAATTGTTACGGGCATTTGAAATGTAACCGACACGATAGTACATGAACTTCTATTGATTATATTGAGTAAGTAATCTTGGTGGTATAAGAAGGATTGTTAATGATTTGATGCAGAACTATCTCTCAAATAGATTTAAGTGCTAAGAATTCTTACAATTTAGTCACTTGTGGAGTCCCTCAAGGTTCAATTTTGGGTCCATTATTATTTAATGCCTTTATTAATGGATGATTGCAAATTAATATACCGGGTGTTATTGTATCATTTGCCGATAACACAGTCATTATGTGTAGTGGTGATAGTTGATATGAAGTTACAGTCAATGCTAAACATTCCTTAAAAATTGTAAGAAAATGATTTAATTATCACAGAATGTCGAGTGTTTTAAATGTGTTGTTATAATAATCTAAATTGTAAATGAGATAAAATAAAAAGATCCAAAGAATTCGAAACGCTTTCTTTCGCTCGTACCTATAATCCGATCTTCGCGTGTTTGAGGCGTGTTTCGCTGATGAACTTGACGCAATAATGGCCCATGAAACAGAAAACAGAAAAATTTTCTTAACCACAATGTTTACCTTGAAAGCTGCTGGAACTGTGGTTTGATTTCTCAGTGCAGATGTCAGGACATGCTGCTCAGTCCCACTGGACATGGCATGGTAGAAAAGCCTTCTATCTCTACCAGGAATATACGGCTCCAAGGCCATACCAAGTACACCGTCCATAAGTTGAAAGCTGTCACCTGGATGGATAATCAGAAAAGAAAAAATATAATTTGGTCATGATGATAGCCCTTTGGGTGTATCACTCCGCTTATGCAGAAACATCTAGAAGAGTACGATACTCTTAGTGATCCAAAAAAAAAAACAAAAAAATAGACACAAGAAACAAGATATCAAAACTCCTTCACTTAAGGACTCCTTATCCTGTAAGTAACTTTTTTAGCTAGCTTTGGATGTAATAAAGAAGGAAGACAAAAATGTATTCATCCAATAAAATATACGCATTTTTGGATCAACACAAGAGACTCACCACTGATGTCATATGTGCCGTAAGCTGGATCAGGATACATAGTCTGATCCTGGTGCTTCCAGCTACGCCTGGCTTTGACATCGTGCACGAAAATGGAATGTGTTTGGCAATCGGCACCATAGATGAATACATCATCACAAGTATCTCGTACATCCACAACAGGTGTAACCAGCAGAGTCACATCATTTATAAGATTCTTTGGTATCTCATGACTGTATATCAGTTTATCCTGGAGATGGGTATAGAAGAAAGATCAGCCAATGGTAAAAATAAGTTTTTGTTTTTGTCTGAAGAGATATTTTTGTGTTATGTAGAGACAGTTTCTAAAGATGTGAAGATTTCTATAAGGTTTTGCAATATTGGTATTACTATTTTAATATTATTGCACCTATCAGTCATGGTGTAATTCAAAGCGGGTTGGAGTATTTGCTCACCGAGTAGTTGTTGTCATCGTTGACAGGCACGGTGACAGTATTATCTACTTATATTTTGAAATATTTTTTCATGGTTTCTTCCAATTTGGAATTTATGTTCCTATCAGGTAAAAGTTTTTTCAACATCTTTGATTTTTATAAAATTTTGTAGTACCTATGTATTTATGGATTTTTCTTATATTCATCCTTATGGACAGTTATTTCTGGTAGTACTTACAGTTTTCAAATCAAATGCTAATATTTGTGGGGGGCATATGGGTGTTTCGCCAAATTTTCCCGTATCCAGCACCCAAAGTCTGCCACATCTATCGACCTGAAAGAGAATTTATATAAAATGAACGTAGGCAAAAACGTAATTGAATTAAAAATAAATAAAATTCTAAATAAAGTACCTCGCATTTTTTTTTGGAATATCGAACATTGACAAAATTAAAGGAATGACCATATCTAAAAAATTGTAGGTTTCCAAGTTGCAGCAATGGTAAAGTCTGAATTATGTGAGTCTCCCCTTCGTAGAAAGGAATTTGTTTTTTCGATCATTAAAAATATGGGACGGCCAAACTAAAGAAATGATTACATGTAGCAACATTTAAAATGGACATTTTTCAAATATTAAACGGTTCCGAGTTACAGCATTGGTAAAGTCTGAAATATGATGTGTATTTCCGCGATGTTTTGAAATCTCTGAATAAGAATACCTAATCATGTCTGATATTAACAAAGTATAATAATGTCAAACTTTCGAAACGTTTATGAATAAGGCTGAACCAAGTAAATCATCCTTACCGTTCTTAAAATACTGTTCTTTGCAATATGCGATATCGATATTAATTTTGGAACAATATAATAAATATATATATTTTTTTAGTGCGTCAATTAATGAAGTTGTTTTTATTTGAATATCGAATTGTCATTCATTGGAGGCCATCACAAAGTTAATTCAAGTTTAATAGCATAAAATCAATAGAAATTCAAGTTCACCTAACGGTTTTATTGATTATATATTATTTGACATTCACATTCATGTAATAACATAGATACAGGTAGACTTGTGGATAATCTCATTGGTTATGCATCGCCTATGAAGAGCAATTATTATTTAATTTAAACAACAACACAATATTGTATAATACCACTAAAAATACGCAATCAGATTGATTATCAAACAAATTTGTCATTATTTCAAGGTAGTTGCCTATCTTCAGTTTGCTGCTGAGCATTGAGCCGTGTCTGATAGTCAATCTTTATTTTAAACACATACAAGTATCAATCTTCAGCGTACCACTGACGGTGGAGACCAATAATATGAACGATGCATTGAACACGTATACTCGGCGAGTGGAATTGATTAATTCTTAATTATCCTGTACTACCAGTCATATTAAGATAATTCTGAATATTTCAAAGTGATTTATAATCAACATGATTATAATATAACATAACAGCCGTTTTCTGGTTAATAAATAGATTACGCTATGACGAATCCAATCTTACCTTAACACGAAACACCGAGACCATTCTCTTTGATTTACACAGTTGTGGATCCCTGTGCCAGCTCCATGACGGATATGGCGTCAGCATGGTGTTACCGTTTCTTTGTTTTCTCGATACTGTTCCCAGTGTGATGGGTGATCCGGCTTGAAATCTTGGTACAGTCACGAATATTCGACTATGTTTTAAATCCCCTGAAAAAAAAACCGGAAATATTCTTGAATTTTGGCTCCTCCCCCATTAAAAAGTGACATAAACATCAAATAAAGAATTTGTTGAAACATAAGTTAACAGATGTTGCTTTGTTCTGATTGCCATATAGAAACATATGTCTATGCCCGCATTATATTGAACGGGAAAATTTTACTTTTCGCCAAATTGTAATTTTTCGACAAACCTCGTATACGAATGCAACGTTTTATCGCTTAGTTCATTTGTCAAAAACCGACCTTTGTCAAAAGAATTTAATAAGACAATTACACTTAATAGAGAAATTGAAAAAATAAACAGTATTTTCTGTTGAAGATATTTATAATGTAAAAGGTTATGTCTTAAACAAAACGATAGATGCCCATAATTCCATAATAGAATTGGGAAATAACCGAAAAAAAAGAGAGGTTATGTTGCACTAATGTTTACTGATAGCTGTCATATGTCAGACGTCAACACATTCAGATTACTGATTACCAAGCGATTGGTAATCTGACACTGCCGTGGACACGACCATCATCTATACGTCAATCAAAATGTCAAATGCTGTTGAAAGGTCAATGAAAAAAATCACTAAAGCGTTCGTATATCGAAGAATACTCATTTAAATTGACTATAAAACTTACTCGAGTAATAAACATCGACATCGATGGGCACTGATTTGCCTGGTATCAAAACTCCATTTGCTATATCTGCTTCCCGTTCAATGCCCGATGGATAGTCGAATTCCAGTTGACCCCATTGATGGACAATGTTGAATGTTGGCTTTGCCGATTGAACTGGATTTGGGTAGAACGAACATACTCCAAACAATAGGCAGAGGAATTTGTTTTCTGGATTATAAGAGATTAAGGTTTAATCAATAATTACGAGATTGTTCATTGGTAGAAATTCGATCGTAATTCATTCAAGTTAAGGTTCATGTGTCAATGATTATTACTACAGTATTATTGAGTGTATTTTTTTAAATTCTCTATGATGATATGATGTCAAAAGCTGCGATAGTCAACTGTTTTTTGTTTCAAATAACAAAATAAACACATTCGAGGTAGGCTATTGCAGATAAAAACGATTCCACGACATGTTTTTGCTAGATTCAGATGGGAATGAGCTATTATATCATTAAATCTATGTGTTTGTTCGTTAAATGAGCCAACAGTCGATGGAAGCAGCAATAATCTCACATAATAATTGAATCTGCGTATGGTTTCTTTTTCGTGACCTTGAATTCACTATTTTTATGCATTCTGAAGGATGTTAGTGTTTAATAGAATGTAAAAATGGCAAGAATGATTATATACTATTTGGGATTGAAAAGGTACGTCCAAATCGAAAATTCCAGCTAAAAGTCGAAAGTCCTAAGAACACCATTTCTCCTTTTTTTATTAACAAATTATAAAAAATAGCGTCTTTCGCCTCAATTTTATTAAAAGTTATGCTAACATAAATCCATTTTTGCAAACATATGATTTACAGGGCTTCTGCCGCTAAATTAAAAAAAAAAAAAAAAAAATTGTCAACTGATCCATAAATTTTAAAAATTTAACTTGGAAATTTTGTCTGCCCTTGATTATATATATTATATATGACAGAAATTTTCCGGACACCCAGTGTATATGTGTTCCTTTAAGGACGCTTTGCATGTGGAAGCAGAATAAAAATTTATAAATCGCACCTCCATTACGAAAAAATCTCGGATCAGTCTTGAATCTCCTCTGCCACAAAGGTCCACTTCTGGCACTCGATACACTTTGTACCAAAAAACACACCACAAGAAAAACTACACCAATAATAATACACTTTGCCTTCATAATTATTGCATTTGTAAGAAAAACTACACCACTACATCACCATAACATCTCATTTGCTGTTTGATTCAATCGGTATGAATATAATTAGTTGCACCCATATCATTATAAGTGTAAATATGATGATTTGATTGAGAAAAAAAACGAGTCATTCATAGAAGCAAATATCTGTTATTTGCTCCTTTCAAAGAATTATACAACAACAATGACAGAACATTGATAGAATGTGCCCATTGTCAAGGTTTTTCTCATTCTACCCCAGTCACCTATATAAGATATGCACTATCCATAATCTCTTAACTTCTATAAATAAGTACTAAAGTATCATGTAACCAACGATTCTAATGACTGTTTAATACAAAATAATAAGTAATATTATAAGTATATTCAAATGTGTCCAAGATATATAATCGACATAATAATAATAATAATAATATGTTTTGTAATTCCATTTCCACTACTATTATTTTGTCCACCACAGAAATTTCGTAGTACCTACCTAATTAGGTGGATATTGAAATCATTTCATTTTGAAATCATTTGTACTCATTTTGTTTTCTTCTGGTCTTTTCAGTTTTGATGAAACGTATTTTTTTTTTCAACAATGAACTTGAATGTGGTGTAATGTAATTTATTCAGCCTAACATACAAATCTTAAATATCAAAATAGTATGCTAGTAGATTGTCTGACTTATTTTGAGCCCTACAAAACCCTAGCGAGATGAAAATAGCATCTGGGTGTAGATATGAGCTGAATAATTAATTAAAATCTACAACCTTAACAGCATCTAAATAATAGTTTTTATTACTTTCGGTTCTTGTATCAATGGACTCCGCAGCGATTTCTCAGGCCCCATACGGTCTAGATACTTGAAATTTCGAATTAGTACTTAGATCGCAGACATCTCGCCGCCTGTTAAGCTCCAAGTGTGATCCAATATTGATTTATTATAGTATTATCTCATTCAAGTAAGATCAAACTATTTCTTCGACATGGAACGACAATGTCGGCAATGGGATCCGTCACTGGAATTACGCACGAGCATAGAGTGTATAATATATACGTCTCTGTTCTCTGGTATATAGGTACTCTCTGTCAGATCATCGTATATATACTACTCTATGGTTATGTCCCGCTGTTCACTGTCAGCTGTCGCAATGGTTGGACGTTGATAATTCTAATTTAAAATTCAATTTTGTGTTGTGGTTTGTGGTAGACAAACAGTAATTTGTTATGGAATTGCTGTTGCTGGCAAACAGATATACATAAGTATAGTTCAAATAAAGAAAAGGATAGATAGATAGCAATAGTGCTCATTGGTACAGTTCAAATCTTAAATGCTTTAACAAAAGCTATTTTTTTTAAATCCATTTTTGTTTACTGCAATCCATTTATGTCTAGAACATACAGTTGCTTCAGCAATAAGTGTACTGTTCCCGTAGCATAAAATAAATATATATTAGTGCTTCCAAAATAAATTTTTGATTGATATTCAACAATCGTTTCGCACTAAAAAGTTATTTTATATATATATAATTATAATAATATATAATTATAATAAATAATTTTTGTCAAGAATATATCTCATTTTATAGAAAACAAAAAGAAGTTATCTTATTTTTTTAACAATATTAACAAGAACAATATTTTCTTCAAATTTAAATTTTCCAGAGTATTTAACTAGTTTAACTATTTTTTTATCACATTTACAATTTAAATTATTATAACAACCATCTTTATGAATTGTCAGTCTGTCTGTAACAGGACGCTTATATTGTGTACTATTTTTGGTGACCGGTTTTCAGCAACATGTGTAATTATCAAGAGTTATTTGAGTTTAAGGATGCATATTTTCAGTCTGTCTGTCTGTCTGTTTGTCTGTGCCAAGATTATCTCGAGAACCGGTGGACCTTGCTTTCTTTTTTGTTTTGTAGGGTATCGATGCCGCCCGCCGGTCCTCACAGATTGGGTATCTTGCTTGCACTGGTTGCTAGGCAACAGCTGCTGAAAACCGTGTTTCGCTCAAAACAGTGAAGTGAAAACGGCTCAAACGATTTCGATGAAACTTGTCTAAGACATTCTACCTTTAAAATTGTCTAAATGTTCACGCATATTTTGGCGAAGCCTGATTTTTGTATTCGATAGAATTTCTTTGAGAGTGGTAGGAATGTCTTGTTAGTGGACAAACGAGATCTCTTTTTGACCGACATCAAAAAAAAGAGGAGGTATACAATTCATTGTTGTTCGCGCATTTTTCATAATAAACGTGCTACGATTTTAATGATGTTTGATTCATTTGAGAGAAGAGATTTGAGAAATGGTCCAATATTTGAAACTACTCAAATCTGAAATCTCCATCTCTCTGAAACTGTTCTAGTTCTATGGGTGCTGATACTTTTGAAGTTGGTGCCAAAAGTCTTCTAATCTAACTACAATTACACAAGTTTAAAAATACTGGCACTAATAGAATTAATATCATCTTGTATTTTTCAGAAGACCAACTAATAAAGTCGGTCCAATTTTTTGTGAAAAATATTTATCAGAAACATATTTAGTTCTGCTCATAATAATTATATAAATGATAATAATTGCATATTATAGAAGAAGTAAACAAACATATTTTCTGCTGAATTAGTATACACAAAACAAAAACAAACTATTATATAATCATATTGGTTGTCTAGTAGATAAATGAAAAAAAAAATATACAATATGCTAATTACATATTCTAACCAGTTTATTTTAAATGCTACGCCAGTATATCTCATATAGGACGTAGACAAAACTAATTTATTTTAAAGACAGACAATATAGCAATATCTACTACAGCTTGTAAATAATCAAAATGTAATTATATATTGAAAAAAAATCATGTCTTGAAGCAAAGCCATTGTTATTCATTTCTCATAATATTTTCACGTCTGAATAAATAGATATGTTTTTTTATTATTTATTTTTTTACCACACAAATCCCAGTACAATCTTCAGAGTACCTCAAATCATCACGATTATTTTTTATATTAGGTATTGGTTTCTACAAAAGTTCTTGAGAGTTTTTTTTATAGAACTGTAATTTATAAAACAAGAATTAAGTTATTTAAATTTGAAAGAAAAAAATATTATCCTTATTAGAAATAATACGAAAAATGCCTGCTTGAAATTTTATGTTTTCTAAATACTACTTTTGTTATAAATTTAATTATAAATAAATTTATATTGTACATATACTTGACGGACTGAAAAATAGAAAATAATATTACTTTTATTCTATTGGTATTGGTAATTTTGAAGTTGTGCATTTGTAATAGATTGAGAAAATTTGGCGCCAACTCACCAGTACTAGCACCAATAGAATTAATATTATTTTGTATTTTCAGTGCATCAACTAATAAAGTCGGTCCAATTTCAAAAATAATATTTATTTCATTCTCGAAAATCGTACATTTATTTGAAAAATGACCAATCCAAATGTTGCTACATATATAATCTATGCTTTAATTTGGCCATCTCATATTTTCAACTTTCCGACCACATACCGGAGACACACATAAGTATTTCAGACTTTTCTACAGCTGTAATTCGAAAGCCTTTGATTTTTTGAAAAATGTCCAACTTAAACGTTGCCAGATATGGTCACTTCTTTAAGATTGTCGTTTCAAATTTTTGGGTTTTCGAAAAAAAATCCCCCTCCACCCCCTATGGGAAAACTTTTTAAGGCGAAGGGCATGTTAAATGTCGATTTTCAATGGGATCAATTCTCAATAATGCTCTTTCATATGAAAAGAGAATCATGAAAATCGGAACATGTTTACTATTCAAAAGACGCGATCCATAAAAAAAACACGCCGACAATCTGTCGAATTGTAAACCTACATCCTAAATTTGGTTCGTCGATCAAAAATGGACGATATATTGCTCTTTAACCGCCACTGTTGGACGTAACGAGATATTCAACAATCGCGTTTCTTTCATATCCGTCTTGGTGAAATTTTTCCGATCATTAGTATTTACGTCAATTCAATATTTCGCAGAATTTGCACATTCCTTTTTTTACTAAATATATTTAACACTCATTATATTTGTTCAATTACCTCATTAGAAAGAACATTTTAAAAAAAGTATATTTGATTTTCAATACATATTTTGCTTGTATAGAGAATCTTCTATAAAATCAATATTATTTATTCAATGTGCAAGTTGTATGCGTCATTATTATTTCCAATGTACCGTCAGTCTGTAGGTAATATAGGTACCTGCCAGACTGTTATTGTAGTGAAAGTTATGATAAAGAATAATAATTATTATTATTTTAATATAATTGTTATATCTCCATAATGGATAACATGAGAAAAAGATGTTTAATAGAAAATAAAATAACCCGCCATTTATTTGTTTATTACATTTTGCAATACATTTTTTATAATAATTTATCTTATTTCCATAATCTCTAATATCTAGTATATACTGGGTGTCCCAAGGTATCGCCTATTTGACAAGATTATGAAGAAATAAAAAAAACTGCTTTGAAAGACATCAGAATACCTTCCTAATGGCTTATTAAAAAAATATTACATTTAACAGCCCTGTGGTAGCTGCCCCTCTATTTTTATTTTCAAATGGCATCTCTTGTATATTGTCATTGAGAATTGCTTGTCATTTTATTTGGAATACAACGATATAATATTTAACAACAAAAACAATAACATTTTGTGACTTTCTTACGTTATTTAATTATCTTTATAAAAATTGAAAATTGCCTCCGCCCATGTTCTAAAAAAATTCAAACCGATGCAAATAATTGATATTGACATAAGACATTATTTTTTTGACATAAAAAGCATCGGTTTGAAGTTTTTAAAGACATGGGCGGAGGCAACTATTGATTTTTATAAGAATAATTAAATAGCCCAAAAAAGTCACAAAATTTTAATGTTTTTGTTGTTATTAATAAAAAAATACCAAACATGTGTCACTGACAATATGTAAGGGGGGCCATTTGATCAAAAAAAGGTTAGGGGTAGTTACTACAGGGCTGTCAAATATAAAAACGAGTCTATAGAAAAGTATTTTGATGCCATTCGAAGCAGTTTTTCAATTATTTTCATTACCTTGTCAAATAAGCGAAACATTGCCTCTATACCTGATAACTTTGAACACCCAGTATATTAAAATGTGAAGAGAATACTTTGAATCACTTTTTGACCGACTTTTTTGAACGGAGGAGGTATCCATTCATTCGTAGGTGTGTTTTTTATGTACCCGTGTAAAACTAGCTTTCAATAACATATTAAAATCTGACAAGTATGAATAATCAGATAGAGAATTATATGATTTCACTTGGAAATTGTTGGTTATTTTTTTAAATTTTAAAACAATCTTCGTTCTATTGGTAATAAAAGTTCTGCTACAAAAAATGGGAACACCCTGTATAGGTTCTTACACCAAATTCCAAGGGAATTATCCTTATCATGATTTAAGCTTGTACATACAAACACAAAACAAGAAAAAAAAGATATATTCCACTCTTTGTATATGATGTGATAAGGTCGTATAGATTAAAATATTCTTTGTTTCTTTCTCAGATATATAATTAAGGTCATTTTGTGATAAAACAGAGAAATTACTTGTTGATAGTAAATAATATAAAACCAGATATTATATATACAATGCGATTAGGCATGTCTGCAAAATATTCTATAAGCTTTTGCTAATAATTTTTATTTAGAAAGTCGGACTAATTTTTACAAAAATATTTATTTTAAATGAGAAGTTGCTTATACTTATTCAGAGACTTCAAAACATCGCGGAAATACACATATTCCAGACCTTCCCACTGCTGTAGCTCGAAAACCGTACATTTTTTGAAAGATATCCAATTCAAATGTTGCTACATATAATATTTTCTTTAATTTTGCCGTCTCATATTTTCAATTTTCGAAAAAAAATGGCCCCATCACATAGCGGAGACACATATACCTATCAGACATTACCACTCTGTAAGTCGGATACTTATGATTTTTTGAAAAATGTCCAATTTAAACGTTGCCGCATACGGTCTCTTCTTCAATTATGGTGTCACAAATTTTCGATTAAGAAAAAAACATAAAAACATAAAAGATAGCCTATGTCACCCGCGCAGATGTAGAAAATTCAATTAAAAAAGAATTATTGAAATCGGATAAGTAGTTTTCGAGATTTTCGTGGTCATACAAAAAGTCCTTACTCGTATATATATATATTATTTTAGAAAAACTATTAGAACATAAAATATAGCCAATATCAACCGCGCAGATGTACAGATGTAGAAAATTCAATATAAAAAAGAATTATTGAAATCAGATAAGTAGTTTTCGAGATTTTCGTGATCATACGAAAAGTCCTGACTCGTCTATATATATATATATATATTAGTATATGATAAAATAGATTATTGTTGGGGATGGTCATTTAATAAATAAAATTCTTTGGATTATGCCAAGCTTTCGAGAATGTTTATTCTCTTCGTCAGGGCAAAATTTGTGAATTTAGATAAAATTAACCACAAACAGGAAAGATTTCAGAATCAAACAATATTTTAGTATAGATATAGATAACTACTGTTTTATGTAATGCTATTAATGGCTAGTACAGAACTTAAGAAAATGCGAGAAAAACTGGCGCGTTGCGATCGAACCTGTGTCATTTGATATACTAAACATACGCCTTAAGCTCTGCACAGCAGTATGTTTTAAGAGAATTAATTCCTCAATTCAATATATAGAAAATATATGAGTAAGGGTCGATTTAGTAATAAATCCTTAATGGAAGATTAGTTAATTGTTCAATTTGTTCAACTCATATCTCGATGACGGAATAGAAAGAGTGCATTTTTTCATAAGTTTTGCATCATTAGTCACTATATCTTTCGTTCTTTTAAAGTATCTTTAAATTATATGACCAACCAACAAATTTATGAAATTTTTAATCTAGGATTAAAATTAATAGAAGATTAAATTTGAAAAAATGAAATCGGCCCTAAGATTTATTAAGGTGCCCTTATCTCAGAAAAGATGTCGAGCGCATTTACTACGCAAAAGGCGCGTACAAGCAAACATACAATTATTATGTAATTGTATTTTATAAGTCCTCCATTTTTTTTTCAAAAAATAAACTAAAGCAACTAGACATGGAAAACTACTTACCCATTTTTATTTTTATTTATTTGGTGAGACAAAAAAAAAAAACAAAATTTCTCCTCACTGGCTTAAACGAAAAAATCTTCACACTTAATCAACAATTAATGTATTTTATTAACTATTTATCGAATAGCGGTTTCTTGTAACAGATACAGCACCATTACAACAACTACATAGAAGCACACTATGGTGCAGAGTAAATTCAATCTTAGAATAAAGATGAGCTGAAGGTATGCGGATTTTTAATATAATTATTATACGCGAAACGAGCTTATAAATATGTTATTATATGATGCGATATGAAATTGGTGAATTACGCTCGAGAGTGGGTGGATCGTATCACGAATTTTTTTTTATAATATCTTATATACAGGATGGAGCAAAATAGAGCGCGACAATATGCAGTAGGAAGTTTTATTTTTCTAGAAAATTTATGAAATGAGTGTGTAAAGAAAAGCAGGCATGTGTTTTTGTTATAGGGCATTATGAAATTACGACGAGAGAGAGAGACATAAATATAAATAAAATAGATAACTGCTGCCAAAGGATATGTCAGAAAAGTCACGAAATGCCCATTCCACATAATTCACATGAATGTAGATTGTGGATTTAAGGGGTTCTCTTTTCACTGTGACCTTGAGGTCTATTGTGCCCCCCATCAGAACCATTACGTAGTCTACAGCTCGCCCATCTGATCCAGAGTTCTGATGAAATCCAGAATCTGGGATGGCTTCAACGAGGTTACTTCCTCATTTCTGCACGTTTCTGGTCCAAAGCATTTTTTGCGTTGGCTAGCAATGGCGAGGCATTCTGTCACCAGGTGATCCGGAGATTCCTCCCCCTCCCCCTCGTCGTTCTCTGCTAGACCCATTCTCGTTAGGTGCTTCCTGAGGCGACAATGCCCAGTAAGAAATCCAGTGAGGAGGTGTAGCATATTCTTGCTAAGATCCAGATACTTCTTAGATCTTGCAGCACTAAAGCTTCCAGGAAACTTTTTGGAATGATCGAACTCTTGGAGATTCCGCCAGAATGTTTCTCTTTCGGTTTTTTCTTCCCTTGAAACTTTTTCTTGTACTTACATTTACCTGTACCACAGAAAGGTTCAAGATCATTGAAAGGAGTTCGCGCTCCTTTTCTGGCAATTGTGTTGGCCGCTTCAATCCCTTTAATTCCCGAGTGACCGGGAATCCCGACTAGACAGACCTTGTTTTTCGTGCTTATTTCCTTGAGTTTTCTTCGGCACTCCCATACCAACCTAGAATCGATGATATTAGAGCTCAGTGCTTTAATCTCAGCCTGACACACATCTTTCAGTTGCAAGCACTTCTGCCTGAAAAACGCTTGGACTGCGACCTAATGATAGTGAGTGAGCATTTGGTGCCAGGTTCGAAAACTTCAGCGCCAATTCCCGTGGTGAGTTACATGGGGTATTCTACTTAGATGTTCTCAAAATAAAGTATATTCCGTAAATTAGAATGGGCAGGTTATTTATCTAGAAAATTTTAGAAAAGTTTAAATTATTAATAGATTGACAATTACTGTGCCAGAGGCGTAGACTTAAGGAAGGGTCAGTCCGAAAGGGTTCTTCATTTTCTGTTCAGCAATACTAAGTTTTTTACATTTGGTGCAATCTTAACTGAGAAAATGAATTAATATTTTGAAAATGTAAAATTTTGATACTTTAAGTAGAAAGAAGGAAATGATGTTACATAAAGTCTAGCAGGTTTTTTTCAATTTATTTTGCAGTTAAATTAAATGTTCAAATTGATCACCATTCTTTTCTTGACAATAAGCAAGACGATCTTGGAATTGTCGTACAACATTTTGTCAATACAGTAGTTTACTGTTATTTTGATATTTGTAAGTTGCTGACGGACGTCGGTGTTTTGAAAAATAGGTATTTGTGTGTGTATTTGATTTAACTATTTTTATCTGAAACTCAAAGAATACACATTTTAATTATGATTGGATGTGGGAATAAAACAAAAACTCAAAAGGATGTTTGTGATATATTCAATAATAAATACCGTGGTCAACAAGTTTCACAATCTACAGTCAGCAAAATAGAAACAAAATTTCGTGGAAATGGACACGTGAAAAATATTCAAAAACCAAGTCGAAATGTTAAATTGGATGAGGAAAAAAACGTTAAATGTACTGTTGGCTCTACTTTATGCTCTTATAATTAAGATATCATCATACTTGATGCAGCGGTTTTTTTTAATGGCAAAAATTACTAGTAGGTGATATGAGATACTAGCTAGAAATGAACCAGGAACTTCCACAGGAAACTGTTTGATAAATTATACAATCTTCCTTTTATGCCTTAAATAATATATAGGATTGATAATCAAACGGATGATTCATTATTATTAGCAAGATGTATTTTTTTATAAATCAGTCGTGATCGACGTTTCAATTGTGAAGCGTGGAATATGTAATTCACAGATTTATACGTGAGACTACATCTCGAAAATCCATCACTACTCCTCCGCTAGAATTGTCTGTATAAATAATGACAAATTTCCGTTTTAAACCTGCATTGACATTTCTAGAATTTTTAATGAATAACCCGGAGATATGCTTGTGTTTCTAGTAAGCATTTGATAAGTACCTAATAACAATAAAACCTAATAATAATATATTCAGGCTAACATACAAATTTTAAATATAAAACAATTATTGGATCGACTTTGTTACAGAGCGAAAAAACACATATTTCAAATTTCAACATTGCTGAAAGTCTAAGACCGTAGGTATTTTGAGAAAATGTTCATTTTCGATTTTCGAGAAAAATTCCGAGAGATGATCACGGAATTGCATTTTTATTTTCTCAAGTCTCCTATTCCAAATAAATCTAAAATCATCCAGATATTATTATACAAAGCGCGCGCACAAACAAAAAAAAGACAAAAAATTGTTCTTGAGAGGTTGGTGCCAAGAATCTCCTATTTAATTTCAACTGCACAACTTCAAAATTACCGGACCCAATAAAATTCATATTTTATTTTGTATTTTTCATAGCACCAACTAATAACGTAGGTCCATTTTTTGTAAAAAAAAATTATAAACAATAAAAGTTTACATTTAAATAAGATATCTATTAAAAAACAGATCCCACCTCTAAGTTTTCTCACTTGAAGAATATAATAATATTAAAAAATAAATAAAAACAAAACACTATCCCTGGGCATTTCTTTCAAAATGAAGAAAGAATCTTTGTAAGACAAGTAAAACAAAAAAAAAACATATTGACGCAATGTATTTCTTTCCATTTATTTAAACTTGCCCAAAAATGTGAAAGATCAGTTTGTGAATATTGATGAAATTTCTCTTTCAGAGAAAAGATATTCATCAATAGTACCAAAACCTCGCTGTTGATCTTGGTGGCACAGTTCCGTTATTCAAATTAAAAATGGAAATAACACAACATCACTCACCCATATTTTATTTGTAAACTCCGTTGAACTTGACCCACTACTGATGAATATATCTACACTAATGAAACAAAAGCATTATGTGAATGATTTGATGAACTTATATATTTTTGTCAATTAATGTCCTCCCACTATAATAATGTAATGATTGTGTTGTAAGTCTGCACAATTTGCTCAATCTGTTTGTTTGATATTTGAAGCTAGCCCATGTATCTACCAGCTTCTGATGGCAGCAAGCCCAAATGCATTTTAAATAATTTTTTTTACCAAACATTGGACCGATGCAAGAGTTTTGGCTTCAAAAGTACCAGCACACATAGAATTAATATTATTTTGTATTTTTCAGTGCACCAACTAATAAGTCGGTCAAATTTTTGGTAATATTTTTTTACACGTTTCAGTCTAACATTAGTCATGAATATCGTTGAACGTTCACTAATGCCGAAGAAGATAGTACTTATCCTATTTATTACCCGTGTATATCATTTGCTTGTACTTGTTATTATTGAGAGATCTCAAAACATCCCGACAGAAATACATATATTTCAGACTTTACTACTTACTTATACTTATTACTTTGCTGTAACTTGAAAACCGTGACTTCAATTGAAAAATGTCCAATTTAAATAATGCTCTATATAATGTCTTCTTCAATTTTGGCTTTCTCATATTTTCAATTTTCTCAAAAATTAACCCCTCCACATAGCAGAAATCCACATATTTCAGTCTTTACCATTGCTGTAACTCGATACGCGTAGCTCATTTGAAAAAATGTTCATTTTAAACGTTTTCGCATATGGTCTCATCTTTAATTCTGCCATCTCAGGGAAGCACATGTTGAATGTCGATTCTTTTTTTCAATGAGATCAGTTCCCAATAGTCCTCTATCGAATAGAGAATAGAGAATCGTGGAAATCCAAGCACGTTTACTATTTATAAGATCCATAAGAAAAACATGGCGACAAACAGTCGAACTGTATACCACCTCAGTTTGCTTCTACGGTCAAAAAAGAAACTGTGGTATTCATCTTGAGAGCCAGTTAGTTTTATCGTTCAACAGTCAAAGTGTTTTCACTTTTCTAACGCCATTTTACGTAGCTACGAAAAGAAAGTATAATAATGGAAGAAGAAGAAAAGAAGGAAAAATTGTTAAAGCTATAGAGGAAGACGGCGTTGTCATAGGGGCGATAAAGATGGGAGGACCAGAACTGATACAAAAACTCTTAAATTTGTCCCTTGACACTCAAAATATCCCAACAAAATGGAATCACTCAATAATAATACTTTTACATAAGAAGGGCGACATAACAGATCTGGAAAACTATAGACCAATCCGCCTTCTCAAGCATCTCTATAAATTGTACACCCAGATTATAACAAACAGACTGGAGACAAGACTAGATTTTTACCAAACCCGTGAACAAGCTGGCTTCCATTCAAATTACGGAACAAATCATAATCTACAGTGTTTAAAACTGTGATAGAAAAAAAACATAGAATATAACGGCCCTATAGTATTGATATTTGTTGATTTTAAAAAAGCATTTGATAGGGCTGTCCTAAAAGCATTACAAGAATATAGAATTGACCATCGATACTGCAACATAATCAAGAATATATACGATAATTCCAAAACAACTGTAAATCTAAATTCTCCAACCAACGATATAAGGATCAAAATAGGACTCAGACAGGGCGACACTATGTCACTAAAGCTGTTCATTATTGTTAAAATTAACATATTAAAAAAATTGCATTAGCCAACAGAAAGGAAAACAAATCAATGGAGAAAGACTCAACCATCTGCGTTTTGCAGACGATATTGTTATCCTGTCAGACAATGCAAGAGTGGCCAAATACATGATCCAAGAGCTTGACAACATATCACTAGAAATTAGACTAACCGCAAATTTCGAGAAAACTAATAAGATGAGTAATATGGTTCCCAGCAACGCTGAAAAACTGAGGGTGACGCAAAGGCGAATAGAGACGTCGATGTTAGGCCTGACCCTACTACTTCAAATGAATCTAAAATCATCAAAATCGCAGTACGTTTACTCAAAAAAAAAACAGTCGAATTGTATATCCGTTTGGGTTTGTCGGTCAAAAAGACATCTCAAATGTAAGCTCTATAATTATTGTCACACTTGGAATAATCCCGATATCTACAAAATTATGTCTATGTATTTAAAAAATAAATTTTCGAGTTGGAAAAAAATTGCATGATCATAAAAGTAAACATTCCATTGAATTTTTGTCTTATCGACATAATTATAGTTGGCTAATGCAAATGGCTCATTAACTGGAAGAGTTGAAGAAAGCTTAAAGTATTTAGCTTATATTCATAGAAAATGTTGGTATTTTGCACAAAGAGAAAACGATAAAATTTGTTATCACAATTTCTACTAATTTGTCCTCTAGTTATTATTCATTGCCTTAAATTTATATTTTTACCATGAAAACTTAATCAAATGATAACTTTAATTGCTAGAAAATAATGTTACATATTTTGAAGTTCTCAAGTAATGTTTCTGATACAAACCTTTGAAAATAAAAAAGATAAAATATTTCTAAACATTCCATCATCTTCATCTTGGCGCACAACTTGCATATGCAAAATTTCAGCCTTCGTCTCCGAGTATCAATTGAGAAAATAAATTCAAACAAAACCGATGATTTTCAGTTTTTTTCACAATTTCACCATCCTTCTATCTCTTACCGTTCAAGAAAAGAAAAGAAAAGGAAAGGACAGAAAAGAAAAAAAAAGGAAAGGACAGAAAAGAAAAGAAAAGAAAAGAAAAGAAAAGAAAAGAAAAGAAAAAAAAAGAAAAGAAAAGAAAAGAAAAGAAAAGAAAAGAAAAGAAAAGAAAAGAAAAGAAAAGAAAAGAAAAGAAAAGAAAAGAAACGAATAGAAAAGAAAAGAAAAGAAAAGAAAAGAAAAGAAAAGAAAAGAAAAGAAAAGAAAAGAAAAGAAAAGAAAAGAAAAGAAAAGAAAAGAAAAGAAATAGCTATGAAATGTCTGTATATATTGTAACGTGGATAGGTAGTCATGTACTTAAGGTTGTTATTCGTTTATTATTATTTATTTATTATTATATTTATTATTATGTGCATCTAGATACTCATAGAACATTCTCGATGAATGTCATGTCATGATTCAGGTATATAAAGCCGTGTCGATCACGGGACAGGGTCAGTCGGTCAGTCTTATAAAGTCAGTGTATTGAGTCATTCTACGGAATCAGATGTTAATAGTAGTTCAGTCGGTAAAGACAGTGACAGCTTAAATTGTCAAGGTGACAAGTGGTGACAGTTGTACTACAACAGAAGGTCGTGTATAGATTGTTTGAAAATAAATCATTGGAAGCAATCTGCGAATTTTGAGTCTTACGCAAGTGAACTCACCCCACAACGTTTGGCACAGGGTTAAACGTTACAATATATCAAAATGGCGGATGTCCAAACTTTAGAAACCAGCTATAGGTATGAGAGGGCGATCCCATTACATGTATAATTTATTTCTACGTAATCTTTCCTGTTTTTGGCTAATTTATTTTAAATCCACGACTTTAAATATTTTTTAAAAATTATTAATTTGTTGTTTAAATAAGTTCGCCCTAACGTAGAAAATAAACATTCTTGGTTTAATACAAAGAATTTTATTTAAAAAATGACTGCATTCCCGAGAACCATCTCTTTACTGAATATTAAATCAGTCAAGAATACAAAAAACATATTTTGGAATATCTGTCCCTACAACTTGTACTTGGAACATTTTTCTCTGAAAGTGATTAAGAAATAATGTAATTAAAAACTGAGTACCTAATGTACGCTGGATTTTCATTGTATTCAATTTATTTAGATTTTCTTAGAAAAAGCCATCAAATTAATGTTCTCCAAAAATGAAAGTGTTTCTCTATAAAATCCGGTTTAAAAATAAAGAAAAACAATTAGGTATATAAATAAAACCTAAACAAAAAGAGCATTTTTTTAATCATAAAAAACTATATTATATACAAAAAAAACCGTTTAAAGAGCATGCAGTCTAAACACTTATATATAAAATATATATAAAATATAAAATTTAAATGTAAAAGACTTTTGAATTATTTCAAAAATTCCAACACAAACAGATGAAATGCATAGATACAACAAGAAAGACTAGTTAATATTTGATTTATTTAATTGTGAAGTTCAAATTTGTAATAACTTAAAGGAACCGGCTTTTACATGTCATTTAGGAAAAGACTAGGGAACACACTCGAACAGAAAAAAAAGTGCAGTGTAGTGTCCATATAACAAAATATCGGGGGTACCGAGTCTCACTCGATATATAAAGATAATTGTAAATATACTTTGCTCAAAAACTCAACTTATGTTAATAAATTATGATTTTAAACTCTCACCATGCTATTATTGTGATATAATATGATTTTCATATTTTCTTATGGTAGAGAGGTAAGTACTTATTATTAGAGAATAACCTGTTTTTATTAATACATGATTTTAGTGGTTGTGGAAAAATGTTACAACGTTGGGGCTGACGACGACAACTATTAGCATGTAGCTGTAACGAATTGATGAAAAATTAAATGAATAATTGCAAAAATCTATTTTTCCAGAATATGAGAACATTGCCAAATAATTGTACGTTCCAAAAAAATAAAATTTCTTACCAAAATCTTTAGAAGCATTCTAGATTTATTTGAGCATATTATATAGGTAAGTAGATAGATAGATATATACAAGAATTACCTGGTTAATATAATAAAAATAGATAGAATAGATGAACAATAATCCAAGTTTGAATAACTAAGAAGGGTAGCAGGTTATCTACAACTTATCCACTAACAGTGACAGTAAAAAAAAGATGTTATTTTGCTTAAAAACAATTAATTTGAATAATACCTTCTAGTGATGTTAATTACATCGTTGTTTATGGCATAAAAATATTTTGTTATGGGTATATATATACTTAGCATTTATTCGAAACAAAAAAAATATTATATGAAATACTAAAAAATTAATATAACTACATATTTGACAAATTTCTAAATTTAATACATGTATAAGAATAAAAAAAAATGTCTTAAAATTCTATATTATCTACTTTTGATGGCGGTTGAAAGTTTTTGTTCAAGTCTTCAATAAATATATTCATGTTCGTATTTTTTTTTTAATTATACAGGGTTGGCCAAATACGCGGAAACACCTGATTTCTGGTACAACTATTTGTTATATTAATAAAAAAAAACTATCCTCACATTTTTTTGTAGTACATCATTTCTCTTCAGTGACGTACTTTATTTTAGCTAGCTGCATTCCTAGCTAACTATGCTCAATCACATATTCATCCATGAACGAAAGTTCAATACATTTTAATTCTACAATTTTGAAAGCAAATAACTCAAAAACCTATCGAACTACACAAATCAGAGAAAAGTAACTTGTTTAGAGAAATTAAAAGTTCTTTCATATTTTTTGATTGCTTTCCTAATAATTCAACATTGAAAAAATATTTTATAAGAAGTCATATTCGTAATCACCATGCCAAGAAACATTAAACTACAAATTTTCTAGCAGAAACTATTAGTACATAAGAAATTATTACAAAATTCAACAAATAAATTTCAACTCCAAACACCCTGTATCTCGGAAACCTGCATTATTTGTATGTATATTGAGCTAAATCATCATATTTTGGGGTTTAGAATCTATAGTTTGGTGATTGGATATTTTTAATGAATCACTCGGTATAAATAAGATAATACTTTGGAACCCGTTTTAAGCATATTGCGTTCACGGAGGAATATGTAATTTGGCATGTGCTACAAATACATTATTTTAAATAAAGAGAACTTTCATCGCGCAGCCATTTATGGTCAGGGATAGGATATACAGTTTTGTAGGGATCAGGTGCTTTTGCACATTTGCCCAACCCTGTATGAGTATCCTATACTGCATTTCTAGAACAATTCGTTTCTAATTCTGTTCGATAGATTATGACTATTTAAATGTACTCTGACAATCCGTAAGTTGACTTCTGTTGGTCTGATGGTTTTGAGGAAAAATTTCTGGAATCTTGTACTCAAGGCCCACAAACTGCCATCGTATTTCCACCTCAAGTCAGCCAGGAATTGTAGTCGGGTGGGATCGTAGGCAAGTAAGCTGGAAAAGCCAATCGAAACTATAGATTAAAAATGTTTGAAAATCCCGATGGCTTGTAGCCAGAGGTTAGGTGAATTTCATAGTTTTTAATTTTTATTATTTTTTCTATCACGTTTAGGAAAAAATGTTTCGATCAAAAGTTGTAGGGACAGATCTTATCTATAACTTAAAAATATGTTATTTTTTGAGATTTTGTTTTCAGGTTTGGTCAGCCACCATTTTGAAACTACTACATGACCGATACGTTTGTATGAGTGATTTTTGTTGCAAATTTGAATTTGATATTTTTAAAAATGCGACCCATATCGCGTTTACAAATATCTTAATATTCCACTTTCGAAAACAAATCATTTTCGAATTCCAAAAAAATTACCTAATTAATACATGGAAGCCCAAATTAAGGTTCCATTGTTTCTAGTGACTAAACATTTTCTACCTTTCACTTTTATTGGATAATACATTTTTGGGGGGTTTATTCAATTTTATAAACTCCACAATGTGAACTCTTCAGAATTCTGGATTTTCGTTCGAAGTTTGCTTGTAATACATCTTCATTGATGTCTTGAACCCGCTTTTGAAACACCACTTTTCGAACTCTTCAAACGCCTTTTCGTATTTTTCTTTTGACATCTCTGGCAACAACGCATTAAGGGCCAATCCCGCAGACTCTTTTATTTCTTCGTACATTTTCAAAGCAAATAATTCTACAACATTTACACAAACTTGAAAAATAAAACCTATTAACTAAGAAATAAAAAACTTTTTCCTGGATTTTACAAAATCTTGTGTGCAATTCGTTGGGAACAGTATCTTTTTGCCAACTTAAGGCTATTTTTTCAATGATATTTTTGATAAAAAAGATTGTAGCGTACAAACCTCTGACTATTTGTAAATGGATTCCAAGAAGCTATGGATGTTTCTTCCAATGGACTGAAGTACAGCGTGTCATCTTGAAGATTCAGAGTAATACCAATTCCCTGCGATGATTTCCTTCCTACCAGGGTGATAGGAAGTTTCTCGAATTCTCCAGGAGGTCCCTTTGTCAGTGTTGCAGTCGGTATACTGAATATTCTTTATAAAAAACAAAATTCAATTAATTACTTCATCTTCGTCAATATATTTTTAACCCGTCAAGTTCTTCTAAACCCATATCGAACTAAATTATTAATTAAATGATTTAATTGTGTTTTATCTTTTCTTGTGTATCAGTTCTGATTAATTGATAAATTGATAATAAATAGAATATGTTCAATCATCATTTTCTCACCTATCTGTCGCCAGTGGTTGGAAGTACACTGTTGCCAATTTGGGCGAATGCGTTATCCCCACGACGCCATCCATAAGCGTGAATGTTTCCCCACCGATTTCATAGTCGGAGAAATTAGGATCCGGAAACATTGTCGGATGTTGGAATCGCCATGCTTGATCCCTTACTCCATCGTATACAACTAATCCTAGATTGAATTTTGGAGACATTATTTGATAATAGAAATGCTGCATGAATTAGTTGTTCTTCAAGAAAAAGATGAATAGGCCTAGATGGGTGTTCTGCTGCTTCATGAAAATGAAGAGAGCAGAATCTTCCCCGGTTCCTTTTCAACATACCTGGTGCAGCAGTATCGGTCATGTAGACAAAAGATGAGTCGCATGAGCCCTGTACACTCTCATCGATGACCAAATTGGTCATCAGAGATGAAGGTCTCAGCACCCCATTGGGAAAGATAATGGTACGGACAATTTCATCGGTGTGAGTATCGAATACGACCAATTTTGGTTGGCATACTCTGGTGAAGTCGTCCAATGAGTCCATGACGCCGGAATCCAATACCTGCAATAAAAAAATAAATAAAAAATGTGGTCATAATTTTCATGACTAATGTCATTTAAATTTTTTGTTACTTTTCTTTCCATTCTATTTTATGTTGGTAAATAATACTAGAAAAATAAACTTATACACCTTATTTCAATTTTTTTATTAAAATTGTGTAAAGAATGTTAAGTAAATAATTTTAATTCAAGAACAAAGAATTCCAGATTAAAACTTATGTACATAATGAAAATACGGCAACACTGCGAGTGAGCACTTGCACTACCTAGTTGAGTTAGCTACTTTCTAACAGATGCCGTCATAATCGTAATCAAGAACTTCAAATCAAAATTGCAGGTTGAATAACGTACCTACCTTTCGTTGTTCGTGAATATTCCCGCCACTTTTCATCTTTATTAATTTCTTTATTTTCAAGTTTATCAATAATTGTTATAGGAATGAGTACAGACAGTGAAATTGTAAATATAGGTAATTGCATAAGCCCACATTTTGGTTTCCCTCAAGAAATAGTGAGTATCAAACGAATCCATTACCATATTTGCGTTTCACAAAAAAAATAGATTAAGTTAGAAATAGAGTAACAATATGCGGAATATTTTCAAGGCAGGATGCCTAATGCCAAATCGGTGTTGGTGTCAAATATTTAAAAATCTAAGCAACTATTGAGATACAAAGCAAAAAATCATCTCATAATCGTTCACAAAATATGAGACAAATCTCAAAAAATATTCAAAAATATAAATTGAGAAGACCTGTGTTGCCATCTATTTTTGGTAGATATCTCATCTAGCATCATAATAAAAACAATTTCTCAAATGTTAAACAGGCTTTGAATTAATTGGGCAATTTCAATAAATAAAAAATTTTTATTCCACCGCAGCATAATTATAATCCTAGAATATTATATTGTATGTTATCGAAATATAAATAAATTGAATTATTATTTTGACATACTATTAAAATATCATTAAACTATATAATGATAAATGTTGGGTCTATAAAATAATAATAACGAGGTTTTCCCCATTTGCTCCTATAGACTCGAAATACATTTTATGATAAGAAATAATAATAATTATTTTTATTACATGAACGCACAATAAGAATGTGAAGAGTCATTTATTTTTTGAATTTTAGTAGATCATTTATTTTTATTTCTACTTAATGCAATCCTTGCTATTAAATAGCAAAACGGCGTACAATATTAGTTGGTGCACAGAAAAAAAATCAGCCAGCGGAAAGGTAAATTTCTCAAAATTCGTTGAATTGAAATTTGAACAACCTTTTCATTGGTATACCTACATGTTATTACATAAAATTGTCGTATGTGTCATAGCCTTGCGGTTAGAGGTTTTTGTTTTGGCTGTTGAATATAGAGCAGACAGGGTTCGCGTCCCAATTCAAGGCTGATTTTTTTTCCGCCTATTTCTTTTCAATAAATATACTATATATTTTTTAATCAGGGTCTATATTAAGATCTCCAGAAAATGTACAATTACATCAAATTTATATTGAGTGTTCATGTTTTATCAATATTTCTTATTTTTTATTTATTAATTTTTAATTTTTTATCTGTGCATTTTATGGAAAATTACTTCAAACAAAAGTTGTAGCTACTGATTATATCTATAACCTAAAATTAGTTTTGATGATATTTACACCACGGCTCTTTTTGTTAAATTTTTAAAATGTTTGAACGATCGCCATTTTGAAACTACTTACCCGATAATGCCCAATAACGAACTCGACCGAGATATTTGAGAGATTGGTTTCTTTAGCAAATTTGAACTTGATTCCTCTAAAACTGCGACCTCTATCGTGTTAACAAATTTCGTAATATCCCATATATATATATATATATATATATATATATATATATATATATATATATATATATATATATATATATATATATATATATTTTTTTTTTCAAAATTCAAAAGTGTGAACGATCGCAATAGGTACATTTCTATAAGAAATTTAACTAATACAAAATAATAATGTATTTTTCAGTGCACCAACTAATAAGGTCGGTCCTGTTTTTTGTAGAAAAATATTTATTCAGTGCTTGATTCATAAACGTCTGTGTTAGTGTTTGTTAAAAGTTATTCATTCGAACCAAAATGAAATTGAATTGATTCAAAGGTACTAGCTGTCGAGCTTACCCATTTATCTAATAAATAAAAATCAAAAAAATAAAGATTGTTCTTTATCCACAAAGGTTTGGCTATAATGCGACCCAAGCATTCATTTATACAGGGAGATTAATGTTGTACCAGAATAACTTCAGACATCGATGGAACTAACCAACAAAAAAAACATACTCCAAAAATGCTTCCGTTTGGAGTAAAATGGCACCGCAAAGAAGAAGAAGAAGATGTAAATACCTACGCAACAAGCGTAAACTGTCTTACGTCAAAATACGTTCGGATGAGTTTTGTTTTTCAAGGCATGCTGCTATTAAAGTAAGAATATTGCCCAACGCAGCTGAGCAATGTCCGGAATTTTGTGGAATATCTCGAAAACTAAGCGACGTATCAAAAAAAAAATGAATAAAGAAAGTTAGTAAAAAGACGAAACATTTCAAAAAAATATAATTTATCCAGCTGCGTGCGACAGAAAATTTTTACAAAGTTCCGTGCAGTTGACCCCCCCCCCCCGAAAAACAACACCCTCTATAGAAATTAAACTAAAATTTTTAATATTGATTAGTTATATTACCCTTAGCATTTAACCAAAACACTTGCGTACATATATAACCTGGTTTACGTGTAATAAAATAAAAACCGAGAACTAATTCAAAATTCAGCGCCATTTTACTCCAAACGGAAGCGTTTTTGGAGTATAGTTTATAATACAAAACTATCATTATTTTGATTAGTTGCATCGATCCTTGAAGTTATTCAAGTAAAACCTGAATCACCCTGTAGAAACAATTATCGTACTAAAGAAACACACACACGTTGTGGTTAGAAACCAAAACCGCAAAATACATTATCAAATGTAAAAATGGAAATAGTATAGCGGTTGAAATGACATACATAATATATATACAGGGTGGTCTGAATTATAATGGAGAAACTTTAACAGCGTATTCAGCAGATAAAAATAATTAAAAAAGTTCACATAAACTCCAAAAACGCTTCGTTTTGGAAATACGGGGTGTTGAAATATTGCGAAAAAAGTCGTTTTTTTCTTATTTTTAAAGAAACTCTTCTAGATTTTGCTTTCAAACCTAGTAGGTATTATTGCCACTTAAACAAATTTATAGCATGATAAACACTTGTTTTGGTTTTACCAATGGCGTTCGTGAGACCATTTTAATTATTTTAAATAAAAAAAAAGTTGTACGCCAATGGTTTATCGCAATTTTGTTGAAAAATTTAGATGTTCTGACCAATTCTTGAACTGAAAAATTGGTAAAAGCCTTTACCTATGACTTCCCTCGACAAACCACTTCGAGAATGTATCTTTATCGAACTAAATAACTTACATCTTTTTAATCATGGAAACAACCTCGTCGCTTCTACCGTTCTTATACTGACACTTAATATTTTGAACACCCTGTATATATGATTAACGAAAACCCTTAGATTGCGTCGCCGGTAGTCCTTCAATATGCATACCAAAATTCGTTGTCGTAGGTCAAGCCGTTATTGAGCTACAACGCCAACAGACTACAGACAGACAGACAGACAGACAGACCGACGGACTTGAGATACCATGATTTTCGTGATCTAGGAACCCCAAAACGCAAATATCAGCAAAAATCTCGAGGTCGATTTGTGACGTGAATACAATACTTCCCTTATTGAGGGAAGTAAAAAGCGCGAATTATCTTCATTTAATTTGCAAATCTCAGATATTAGGTGCACATGCAAACAAAAATATTTTTTTTCTCGAGAACGGTTTGTTTTAGCGAAAAAACAAAAGAGACGTTGGCGTACAACTTTTTTATTATTTAAAATAATTAAAATAGTCTCACGAACGCCACTGGTAAAACAAAAACAAGTGTTTATCATGCTATACATTTGTTTCTAAGTGGCAATAATACCAAGTTTGAAACCAAAATCTAGAAGAGTTTTTTCACAATATTTCAACACCCTTTATCTCCAAAGCGAAGTGTTTTTGAGATAAGTTTATTTGAACTTTTTTTAATTATTTTCATCTGCTGAATATGCTGTTAAAGTTTCTCCATTATAATTCGGACCTCCCAGTATATATTATTGTTAGACAAAAATATATTGTTATATTGTATCATGAAACGCGACCATGACTTTCCACATTGTGCCCCTTCCCTATTCAATTGTCGTGTGTTTTGGATACTATGATGATTGCTCCGAACTCAATAACACTTATTACCTACAATAATAATAAGACAAAACTAGCCGCAAGTCACTTTTATAGTACAGTCAATGGACGCGCTTCTAAAACCGCGCTGTTTCGGTAATAATCATTCAGATGTTTTTTTACGTTTTGTTCCTCTCACCACTTTGAGAACAGTAGATACTAATAAATTAAATATATTTTTTTACAAAATGATATATACACGGTGTATCCAAGATGGGCTAACATTAGGACCTTGAAAATGGTAATAGATATGGAAAAAAAAGATGAGCAATTTGAGTTTACAAAATGTTATTAGCTTGAATTACATAGGAAGGTATATAACCAATGACATTTATTACCCATATTTTTTTATAGAGTGTTACGGCTTAGGAAAGTTATTCTCAAAATGTTCCAAATTTTTTTCAAATTATGGTTATAATGTCAAAAGTAAATGTGAACGGAAAACGAAAGCTTGTCTTAGAAATCAAACTGGCTATAGCTGTATAAATTATGACAAAATCGAAAAGAGAATCTCTTAGAAAAAAGCACCGTTTTTTACGAAACACATTGATCGGACTATACGCATGTACCTACTTGATGGCGTGACATTCATCAATGGTAAATTATTTGTAACTATTATATAAATAGGTATATTGTTATCGAGGAAATAATGCACCCTTTTTAGTCTATTCTTAAAAAAAGTCAATCATTTACCATCTATACCCTATATTTTGGGAAGTGTAGACATATTTTACCACGAAAAGTAGGCAGTGGACAACATGTAGGTACCTTTTTGATGGACGACCCAAACGAAGGAAGTATACGACTAGACTGTTTGCATATTTTTTTATGGCAACAAAAAATTGGACTGACGTTATTAGTTGGTGCACTGAAAAATCCAAATAGTAATTCTATTGGCGCTGGTACTTTTGAAGTTGTGCAGTTGCAGTTAGATTGAAAACTTTTGGCTACAACTTTACAAGTACCAGCACCAATAGAATTAATATTATTTTGTACTTTTCAGTCCACCAAGTGATAACGTCGGTAAAATTTTTTGTCAAAAATATTTATTTCACATTTTTGAGTGTTACATTTGTCACGAAAATTATTGTTGAACGTTCACCATTATCCATGTGTGCTTTGCTTGTATTTGCTATTATTCATCGTTGCGGAAACGGAAATACGCATATTATAAACTTTACCACACTTTTAACTCGAAAACCGTCACTTTATGGAAAAAAATTATTAATTCAAACATTCCGGATATTTTGGTATCTTCAATTCTGACATATCGGATTTTCGATTTCCGAGAAAATTTATTTCCGGATTTTGTCTAATTGTCGAGAAAATTTGCACCCTTCACTCCCTCCGAGGATGGTTTTCGGAGGGATGGAGATTTCTGATTGGTGTTTTAATGAATATGGGACCATTTCTGAAGACTCCTCTTTCAAATGAATCAAAAATCATCAAAATAGGAGTATGTTAACTATATAAAACGCGCACAAAAAAAAAAACAAAAAAAACAGACAGTCGAATTGTAAATCTCCTCCATTTGAGGTTCGTCGGTCAAAAATGTATCCTTTTTGATGGACCTAGTTCCTTATAAAACAAAAATTTCCAAGGTAAAACCAATTTTCAAAGCAAGAAATAAATATGAAATGACAAATTATAGACCAAACTAAATTTTATCAGTACTTTTTAAAACTATTGAAAAATCGGTATATTCAAGATTGGCATACCTTGATAAACCAAAATTATTATACAGTGCGTCCATAAAGTATGGAAACGCTTCAATAACAAAAATATTAACATATAGAGAAAAAGCTGTGACAGGTCGATTTTTGATTTTGATTTTCAACTTTTCCATGCAAACAGCATAATTTTATCCCTTCCACCTTCCAAATTATGACGTCATCATTATTTTTTTTAAATGGGAAGGCCATAATTTTACATTATAAACAACAAACTGGCAATTTTCTTATTGTATTATCACAAAAATATATGAAATACAGGGTGCTAAAAAATTAATATATTTTCATTTGCTGCTTTCAATTTTCAATAATAAGAATAATATTAATATGCAGTGGTAACTAAGAACTTATTAATTGTTGCTAAGGACTCCGATTCAAACGCATACTTGTTTTTATGCACAATTTATATAAAATTGAAAGCAGCAAATAAAAATATATTAATTTTAAGCACCCTGTATTTAATATTTTTTTATGTTACTACCCATGTATTTGGTATTTTTGAACACAGAAAATTGCCAGTTTTCCGTTTATAATATATAATTATGGTATTCCCATTTAAAAAAAATCAACGATGACGTCATAACTTGGCAAGTGGAGGGGATAAAATGATGCTATTTGCATATAAAATAAGAAAATCAAAATCAAAAATCTACCTCTCAAAACTTTTTCTCTATATGATAATATTTTAATAGTTATTGAAGCGTTTCCATACTTTATGAATGCACTGTATAACGCTCAATACGGATTTCGAAAAATATTGACACAGAATTAGCTGTTTTGGATGTCATAACTCAGTTCCAACTTGATCTGGACTCCAAAAAAAAGGTGGACTTTTATAATTGGATCTGAGTAAAGCATTTGATAAAGTAGATCATAAAATTCTGTTGAATATTATGTATTATGGATATTAGGGGATTTGATGCAAATGGTTTCAAAATTATTTATCTAATAGAAACCAGTTTGAATGCATAGGAGAAGTATCTGGTACAGAAAAAAAACCGTATTATGTGGTGTCCCACAAGGGTCTATCCTGGGACCAGTTCTTTTTATCATGTAGATAAATTCATTGGTGTGTTTGGAACTGAATGGAAAAATCAAAATTAGTATGATGCATGATATCAGCAAAATCTCCAATTTGTTAAAATGTCATAAGGTAACACTAAATTATAAAAAATATATCTTTCATTTTTATAGTTCTATTGATCTATTGATTTGAAAAAATCAAATTAAATTTGTTTCACAATATGAAGCGTGCGTTCGAACATGAACAGAGCACCCAGTCTCGAATTGTATACCTCCTCCGTTTGGGAAGTCGGTCAACAACAAAAAAAACAAAAACCATTCTCACCCACAGCCTGTTGCACGAGTCCATCCTCATACGATAGACTGAAATAAGCTGGGAACAATTCACATTGCCTCGGGTGGGGCCGTGCATCGCCCAATTGGGGTAGGCGCTCAAAACAGGGCTGGATCCTGGGGGCGTGTTCTTGGGAATGACAGCAAGGGTGGCTGGCACTCCAGCACGCAATCGAGGCATTGCCAGGAACAGTCGATTATCCCCTATTTCCAGTCCAGTA
Source organism: Crioceris asparagi (assembly GCA_958507055.1). Lineage (NCBI taxonomy): Eukaryota > Metazoa > Arthropoda > Insecta > Coleoptera > Chrysomelidae > Crioceris > Crioceris asparagi. Next base: position 2,592,176 of record OY293827.1, read on the forward strand.
AACACTGTATTCTCCAATCTAAATTATTTTGACAAAAAAAAATGGTCGGCCATATTATTATCAGAGGATGTATCTATATATTCCAAAACAAAAACATGTAATTATTTGATCGTTTAAAAGCTAGAAGAATGGATTTTTACAATGAAAAATGTTGCACAAAACTAATTTTAGAGCAAGGGAAACTATATGATATATGAAAAAATGGCAAGAAATCTTAAAGTAATTGGTCATGTCTGGTGGAAGATATCAAGAAAGCACAAGCCGACAACGTCGCTAATTGGTAAACTTTATTAATTAATTGCACATATTATACCATTTTGATTCTCTAGATACTAATTCTACAATGATTGGGAAAACCCTAAAATCACCTATTGTGTGTAATATGGACATATGCCAAGAAAATACAGGGTGGTTACATAAAATTTGAAATACGTCAAAAACGGTAAGATAAGGTATTCTATTGAAGATAACAATGCGTCTAACATGAAAATATTTTAGACGTAAGTACCTACCTGATGTCTCTATAGCTGTACCGATATGGTAAATCAAAGTCCAAGAGATTCCATTGATTAACAACTTCTATTTGTAATCCATGTGATAACATCAGGAGCAGACTGCAGAGTGAAAATATCCAAAGAAATCCCATGTTAGATAATAATCAATTCTGAAAGAAACAAAAAAGCTTGCTCAATAAATCAAAATTAACATAATACACAAGAATTTATTAGAGTTATCATTTAAAATATTTTCAATTATTAATGAACAACCCTATATAAGTATATATATATATATATATATATATATATATATATGTATATCTACGAATTATGTTGAACGTTGACATTTTCATGGTATGAAATCGGTTTCAGGGTATTTTATATTGGACAGTGACCGAATAGAAATATCCAAAACGCGACGTGAGTAGGTATTGTGATTTATCAGAGTTCTGAGGGTAACATAGGCAACTAACCAAGTGCAATGTACTTATAGAAATAATAATCCACCATTGACATGTGCGATGGTGGTGTAATGGTCAGCATAGTTGCCTTCCAAGCAGTTGATCCGGGTTCGATTCCCGGCCATCGCATACTTTTTTTATGTTCCAAATTTTTTTATTGATTTTATCAAAGTCTATCTAAGTATAGACTTTGATTTTATCAATAATTTTAGTGAGATTTATGCTTACTTATATCAAACAATTTTCTATCGAAACATATATGATGTTACTCTATTAAAGCGAATTAAACATTCTAGTTAACTCTTTAAAAATATACAATAAATACCTACTTTTCTCATTGCTTCCAACCACTAAAGTGAAAAACAAGCGGAAATTTTATTATTATTTTCAGTCGCTCTCCGCATAGCCTTGCCATAGCATTAACTAATTCCAATTCTAAACAATAGACAATATTCCAGATAATATATAATAATGTATAATTTAATTGCCACAATAAGTTCAAATGGAACACCCTTAATGCTAATATATTTTGCACCTATTTTTGCTTTTTATTTGGCGTATTTAAAAAAAACAATTATTTCTCAGTAATTATAAATATTAGCATATATACTATCAGATACTATACTAATAGATAGGTACCTACAGTTTTCGTTTATCTATAAGGTGATTGCAATGCCAGTTGCCTATAGTTACAGTTAATATTGTTTAAAAAATTTGCACTATGTAAAAGGTTTGCCGATTTTTCAAAGAATGGATTTCAATTTTAAGTCAAAACTTCATAGAGCCTTGTTGTGCTAATTATTAAATAATTTCACTGTCCTATGAAGTAGGTAATTCAGAGAAATATGAAAAAAATATACTTACGCTGGTTTTTCGGTGTTTTTTACTATATCTCGGTTTTAAACAGATGTTTATGTAATGAAAATATATTCTCAGTCATTGGTATGTATGTTTGTCAGTCAGTCTGTCCGTCAGTATGTCTGTCTGTCTGTGCCAAGATGGAAAATAGTCAAATCATTTAACTTTTTAATCTTTTTATTTTGGTTAAACAGTTTCTCTTACGTGGACATTTATGAATGATCACATGACCTGATCAGACGACTGTTATGTTTTTTGATGGAATTCGTTCGAGTCGGGTAGGAAAATGGTGAGTGGATATACCTACTAGATTTTCAATGCTTCTTCACTCATTCACCTAAACATTTATATTATCAAATGATTATGCAGCTGTCGGTTTTTCTCACACATTTGTTCATATATTATCAAGAAATAATAACATTCATTAATAATGTCTTGAGAAAACTGAGACCATACGTATTATCTTCCTAATAAAACAATTATCTGCAGGTACTGTACCTAGGTCGTCAGGAACGGAAATTCAAATTTGCAATCATAATTAGGTAAGTAATTAATTATTTGTTGTTGTAAGTAGTGTGACGAAACACTTGTTGTCGCATTGACAATAGGTAGATACCTACCAAGATTATATCATCAATAATTCAAGGGAGCAGTTGTAGCGACATTATTGTAAAATGCACAGGTTTTATGCATTCAACAGACAAGGACATTAAAAAAGATAATGTCGACATTATATTTCTTATTAAGGTGTAACACATTATACTCCTCTTTTAATTAAAAACACACCTTTAATAATACTGAATTGATATGAAAGATAAATAAAAAATAAAATAACATAATGACACTTCCACGCTCATTAAACATCTGCTGGTTGTTTATACATATATTACTTTATTGTCATGAATGTCATTCTTGCTATTCAGGTTTTTATTGAAGTGAAACTTCTTTAGTTACGGTTAAAACTAAGAACAACTTCGTAAGATTGCATTATAAAACAAGAAATCATAATTTTCAAGTCTTTCATCAATAAACTCACTATATGCTCAAATATCAAACTATTATTTTCTTTATAATTATGTTATCTGCCAGAAACAATCAAATATTCGTGTCCACAGCAGTTGTCTGATTACCAGTCGCTTAGTAATCAAAAATCAGTATCATGTGGACAGTGGACACGACTAATCACTGATGCATATTAGAGGAATTTAAAATGGAAGAAGAAACAGTGTATTTTCTGTTCAATATATTTATAATGAAAAAGATTATGTGGTGAACGCAACGATAGATGTCCATGATGGAATTGGGAAATAGCTGAATCAAAAGATAGGTTATGTTACACTATTGTTTACTGACAGCTGACATATTAAAAACGTACTTCTTAAGTATCCCAGAGTCAGATAAATATCTCTACGGCTTCGGTAACACGAAAATTTCGGCAATCACTAGTGGACATAAACAGAAAGTCACACAGCATTAATGCCTTGATGCGAAAGCAATTAATTCAGATTCATAGCTTTTATTTAGTGCCAATATTTCGAACTATATTCACACGTCTCAGAAATAAGTGTGACCTTCTCAGATCCCATTCTAGAAAAAAACATTTTGACATGAAAAATGAATGAATGAATGATCTGTCTGTGTCTGGTTCAATATTTAATAAAAGAGCTTTTGTGTGATGATGCAGTCATTTAATAAACAAAATTCTTTGGATTAAGCCGAGCTTTCGAGAATGTTTATTCTCTTCGTCGGGGCAAAATTTGTGAATTTAGAAGAAATTAACTACGTACAGTAAGGATTTCATAATGACATTTCTGATTGATGGTTATGGTGAACAGGACCAACTTTATTAGTTGGTGCACTGAAAAATACAAAAGTTGGTATGAAAAGTCTTCTATCTAATAACAACTGCGCAACTTCAAAATTACCAGAACCAATAGAATTAATATTTTTTTGTATTTTTCAGTGCACCAGCTAATAAAGTTGGTTCTATTTTTTGTAAAAAATATTAACATGTGTATCTGAGGAGTTTTAATGAGAACAAAATATTCGGCGATTATACACTTTTGATTCAACTGTAGTGTGTGCCGAATGAAATAAAATCAAATGTATTAGGAGTGTTTGTAACATTTGCATTGAATAGATTTTCAGTCATTTTGCTCCTACCAGCGATGGTGTTATCCAATGCGGGTTGGAGTATTTGCTCAACGAATTGTTGTTTTCATCGTTTATAGGCACGGTATTAATATTATTTATAGATAATATAATATTTCCCACTTTTAAGCATAAAATTTGTCATCAAAATCATTCAACGTTCATCCAGGAAGATAATAGATACTTTGCTTATTAGGTATATGTATCAAGAGATTCTTAGAACATTTCGGAAATACACCTATTTCAGACATTACCACTGCTGTATGAAAATTGGAGCACATTTACTATTTAAAAGACGCGTACAGAGATACCTCCTCCGTTTGGGAAGTCGGTCAAATAAAAAACAACATGTTTCATCTGTTGTACCTTTTATAGATAATACAAGATTGTCTTGTCTACTTTATCAAAGATACAATAAACCATCATGGACATTACATATGAAGAAAGTGCAACAAGACGCATAGATATATAGGAGGGACTTCTTTTTGCTATATTGGGAGAAAAATAATAGCCATATGTATTTTATGGGCGTATTTTTGCAATTGCATTATAATTTCACGCTCTCATAGCTTTTCTTTTCTTTTCTCATATCAATGACACTTATTTTTCGTAGAAAAAAAAAACAGCTAGCTAGCAAATAAACATTTTTTTTCTTTTCTGCAAACTATGCACTCTCTAACAATAATGACATGCAATTATAGAAAATGACTTACTCAGGACTTCCTACACACTATACTTAGGTACATACGAATAAAATTAAGCAAACATATTATGTATGGATTTCTTGGAATACCTAATTGTTCTATATATATAATGTCATTCAACTTTGAAGAGTATTGTCTATTTGAAAATAAATTGTATTACGGTAGGTAAATACAATGGAATTGTCGAATTTATAAACAAATAGATAAATAAAATTTCAGATTTCATAAATAGAAAATCCGGTGTTATTGACCGACGAATCCAAACGGAGGATGCAATGCAACTATCTGCACTTTTTTGGTTTGTGAGCGCGTTGTTTGATTCATTTGAAAGAGGAGACTTGAGAAATGGTCCCATATTCGCAAAAACTCAAATCCGAAATCTCCCTCCCTCCGAAAACCCCCTTCCAAGGGGGTGAAGGGTGCAAATTTTCTCGACAATTCGACAAAATCCGGAAACGTTTAATTTGAACCTTTTTTGAGAATTACTGTTTTCGAGTAATATTGATATTAAAATCTCACATATGTGTACTTTCGCTATGTAGAGGGGGCGATTTCTTTCGAAAACTGAAAATCTGAGGCTACCACATGATAGACAAGAATATTTGTAGCAACATTTATTATGAACATTTTTTCCTTAGACTTGCGGTTTTCGAGTTACTGCGGTAGTAAAATGGTTAAATCTAAAATACAGATGCGTATCTCCGTCGCAATGTTCTGAGATCTCTACATAATAACAAGTACAAGTAAAGAGTACATATATAATTAATATTATTTTGTATTTTTCAATGCACCTACTAATAACGTCGGTTCAATTTTTTTTCAAATATTTATCCATAAATACCCTAGTACATAGTTCCTTTTGGGATAAGTGTAGCTTTACCGACACCTATAAATCATTTGATCAAAAATGCAATTTGAAATTAAATAATTTTGGGTAGGGCTCCGCCAGACCATATTTCCGCATTTGTTATATAAGCCGAAAAATAGTAATTTCTTGAGAATAAAAATGTATTAGTCGTATATGTAGGTATATGGTAGAAGAAATTTCTTTGTCGAGACACAGAATTTCCAAATTAGGATTTGGTTCTTCCTACCTTTCACAATATGTAATACATAATTCTTTGCAATAGACTGAAACAAAATTTTATCAAACCCATATATGTATTGAGATCTGTAATTAACTCAACAGAAAGAATTTTTCAATAATGGAAATAAATAAATAAATAAAAGAAACTATATTATTAAACGATGCAGTGCATCAACAAATAAAGTGGGCGCAATTTTTTGTAAAATATATTTATTTCACACTTTTGAGTATAATATTAGTTATGAAAATCGTGGAACATTCACTAATACCCAAGAAGATAGTACTTGTCCTATTACTCACTTGTTATTATTCAGAGATCTCAAAACGTCGCGGCGGAAATACGCATATATTTCAGATTTTACCATTGCTCTAACTGGAAAACCGTTAGTAACTAACTCTATGGAAAAAATGTTCAATTTAAATGTTGCTAAAAATAATCTGGTCTTTGATTTGGTCGCCACAAATTTTCAATTTTCGAAAGAAATTGCCTCCTCCGCATAGCAGAAATACACATACTTATTTCAGATTTTAACGTTGCTTTAACTCGAAAACACTTTCAAAGGAATGTTCAGTTGAAATGTTTCCGGAGATTATCTTATCCTTAATTCTGCTGTTACAGATTTTCCATTTTTGAGAGAAATTTCCTTCTCCACCACCTTCGGGGACGGTTTTTGGAGGATAGGAGATTTCAGATTGGAGTTCTTATGAATATGGGATCAATTCTCATTATTTTTCTCTCAAATGAAAAAAAAAATCATCGAAATCGGAGCACTTTTAAAAGCCGCGAACATCCATAAAACAAAATGCTGACATACAGTCGAATGTGCTCCACCTTATGTCAGTAGACAAGTTTATCTATGAAGATTTTCCAAATCGTTGGATTGATCGGGGCGCCTATCACGGTCACTCCAAGGTAAAAAAACGTTAACAATTATGTATTCGTTTTTTTTTAGGGAAAACCTAATCCCTTGGATATTTTTCCTTCATAATTGTTTCTGAAATAATCATTATTCCCTGAGATAGTTCGTCCTCGCGCATAAAAATTCCTTAAAATAATTTTTTAAATCGGTCAGCATTACTTGCTAAAATCTCAAATAACTCCATAACTAGTATTTTCTTATTTTAAGCAAGAGTTCCATTTTTTAGAGCAAATTGCTTAAGAAATATGAGGTTTTCCCAAAAAAATTTAAAATTTCCCATAAGAGAATCTTTGGGGGTAAAATAAATGACACCCCCTTTAGCGACGCTCCTGTACAAAATATTAAAACTATGTCAGCAGTAACTTATATGAGCCAGTCAACGGTATTTGTGCTCTAAATTTCAATTAGGTATCTTAAACTGTTTCAGAGATACTGAAAAAATACGATTTTTTTTGGGGGCCTTTTACAGAGCCGTATCTTCTGAAGCAGACATTTTCCGACACAAACTTATTAAACAAACCAACGTTATTTTTTAATATTCTATCTACCCTAGAAATTAGCAGAACGTTTTTTCAAACACCCTATATAACAATATTATCAATTATTTGTAATGGATCATCTGAATGATCTCATTTTCAGTTGTTATGCCGTTAATTTTCATCTCAATACATCTAACGATTACAAAACTACATTCATATACCTAGCCATGGTAATAATTGGTGAGTGAAGGTTTAGACATGAATCTTGGTAAAAAAAAGCTAATTTGCTATTTTAGCAACGATTATGTTATGTAATAGGTTCTTTGAGTGTATACCAAGTGAAATAAATTGAATTATCTAGCCCTTTTTTCGATATTAATTTACGAAATGGATTTTAATATAATACTACTATCTATAGAATGGAATCAATGTAAATTTCATTAGATTTTAAGTTTTATGTTGATATAAGTAGCAATGTCATTCAAATTAACTATAAAACTATTATAAATAACGTGTAAAGAAAATGAGAATTGTGAGCGAGGCAAGTAAAACTATAATAGACCGATAACATTATAGCCAAAGACATAAATAATGAACAGATAGCAATTTCAAAGTACCGAATGGTAATAACTTTTAATAAACGATGCAGCTAAAGAATTTTATGGTTCAAATCCACCCAAACGACCTTCCTACCGCTCTTGAGAGAATTTGATTTGAGCATAACATTTTTCCTGTTGTTTCTCAGAGTAAAACGCATTATATTGCAAGTGGTCAAGGGCGCTTCAAGCAGAATGCCAAGGATCTTCAAAATCGTTGGCGCCGTTTTCACGACACAGTCTTGAGAAAAAAAAACATGTTTTTCAGCTATTGCATGATGCCAATCTATATCACCGCGGCAAAGATAATGGAACTCAGGTCCATTATCTTTGACCGGAGCAAGCGGTATGTATACTTTGCAAAACAAAACAGAATGCTACAAAATCGGCCCATCCGTTCCTGAGATAGTATCGGCAGACAGACAAACAGACAGAACTAATAGCTAAAAATATGCTTTTTTGAATCCGAGACCACTGAAACGTAAAGATCTGTTGAAATTAACTTAAATTATTAGATGAAGGTCTTTTGAAGTTCACCAGTTTTCAACATTTGTGGCCACGCAATAATAGTCTTCCGGGTAAAAGTTCGCGATGTTATGGGCGGATTATCAAGTAATGGAAAAAGTAATTCGATTATTGAAAAAAATTATGATGATAATGATGTCATTGAGAAGTGATTGGTATTAAAGATATTCTGACAACGTGTTGCTATAGAACAAATGCCAAATCGCGATAATTATAATGCATTCAATATGAACCATTGTAACTTTTCAAATGTTATCAACTCCGCCCTATGCAGCAATTACATCAAGGTAATAAACAATTTGCATTCTTTTGTTGGCATTCAACATTTGTATATGAAAACATATTAATTTCAAAGACTAATAGAAGAAATATTGGTATTTTTTTGTAAAATTCTGAAGTTGGTGCCTACAACAACAAACTACAACGGCAAAACTTATTCTGTCCAGTTTTTTTTTGTAAGAAATATTTATTTCACATTTTTGAGTGTAACATTATTAAAATGAAAATTGTTGAACGTTCACCAATACCAAAGAAAATATTAGAAGACATTATTAGATAGAGATCTCAAAACATCGCGGCGCAGATTTTTTTATATTTCAGACTTTACAGCTGCAACTCGAAAACCGTAACTCTTTTGAGAAAATGTTCAATTTGAACGTTTGCGGATATCGTCTAATTTTAAATTGTACATTCAGGGATTTTCGAAAAAAATTGCCCCCTCCACTTCGGGCGGTTTTTAGAGGGAAGAAGATTTCAGATTTGGGTTTTTCTAAATATGAGACCATTTCTCAACTCTTCTCATTCAAATGAAACAAAAATCATCTAAATCAGAGTACGTTTACGATGCAAAACGCGCGAATAGCCAAAATATGCGCAACCTTACAACCGAATTGTATATCTTTTCCTTTTTGACCGACTTCAAAAATTGAAGAAGGTATACAATTCGGTTGTGAGATTGCTTTTTTTTATGGCTGTTCGCGCGTTTTGCATAGTAAACGTACTCCGATTTAGACGATTTTTGTTTCATTTGAAAGAGGAGAGTTGGGAAATGGTCCAATATTGAGAAAAATCAAATCCAAAATGTCCTTCCCTCCAAAAACCGCCCCAAGGGGGTGGAGGGGCCAATTTTTCTCGAAAATTGAAAATCCCAGACGACAGAATTAACGAAAATCCCATATCCGGAAATGTTTAAATTGGAAATTTTTGAAAATAATCATACGTTTCCGCGCTACAGTCTGAAATATGTGTTTCAGCTATGTGGAAGGGGCAAATTTTTCGGAAAATCGAAAATTCGAGATTTGAAAATTAGAAAGGGGACCATATCCGGAAACGTTTAAATTGAACAATTTTTCAAAAAAGTCACGGTTTCCGAGTTTCGCAATGGTAAAGTCTGAAATATATGATATGCGCATTTCCGCTATGTACCAGCTAAATCTACCTATATCTTTTTGGGTATTAGTGAGCGTTCAACAATTTCCATGACTAATGTTACACTCAAAAATGTGAAATAAATATTTTTGACAAAAAATTGAACCGACTTTATCAGTTGTTGCACTGAAAAATACAAAATAATATCAATTCTATTGGTGCTGGTAATTTTGAAGTTGTGCCGTTGTAGTATGTTGTTGTAGGCACCAACTCCAAAAGAACCAGCACCAATAGAATTAATATTATTTTGTATTTTTCAGTGCAACAACTGATAAAGTCGGTCCAATTTTTTGTAAAAATAGTTTTCAGTGCATAAAGATGGTCCCAGTTGTTACAAAATCTGGAATCTCACATTTTTCAGACAAATAAGTTATCATCAATTACTTAAAGAGCGCGCATTGGAACATATAGACTATAGAGACATTGAAAATATAATTGGTATAATTAGATTTCAAAATATTCTCGTGGAAATACAAATAATAATAATATATTTATTCACTGAACCGTTGAGAGAGTCTAGTGTCTAGATTATATTATATATTCGTCAGTGTTGTTTGAATAATATGAAACGCTTTGCGGACATTTAAAATTATTGCATATATCATGAGAATAAAATTGTCCATAGTACACTGACAATGGAACCGTGAAGAAACTTGTTATGGGACAATGGAAACATTAGCTTGGAATTCAAAGAAAAGACACATTCACTGTTTTTTTTTTTGTTAATCCATCACAGCAATATTCACGTACTTATATATTTCATGTATTTTTAGAGAGAAATAAATTCAGATTTATTGAAAGGCGAAGGACAGAATCATCAAATACGCGTAGTTTTGCACTGTTTTGACCGACTTCTCAAAAGAACGAGGTATGTGTACGATTTGACTGTATGTTTTTAACCTCGAGAATGTGTCCGAAGAAGTCAAAGCACCACTGAGTTGTCAATACTAAATCAAATTGCACCTACCAGCGATGATGTAGTGCAATGCGAGTTGGAGTATTTGCTCAACGAGTAGTTGTTTTCATCGTTGGTTTTTATCCACTATTGATGAAGTTTATTTAAGTATATTTCACAGCAGAAATCTTCACATTTTTGAATTATTAGCTCTAGCTGCTGAAAATCAAATTAAGTCAATGAAAAGAGTTGTCGTTCTACAAAAACATTTGTCAGTTGAATTATTATACCTAATCAAATTTCGATTTTCATGGAAACATTTCGACCAATTATGAAGCTTTCCTCAGAAATCGTAAGAATCTGAGATATCTAGTAATTTTAGATGATTAACGCATATAATTGCAGCTGTCATTAATAAAATTGACAAGTGTATTATAGAAATGCAACAAGACCGTTACTGAGTGGAATTACCATTGCGAAAATCATGTTGTGTGGAACTTAAGCTATTCTGTTTGTTATTAAAAGATAAACATTCGTTTTCAAAAAGAATATTCAGAAATCTTTGACACTGTTTATGATACAGTAACTGGTCAAAAAAATTCCGATATCAGTCAGTTTGAGATTCTTTCCGAATGAAATAAAAGCAAAAGAGTTAGAAGTGTTTGCGATATTTGTATTGAATAAATTTTCATCATCATATTGCACCTACCAGCGATGATGTTATCCAATGCGGGTTGGAGTATTTGCTCACCGAGTAGTTGTTTTCATCGTTGGAAGGCAAGTTAATTATATTACCTTTTTATCTACTGTTGACGAAGTTTATTTACATTTCATAGCAGAAATCTTCATATTATTAGCAAATTAGGTACACATTTGCTCATTCCTGGATTATTTTGATCAGCCATAACGGAAACCAATCTTTGCCCTAATTATATTCAATTATATTGGTAAAAAAAACTGCCCTGTATTTATGCATGTGAGTCATGAAATTTTCGATATGTATTTATCGAATTTATTTCAATGTCATACCTTAACATTGGATTAATAAAAGAGTATTATAATAATTAATAATTAGATCAATTTATAATGTTGCAGCATGATATTTTTACCTGCATTATTTTCATGCTTAAGGCGTGTTTATACGTCCAATTCTTTCAAATTATGTTTCCTGGATCCTGAATTTGGTGAATAGTATATAATAATAAATCAATTATGTCACTCCACAAAAAAAAATAATGATTGAATTTATGTTCTATCGAATTATGAGTTGTTAAGATCTATCAGAATTTTTTTCTTTTAATTTGTCTTCGCTTAAATCTAAATGGAATAATTAAATCAAATATATTGTATATGGTGAATTATACTTGGTACTTGATGAGCTTTAGAACAAGTTATCCAAATGAGTGTCTGCAAGAATTATACTGATGCAATCTTAGGACTTGCCGTTAGAAGTGAATCTTGTTTTGAATCTTCATTTGTATAAGCCAGTTTTATTTTTCATTAATTTGCATTTTTATAAATAAAATAGTCCTTATTCAATGTCAAACAACATATAAATTAAAAAATGTGATAATAATTTTGTTTTAAAACTAAATAAGTATAAAAGTATCTATCTTATAGTGTCTCAAAAAACGGTCTGCTTGTTTTGGGTTTGTGCGCGCATTGTATATAGTAAACGTACTTCGATTTTGATGATTTTCTATTCATTAAAAGAGGAGACTTGAGAAATGGTCCTATATTTGTAAAAATTCAAATCCGAAATCAAACCAAAATTTTCTCGAAAACCGAAAACTCTTGATGCCTGAATTAAAGATAGGACAATTTCCGGGAACGTTTAGATTGTTTTTTTTAAACAGTGTATTTTTGATATGTGGAGAGGGCAATCTCTTTGACAGTACCACATGAAAGACCCGATTATTTGTAGCAACATTTATAACTAACATTTTTTCCTTAGAGTTACGGTTTTCGAGTTACAGCGGTGGTAAAATGGTTAATCTAAAATAGTTTGAGATCTCTACATATAAGCAAAGAATATAAGTAGACAAGTGTGAAATAAATATTTTCTACAAAAAATTGGACCGATATTATTAGTTGATGCACTGAAAAATACAAAATAATATTAATTCTATTAGTGCTGGTACTTGTGAAGTTGGTGCCAAAAAGTATCAATCTAACTGCAACTGCGCAACTTCAAAAGTACCAGCACCAATAGAATTAATATTATTTTGAAATTTTGAGTGTAACATTAGTCACGAAAATCGTTGAACGTTCAATTATACCATTAACCCTGTACTCTTATATTCGTTGCTTGTATTTGTTACGAATTTTATTTGGAGATCTCAAAACATAGCAGCGGAATATAATAATGTACAAATATTTCAGACTTTACCCCTGCTGTAACTGGAAAACCCTGAGTCTGTGGGACAAATGTTCAATATAAATGTTGTTATAAATAATCTGGTCTTTAATTTGGCATTCTTTAATTTTCGACAGAAATTGCCCTTTCCACATAGCAAAAATACACATCTATCAAATTTTAACATCGCTGAAACTCGAAAAGCGTAGCTCTTTTGAAAAAATGTTCAATTCAAACGTTTCCGGATTTTTTTTTATCTCCAAAATATTTCACACAATAATTTGGTTACTGAATGGGAATAAACTAAATTGAAAAGCTTTCAAACATGTTATTTAAGTCAGTATATGGCGATTTCTAGATTATTAAGCTTCCTTAAAAGCTTCTAAACTTTTTTTCATTGGAAAGAAAATTTTGAAGGAATTCTCTTATTTTTCGTCATTAGTGGTAGATGTATTCTTAAAAATTACGAATCAAGCCTTAATTTTGATCAAGTATTACGGAAGCACGTTTAAGAAATAATATATATGATTCTGGCGTCTCGGCTTTTTGATTTTAGAGCAAAATTACACCCTCCACCACCTTCGGTGGCGGTTTTCAGAGGGAAGGAAATTTCGGATTTGTCTCCTCTTTCAAATGACAACGGCAAGTCCTGAGATTGCCTTAATATTCCTTAAAGATACCTATACATTTAGCTAACTTACTCCAATGTCCATCGAGAAACAGCATATTGTCAAAGTATAATTCACAATACACAATTGAATATATTTAAAATAATTATTCCATTTAGATTTAAGCGAAGACAAAAGAAAAGACAAAAATCTAATGGATCTTAACAACCCATAATTCAATAGCACTTAAATTAGATTATCCTTCAATGTTTTTGTTGAGTGATATAATACATTTTTATTATTATAATACAAGCACAAGATCAGGAAACATAATATGAAAGACTTGAACATATAAACACGCCTTAAAGTATAGAAATGATGCAGGTAAAACTCTTAAGCTACAATATAAATAACTGATTTAATTCGAGAATTAGATATTTAAGGTATTATAATACTCTTTTATTCGTCCAATGTCAAGGTATGACATTCATATATACGGTGCAGTTTTTCTACCAATATAATTTATTATAATTAGAGCAAGGATTGGTTTCCGTTATGGCTGATCAAAAATATAATACAGGAATGAGCAAATATGTGTAACCAACTGATTTAAATATTGGAAAAATAACCTGACGAACAGTAGAACAGTGACTCTTTTCAATTACGTAATTCGATTTACAACAGCGATGCTAATAATTCAAACATGTGAAGATTTTTACTGTGAAATATAAATTAATTTCAACAACTGTAGATAAAAAGGTAATAATACTATTACCATACCTACAAATGATGCAAACAACTAATCGGTGAACAAATACTCCAACCCGCGTTAGACGACATCATCGCTGGTAGGTGCAATATGATGATGAAAATTTGTTCAGTACAAATATTGCCAACACTTCTTAACCTTTTGCTTCTATTTCATTCGGAAAGAATCACAAACTGAATGATATCGAACATTTTTGGACCAGTCACTGTATCATAAACTGTGTCAAAGATTTCTGAATATTCTTTTCGAGAACGAATGTTATCTTTTATTAACAAACAGAATATCTTAAGTTCCACACAACATGGTTTTCACAATGGTGGGTTTGTCCACTCAGTCGGCCTTGTTGCATTTCTATAATAAACTTGTCGATTTTATTAATGACGGCTGCAATTTTATGTGGTTCAAGAAAAGCTTTTAATTGCGTTAATCAGCTAAAATTACTACAAATTTTAGAACCTTAACGGTTTCAGAGGAAAGCCTCATAACTAGTTGATATATTTTCTTGAAAATCAACGTCCATGAGTTGCTATGAAATTTGATTGTAACAATTCAATAACATTTGTGACTTCAGAAATAAGATCGGTATATGTATGGGGGTCCCCCAGGGATCCATATTGGGACCAATTCCATTTCTGTGATAAATCAACAGATTTGAAGCTAGAAAACTCCACTCAGATTTCGTTGCGTACGCGGGCGATGTATCTTGAAATCATCGACAAATACAGTATTATTAAAAAAAACAGAGAAAATATTAAAATCCGCTTGTAGATTTCTTTAACATTTATTTTAACGCTCAGAAAACCCAAGTAATTCGTTTCCAAAATTATAAACAGCCATCAGTTGAGGTGCAACTACATTTCAATAATACAGTATTGTCCAATAAAAATATTGTTAAATTTCTCGGAATTTGCTTTTATAAAATCTATTTATCTATGTATCTTATTTGCATGTGGCATTTTTTTCTCAATATAACTAAAGACAAAAACAACCATCAAAATAATCACTTTCTACTTCATTTCCTCGAGCGTTTTTCCGAGGCAGTTGCTTTCATAAGAGGAAGCAGCATTTCTTTGGTTATCAACAACATGTACTCACAGTTTAATGGTTATAATGTTCACATTGTAATATATTTGGAGATAGAAAAGCAAAGTATGTACATAGTATATATACTTTTAATACACAACACATACAAGAAAGAGTTGAGTGCTACAGATACCTTGAACCAGTTTTTTTACGCAACATCACGCAACAGCTAACTAACTACTGCTCGAAATTTACTTATCATTGTTTCTTTTTATTACCGGGTGGACCAATGAGCCAGTCCCCCAGCTGCATCTCAAAAAGTATTCAACTTTGAGAAAAACAAATCGTTAACAAAAATGGCGCAGAGATATCGCTGGAAATAACTTTTCGGGTGTCTAGCTTTATCACAAGAGGGCGTAATCCTTAAGGGAAAGCTTAAAATCAGTTTTCTCCAAAATATAACCTATTTTAGTAAGTCTTAAATGGGTAAACTAGGATGAATTTATCGATAAACACACTTTCCCACTCTCCCCACCATTTATTTCAGAAAAATTGAAAACAACTACTTCACAAAATTTGTTTAGAATTCGGTCCTTAATCTAATTTACTTTTCCAAGACCTACTAAAACTGTGAAAATTTTAGAGAAAGTTGCTTTTTCAATTTCTCTCTCATGCTTACGCCCTTTAGCGATAAAGCTAGAAAAAAAGCAGTGCAGAGCATGGCCATCGCTTTGAATGATCGACCGGGTGATGATACGGAAGCGCGTTCGAATCTCTGGCTATCGCATCACATTCTCCTCCTCTCGAAAACCAGCAAGAATATATTTCCCACTTGTACATGCTTCTCTGGAAGAGTTTATCTCTTGCAGTTTATCATGAGACACATCGGTAGTTCGGAATCCACATTAAACTGTACGTCCCCTTGTCTGTGGTAACATTTTCAAGGCACAAAAGTCACCTACACCAGGGATACGACTATCGACGGCACTTGAAGAAGGAGAAGCCGGCTCACAGTGTAATTGTTGCTCCGTTTGGGAAGTTGGCCAAAAAAAATCAGAAAGCTGTAGTCGAAAATACGAGTATATATTCTATTACAATCAATTTTATTACGAGAACTTTCTTCACAGATAAAATATAAAGGCGAAAGAAAACAACCTTCAACTAATTATAAATCATTGATTAAACATTCACCTTTACCTTCAATTCGTTTGTTTTTTTTTCTCCAATTTCCCAAATACTTCCTTAATTGGATTTGAAATTAATGCTCTTATCGATGTTCTCATTTTAAGCATGAAATAAACGAGAAGAAAATGTATTGAAAGCAGCTATTATCATTATCAAGACAATGCCAATCACCTGGGTAATGTCTCTTTGTTAGAAAAAATATTTATGAAACTATGACACCCGTGACTCCGGTCCCGCATATTATACTCATGTCTCCTGTAACTAAAGTTAGTTAATATATGTCAATCCCATTGCAATTATTTTAGGCACTTCTATAATCCATGTAAAGTGTTAACTTAGAATTTTATCATTTTATTATATTAATGCAATTCTTCTTCATCCAATTATATTAATAATCATCGGGATTGTTTTTTTCGGAATTAATTGCAAGTATTCTTGTACAGGGTTATTCATTTTATTTCGACACCCACCTACGGCTCTTATTAGGAGGGATAGAAAAACATTTTGATAGTAAAAGTTTTATGATTTTTCATGTAATATCTTTTGGTAATTACAGAAAAAAAAAACACTTTACAACATTGAAAAAAATAATCGAGTCGATTTTTTTTAATGGAACACCTTGTATATTATTAGTTAGAATAGTGTGGTATGTTATATAATATGGTAATAGGACCAAATTTTTATATGGACGATCCCTCACTGGTGAACAATATCCAAACTTTTGGAGACGGAAATAGAAAAATTATTGGAAAATATCCCAGTTTAACAGGATATTAATTTAATAGAGGATCAAAATGTTCTTCAAGTGAATACCGGCTCTAGATAGAGATACATGGAACCGTCCAATGGCCAGCGAATAGCCCAGATCTAAGCTCGTGTGATAGATTCTTATGGGGATACCTGAAAAACTCAATAGAAATTAGAAATGAACACAGAAAATCCAGATTTTATTACCTCTTGTATAAATAATAAATTATTGCGTAATATTCGGAAGTACTTCGAAAACAAAGAGGGCTATATAAAAAACAATTAGCTTTGTATTGTCGTTGTTTTTCCTATAAATTGTAATACTTTAAAAATCTAAATGATTCAATATTGTCAATATTTGTAATAGTTTAAAAAAGTAATTTATTTTAAACTAGAATATTTCAAAAGTGACTGAACCAATTGTAAAGAAATTAGATAAATTTGAAATAAGAACAAATCATTCTAAATAATAATATACAGGGTGTTCTAGTCAAAAGAGTATGACCCAATTAATTTTTTCAATGTTGTAAAGTGTTTTTTTTTTATTTGAGCTCTTACCAAAATATACTACATGAAAAAGCATAAGACTTGTAAATTTGAAGTTTTTCTCTATAACTCGTAATAAGCGCTGTAGATGGATGTCAAAATATAATGAATTACCCTGTAGATACCTACCTCGTGAAGGAGAATACTTATTCATGAACTTTCAAACAACATTCGTGATAGCCACGATGATTTCTACCAATTTCCATGATTTTTACTTGGTTCAACATTACTAATCAATTACTCAATATGTCAAGCATTCCATTGAAATCAGGAATTATCAGCTAGATAGACTGAGGCCATTACCGATCTATTGTAGAAGAAGAATTGAAGAATTTCATTTGCTTATTCTTAAATCATTATTATTATAAAAATTGCCTTTTGGATTGTTTCTAATAATGGTTATTGTAATACGGAACCCGCAGGGTATAAATTCCATTTGTAATTGCCTTTATCTAAAAAAAATCATCTTTCTAATATAATTTGAAGTGCTGATCACCTATAGTTAGTTAAAAAAATTTGGGCATCTACCGGTAGTGGATGACGTCATCAACTGACACCAAAATATACTCTTCCGTTCCTTAAACTCGAACCACTTAGTTATACCGTAGAGTGTTAAACAGTCTCTGACAGTTTTTTTTTTTTTTTGAAAACACCATCTCAATATAATTATAATTTTTGTTGTTTTTGTTTTTTTCGAAGAAGAAGACCCATTGCAGTTAGACAACTGTCAATACAACACTGCTGGAACTTTATCACATTGAAATGCATGACATCTTGCTGAAGCCCCCTTGAATTTGCGAATTTGATAATCTGGGAATATGTGGAATGTAAATAAAAATATTTGATGTATAATGTCCTATATCTAAGTCTAACCGTTTTTCTCATATGTATTTCAATTTTTTTGAATTTCTCGAAAATTGAGTTTGCAGTCCAAAACATGTTTATCAATCTTTCCTATGTGGAAGCCCTTAATATTTAATTTTGGTTGATTTTCTTGTAGAAGAAGATCTACTTTATCAGTATTTTTATGATATTTTGATAATAATTTGTATAGAGTGATCAAAAATTATGTTCCTTGATCTAATTTACCAAAGTGTTAAATAATTTTGACACATAAAACAACCATCTCCCAACCCTTTCAACATAAACTAAAGTTTCAATTGACAAATAATTGAAGTAGGAAATAATTTGATGATTTAGTTATTCTTTCCACAAAAGTCTTTAATGCCGCTTGAATAAATTATATATGTAGTTTAGTGGACGTGTTTTTTTTACTCTTTTGAACCTGTGAAAGAAAGTGTGCACCAAGAACTTAATTAGTATGTCACAGTGCATTCGGAGACATATTGCATTTCCTGGAAATTAACTTCAATTAATTTCGAAATTGTGCCATCAATCTAAATGCATGTAAAATGCATTTAATCTAGTTGATACATGCAACGTATAGAAAGTAAACTTTGATCCAGCTTAAATTACATGTGTAATTGGATTCATGAAAAGTTATGTTTGTTGATCAGGTTTGCTGCGATCGTTCAAACTTTTGAATTTCGAAAAAATTTCAACGGCATGTTGTTATATCTCTTTAATTTAGTCCAAAAAAAAACATTTGGTTCAAGAGTTTATATATATATGGGATATTACGAAATTTGTTAACACGATAAAGGTCGCAGTTTTTAGGTATCAAGTTCAAATTTGCTACAAAAATCAATCTCTCAAATATCTCGGCCGAGATTGTTATTGGGCAATAGCGGGTAAGTAGCTTCAAAATGGCGACTATTCAAAAATTTTAAAAAATACAAAAAAGAGCCGTAGAGTAAATATCATCAAAAATAATTTTAGGTTATAGATATAATCAGTACCTACAACTTTTGTTCGAAGCAATTTTCGATAAAATGCAAAGAAAAAAAATTAATAAAGAAAAAATAATAAATATTGATAAAATATGAACACTCAATATAAATTTAATGTAATTGTACATTTTCTGGAGATCTTAATATAGACCCTGATTAAAAAAATATATAGTATATTTATTGAGATGAAATAGGCGAAAAAAAATTCTGCGTTGAAGTGGAACGCGAACCCTGTCTGCTTTATATTCAACAGCCAAAACAAAAACCTCTAACCGCAAGGCTATGACAAATACGGCAATTTTCTGTAATAACATGTAGGTATACCAATGAAAAAGTTGTTAAAATTTCAATTCAATGAATTTTGAGAAATTTACCTTTCCGCTGACTACAGGCCATCGCGATTTTTTTTTCTTTTAAACTATAATGAAAATCTAGTATGTTCAAACCTTTCGGATTTTTAATAATAATAGTTAGATCGCCTGATGCTTTGCTACAGATTACAAAACAGTCAAAAAAAAATCATGGTGTTGTTGATCAATTTATGGCATCTACTAATGAACTAGATAAATATGTCATGCCATGACGTAAGCGAACCAAACTGTTCTGACTGGACTATATTAAAATATACAGGCTACTGAGATTTATATTTTTTATTGACTCATTTCACATACCTAATAATTATTGCATGTGAACAGAAAATCTAACCTTAATTTGATTGTTATTATGTTATGATAATCATAGTATTGTTATTACAAATCTAGATATCGTAATATATTACTCGGAGCTCAGTCGTTTTTGTACAGTGTGGTCTATAAGTTTGGAATAAATATTTTTTTTGCGTTATTATGTATTTGTTTGAAAAGAACTTGAGACAGGCTGATTTCGATTCTCAATTTGACAATTAAATGGATGAAAATTTTAAATTAGAAGGGAGGTCGTGTGACATCTTGTTCGGAAGGGATTTTCATTCTCTGTTCAGCAATATTAAGTTTTTCAAATTTGGTGCAATCATAAATGAAAAATTTCTTTTGAAAATGTAAAATTTTGATAATTTAAGTAAAATGAAGGAAATAATGTTACATAATGTTTAGGAAGTATTTTTCAATTTATTTTACAACTAAATTAAATGTTCAAAATGATCATCATTCACTTCTTGACACTAAGCAAAAGGCGATCTTGGAATTCTCGTACAACATTTTGTCAATCTACTATAGGCAACTGTTATTTTGATATTTGTAAGTTGTTTGGCAAAATTCGGTGTATAGAAAAATATTTGTGTGTATTTGGTTTAATTATGGCTTATTTAGAGATTATTTGAACGAAGTTTTTCCCAATAGATGAAGACGTGAAACGATCGAGGAGTCAAATCGTGGTTTCTAGACAGCCATTCCATCTAGAACTTCCGATTCGACTCCTCTCGATTACTGCTTATGGGATTATTCACAATCAAAAGTATATTTCAGTAGATCAGACAATATTGCAGATTTAAAATTTAAGATAATGGAAGATGGAAGAAATTTACAAGAATCACCTTACTTATTGTCAAGAAGGGAATGGTGGCCATTTTTTTTGAACATTTAATTTAACTGTAAAATATATTGAAAAATACTTGCTAAACTTTATATTATATATTATTTCCTTCATTCCACTTAAAGTACCAAAGTTTTATCTTCTTAAAATAAATTTTCTCAGTTATGATTGCACCAAAAAATTGCTGAACGGATAATGAAAATTCCTTTCGAACAAGGCGCAGGCGAACCACTTCTCATTTAAAATGTTTATTTAATAACGCTAAAAATTAATTGATATTGTATTCCATACCTAGGGATCGCACTGTATAATAAAACATGAACTACTCCATTAATGCTTTTAGTGAATAAAATATAGTTTACTACGGCTTGTATTGAGGAACCTATTTAATAAACAAATGTAATTAAAACGTTAAGTTTTAATATATGTATTATTAATTTATTATTTCAAACACAGTATCTCTGATATACATCTGAACATTTTACAATTATTATTCTTTATATATTGAGATGACTTGAAAGTAGTTTATAGAAGTATTATTTTAGAATCAACCTTGTCATATTTATCTTTATTATATTTAAAAAAGTAATTTAATTATTTCAAATGCCAAATTTGGTACATAAGATGACAGGATAAGCCAAATAAGCCAATAGCGAGATTCATAAGTCGATAGTGGTTCTGACATGCGATTATCAAAGTGAGAAGTTTTGACTTAAATATTTCTTTACAAAAAATTGGACCGACTTTATTAGTTGGTGCACTGAAGAATAAAAAATAATATTAAATCTATTGGTACTGGAAATTTTGGAGTTGTGCAATTGCAGTTAAATAGAGGACTCTTGGCACCAACTTTAGAAGTACAAGCACCAGTAGGATTACTATTATTTTGTATTTTTTAGTGCAACAAATAAAGTTGCTCCAATTTTTCTAAATATTTATTTCACACTTTTGTAACATTTGCCATGAAAATCATTGAACGTTCATATATACCGACCAAAGAAAATAATACTTAGTACATTGTTTGCTTGTACTTGTTATTATTCGGATATCTAATAATAAAAATTGCTGTAACTCGAAAACCGTAAGTCTATGGAAAAAATGTTCAATTTAAATATTGCTACAAATAATCTGGTCTTTAATTTGGCCGTATCAGATTCTCAATTTTCGAAAAAAATTGGCCCTTCCATGTAGCGCAAATACACTTATTTCATATTTTAACATTGCTGTAATTCGAAAACCTTAACTCTTTTGAAGAAATGTTCAATTTAAACGTTTCCGGATATTGTCTTATCTTTAATTCTGCCGTTTCAGATTCCTGATTTTTGAGAGCAATTGGGTTAATTGTTCATTATCCAGGTTTCTGCTATTTTTAGAGATTTTTGAAAATTTCTTTTCTATGGTCTTTATATAGGTCGAATATAACATAAATCCGCGAGCGCCTTTGTAAATATCGATTTATATAATTTTTTATTAAGAAAAACATAATTACGGGACGGTGGAGCGAACAGGGTTCCAGGGTGGGTATAAAGCTGCAAAAATCCAATGTAAAACAAACGAAAGCAGTAAAACACTTCACACGCGGCAATTTGCGTTCATGAAAATCTAAAAACATGATAATTTATTGAAATGAAAGATGATTCAAAACAGTCGTATGAAACGGTTATGAAACGACAGTAGCGTACTGTAACCTTGAACCTTGACAAGCGAAAAATATGTGCGGTGTTGCCAAACAGAAACAGTTTATGGAGATGGTGGATACCAGAGACAACTATTCGATACAGAATATTTAAGAAGAAGGGGTTACCATTTCAAATAATAAAATAAGATAATAAAAACTCACTTTATGCGGCATATCCATAGTTGGTCCATAAGGTGAGTTTTTATTATCTTATTTTGTTATTTCAAATGGTTACCCCTTCTTCTAAAATATCAAATAGGAACTCTTGGCAACGCTGCATCTTTCTTTCTGTTTGACATATCATCTGATCAAAATCAGTGATGGCGAACAACATATTTGTGGAATTTATTGTTAAAAATTTTAAATTTTAAAATATTTTTTTTGTTTTATTGAATACAGAGTGCCCTATGTTGAGTGATTTACTGTTTTTGTTTGTTTTACATTGGATTTTTTTGCTTTTTTATACCCACCCGCCCTCCGGTTCGCTCCACCGTCCCGTAAGTATGTTTTTGTTAATAAAAAATTATATAAATCGATATTTACAAAGGCGCCCGCGGATTTAAGTTATATTTGACCTATATAAAGGCAATAAAAAAAAATCAAAAATCTCCAAAAATAGCAGAGACCTGGATAACGAACTTTTACCAAAATTGCCCCCTACACCCCCTTTCGGGAGCGGTTTTTGGAGGGAAGGAGATTTCGGATTGGAGTTTTCAGGAATATGGGACTATTTCTCAAGTCTCCTCTTTCAAATGAATCAAAAATCATCAAAATCAGAGTACTTTTACTATATGTTCAGCGCGTCCACAAACTAAAAAGGTAAGTATACTAAGTGTTGGAAATAAACGTTGGCACAGAAGCTTCACTAATTCCATAGACTGATTTTGACATGGCCTCGTTCGAGATTCTTCTATGACTATTATTATAAATTATACTTAATCAACTTTCGAAAAGCCCTAAAGTTCTTCTTTTCGACAAGCATCTCTTTGGATTTTCGAATTTTAACTAAACTGTTTTTTTTACAAAATACTCCAATTCAACAGTTTCTCATTTAATATTATATTTATATCAACTATTTGAATAATTCAGAATTTTCACTGGAATATTTCTAATTTCAAATAATAATAAAAATAATACAAAGCAAACAATATAAAAAATGGGAATTGTTTTCGAGGATTAAACTAATAATAGCTCCATTCATTCGGCTAATAAACTAATAATTTTATGATGCTATTTTCCAATCAAGCTTATATAAAAACATAAACTTAACGTCATAATATTAATGAAGTTCCATGGAGGTCAATTGCAACGAATTGATTGGGCCAGTGTTTTAGAATATTACTCACAACATTTTCAATGTATACAAATCAGATGTAAATAGTCTAATATTATTTAGAACGGATCTATCGAGAAGGCCGTTAAACTAGAATGAATGAAACAAAAATACATCCAATAATTATAATTAGATAATTAGAGACCTAAGGTAGGTATCGTGAAAATTTCCGCCCAACTTTTACACTGAAATTGTATTTATTATTGAAAGGTAGGTAGGTATCTTTCTTTATGTTTCGTGTTTTGATATTTTGTCGGATAAAGCTCCAAAGAGACCTTGAAACTATTAGGTATATAGCAGAATGATACTGCAACAAAATTATATTATTATAGTCCAAGCGCCAATAGAGTAATTCAAATTGTCATAGCAAAAGTCGTTAAAATGTAAATTGGATTTTGTTCCAACTGGAATTCCGAAAGCAACATTCAATAGTTGTTCTGAAATTGCCCTCAATGCGCATTCACATTGCACATACCTTACCAAGTCAATTTAAATCATTTAAACGTTACAAACGTTATATTATTATACCAACTCTCCAGATATCCAAGCACTTTTTAAGGTTAGATTGAAATATATTCCTTAATAACTTCCCGGAGTACCTACTTAAGTTAATGTAATGAGGCCGATTCTGTGAATCTCCAGCTTTTGCTTATCTCCATGTTTTAAAGTCACCAGAATTCAAATTCAACGTTTTTATCGAGAGTTCTGCATGTATTCATTTACGTACCTTTGTACATTCGGAATTTTTCGTCTATTATCTGGCGAACCAATGACGATACTAATATGAGAGTGGGCTCATTCGACACTTAATTAAGTATTTAAGAACTGAAAAAGTTTCCAGCCGAGTCACGTTATCTGATTTCTAACAACAATTCAACAACTAAGAAATTTCCGACAGCCTGTAGCTAGTGGAAAGCTACATATACGTCCTTACAGTCGAAGATGCAAGTTTGCAATAGCCTAGTTGGTAGAGCATTGTATTGCGTCATAGTGGAGAGACGGGTTCAAATCCGCGCAGCCAGGTTTTTTTTTCGCTTATTTACTAATCAGTATAATATTTATATATAATTTTTTTTAAATTAAGATCTATAATAACTGAAAATTTATATTGAGTTTTTATGTTCATCCGAATATTTTCAAATCTACTGGGAAGTTCATCTTGTGGACCTCGAGGATCCACATCATTCTGCTGGTTTTCCAATAGAATAAATAAATTCATCAAAGAGGTCAGAGATCTGCCTTTAGGCTGTCTTATACGTTTTTATACGATATTTCTGAATATGAATTCAATTGCTATACATAATGAAGATGATTATATAACTTCAGCCGTTTCTGGTTAATAACTAGATTACACTAGAACGTCTAACTGTGCCGACAACAACTACTGTGAGGGCAAACACTCCTTCCGCTTGTTGTGGCAATATCTACAATTTCACATTGATTACTGACAATGTAGAATGGTTAAAGTAGTTGTCCTTGTTAGAAATATTACAGCTGAACTGGGTTTGATCCTTGGCCATCATTTTTTGATTCATAATTCTTATTTGAATCCATATATATAAGAGCGAGAATCACTCACTCACTGACTGACCGAGAATCATTCCCACGGGAAGCTCCGTTTTGTTTAGTTGGGAAGAGTAAGCCCTATCGATGGGACCAAATATAATTTTTGTCAGTCTGTCTGTATGTTTGTACGCGAATCAGGCAAAAACTTCTGCATGGAATTGAATGCAGTTTTCACCGATGTATTACTAGAGGTCTAACTTAAAATATAGGCTACATTTTATCACGTTTCTCTGTCTTTCTGTATGTTTGTACACGCATCAGGATAAAACTACTACGAGGATTTGAATTGAATGCAGTTTTCCTCGCGCACGAAGTCACGGGCAAAAGGTAGTTGATAAATAAAATTCTAAAAATTATATTCATCAATCTTTAGAGCTATATGTTTTGCCAAAAGAATTATATTCAAACTCATATTTAATGAATTACGGTCGAATTTCCTAGTTTTGTTTATGATAAGTTAACATTAAAATTATTGCATTTCTACAAAATGTGTATTACTGTACAAAATGATCTGTTGCTCAATATAAAATTAAATAACTCTCTTTTAATAGGTGCAGGTAATTTAAGTGATAATTGTTGTAGAACCATTCCTTGCCTAATATTTTTTATTTTTTCATGATAAATTCAAAGAATTTTAAGTAGGTTATATAAATTATTATTAAATCAATGTTCTTCAATTCCATTTTCATTAATTTTCATTCTTGAAGCACAAAGCATAAATTCTATTTCCAAATATATAATTAACTCACTTTATTTCGTTCAAATAAATAAATAAAAAAATATTTAGCATTTAGTTGTGAGTAGGTAAACAGCTTTTATTCAAAATGATGAAT
This sequence comes from Crioceris asparagi, assembly GCA_958507055.1. Lineage (NCBI taxonomy): Eukaryota > Metazoa > Arthropoda > Insecta > Coleoptera > Chrysomelidae > Crioceris > Crioceris asparagi. The sequence continues at coordinate 2,618,801 of OY293827.1, forward strand.
ACTTATATCTCTTTGACCGACTTCAAAAAAGGAAGAGATATAAAATTCGGTTGTACGTTTGCTTTTTTTATGTACCTATGGCTGTTCACGCGTTTTGCTTAGTCGGTGCTCCTATTTAGATTCATTTGAAAGAGGAAGTTCAGAAATGATCCCATATTTATAAAAACTCAAATCCGAAATCTTCTTCCCTCCAAAAACGGAAATTTTTCTCGAAAATCGAAAATCTGAGACGGCAGAATTAAAAATGAAACCATATCCGGAAACGTTTAAATTGAACATTTTTTTAAAAGAGTTAAATTTTCGAGTTACAGCAATGAAATAGACTGAAATATATGTGTATTTCCGCTATGTGGACAGGGCATTTTTTTCGAAAATTGATAATATGAGATGGCCAAATTGAACAAGAAATTAAATGAAGCAACATTTAAATTGGATTTTTTTCTGGAAAATGTACAGTTTCCGAGTTACTGAAGTGGCAAAGTCTGAAATAGGTATTTGTATTTCCGCGGTGTTTCCAAATCTTTGAATAAGTATTGGTAAACAACGTATTATCTTCTCTGGTCAATATTGACTGATTTTGATGACTGATGATACCGACTTTATCACTTGGTGCACTGAAAATACAAAATAATAATAATTCTATTGGTCCTGGTACTTTTAAAGTTTCTTTTTTTGGTTCAATTTAAACAATTCTGGATGTTGTCGCTTCTTTAATTATACCACCTCAGATTTTCAATTTTCGAGAAAATCTACACCTTCCACCAGCTTCGGGGGCGGTTTTTGGAGGGAAGGAGATTTCGGATTTGCGTTTTTGTAAAGATGGGACCATTTCTCAAGTCTCCTCTTTCAAATGAATCAAAAATCATCAAAATCAGAGTACGATTACTATATAAAACGCGCGCACGAACCAAAAAAAGCGGGCAGTCGAATTGTATACCTCCTCCGTTCGGGGTTCGTCGATCAAAAAAGTAAGATAGCTTCTTTTTGTTTTCTATAAAATAATATATTCTTGACAAAAATGATTTAATATTATTATAACATGCTTTGTTCTGTAGCGTACTATTTTATGGGATTATTTGTTGGGGTTCAGCTTATTCAAATTAATGCATTAGAGCCGGTATTAAACTTCATATCAAGAATTTGATTTTAAATAATTTGGAGTTATAATGCATTGTTATATATTACTTATAAAATTTCTGTATCAATATTTAATATTTAATATTTTGTATATCATATTTGTATTACCTAGTTTGCAATATTTAGATGTTGTTAAGGTTGCAGTTTTTAGATCATTATTGAGTTCAGGTCTACACACAGATGCTATTTGCATCTCGGTAAGGGTTTTTAGGACTCATAATAACTCATACAACCAATTAACATACTATTTTTCAATCAAGATTTGTATGTTAGCCTGAATTATTATTAGGTATGAGCGAAAGCTGCTTCAGACGATTTTTTTTTTGAAATATCTATATATTTTAATGACATTTAGTCAATGGCCAATTTTTTAGAATTTTCAATAAAAAAAGAAACACTTACATTGATACTTTAATATATAACCGTGGTGAACTGGTCAAAAAAAAACACTTTCGATTTCAATCGCGGGAGGGGCACCACTTTTGTGTAATGAGAAAAACACTTGGATAAAATCGCGGCCAAAACTCTCAATAATATTAATAATTAGTGCCAATCACACCGCTCGCTGGCTTCTGGTCGAATAATCAACAAACAACCATGTGCTTGCAGTTTGTTATCTGTGGCAAGACATTTCTTTCAGGATCACTTTCCCCATCTATGGAATACCCTTCCCCACAAATAATACACAAGTCCATAGCAGACACCCGCATTGAACGAACACGCAAGGCGACCTCGCCAAAATATGTTGTATAATAATACCGATCTCTTTTTTTTTTCTCTTCAATGAAGCCCATGAAATGCTTTTTTGACTACGACGAAACTGAACTGGCAAATATTATTGTCGACTGAACACGCAACTGCAATAATTTGACTACTGGAGTTTACGCTAGAAATATTATTTGGTATTATATTATGTTTTGGTTGGTGTTTTTTTTATGTAATCCAAATTCAGTCAGAAGAATGGCTTAACAAACGTACGAAACAAGTTCTACACAATGGAATATTTCCATAAAAACAATTATTTACAAACTTTGCGAGAGCGGTTTTGTAAAATCAAATAGTCGCAACTTTACATTATTTGTTTTCAAAATATCGAGTAAAAAAGCTAGTTGAAAGAAAAACTAAAGATTCCCATCCTTTACGGTGAACTGCTCATTGAAGTACCTAGTCAATCATTACGAGCCTCAAGTGCGGAAAGTTGAATGACTTTACGCACGCCCTGACTCAGGCATAGAAGCAGAACATCAAGTTTACGTCATTAGTTTGATTCAAATTTTACATTTATCCCAAAATTATACAACAAATAAGATACAGATGCAATGGAATAATGTTGTTTAGCAATATTTATTTTCATTATCATGATAATTGATTTTCAGCACTAAAACTAAGTAATTATGATTTAGTGTCAATAAAGTGCCAGAAAAAGGCAAATGCGATTATACCAAAAATTAACAAAAAAATAGAAAGCTGCTAGCTTTTGATTAATTCAACAGTCTGCTAGCTCAGAAATGCTATCAACTAAGTTTAGTGCTAATAGACAGAGATAATACTTTAGTGCTCATTTAGTGCGAATTAAGTGTGACACAGGCAAATGTGATGATACCAAATACAAACTTAAAATTAGAAAACTGATAGTTTTTAATTAAGTTAACAGTCTGTTAGCTCCAGAATTATATGATTGATTTTAACGCTAATAGTAGGCAATAATAATTTTGTGCTCATTTAGTGCAAATTAAATGCTAAAGAGGTAAATGTGATGTTTCCAAAAATAAACTATAAATCGTAAAACTGCTAGATTTTAATTAAGTTAACTGTCTGCTGGCTCAAAAATGTTATTAACTAGCTTTAGTGCTAATAGTAGGAGAATAATTTAGTGCTTATCAAGTGCAAAAGATGCAAATTTGATGTTTCGGGGAATAATCAAAAAATTTGAAATTTGTTAGCTTTCCATTAGTTAGCATTGTAGTATCTCAAATATCCTATAATTTGATGTCAGCGATAATAGTAAGCGATAACAATTTAGTGCTCAATTAGTGCAAAAATTAAGTGCCAAGAAGGCAAATTATATGCTTCCAAAAATAAAGTAGAAATTAGAAAACTGCTTGTTTTGATTAAATTAACAGTCTGCTTGCTCAAAAATTAGATTGACTGTCTCACTCAGCGTTCAAATTAAGTGATATTAATTTAGTGCTAATTAAGTGCCATTAGGCAAATTTGATGCTTTCAAAATATAAATTAAACTGCTAGTTTTTAATTAAGTGTAGTATCTCGAAAATAGTATCAACTTCCGCGCTTATAGTAAGCCATAGTAATTTAGTGCTCATTTAGAGCAAATTAAGTATGTAAACGAAAATTTGATGCTTCCAAAAATAAACATAATAATTAAGTTGGCATCGTACTATTTCAAAAATGTTATCAACTGGCAGCTGCGCGAAAAGTGTGTAATAATAATTTAGTGCTCATTTAGTGCTAATTTAGTGCCAAAAACGAAAATTGGTTGTTTCTAAACCTAAACTAAATTAAATAATCAACAACATAAAAAATACATTCATTTTCTTTTTTTTACCGACTTATCAAAAAAGAAGCCATATAATTCTACTAGTATGTTTGTTTTTTCATGTATGTAACCTCATTTCTCTCATAGCGAACGTGCACATATTTTGGTCATTCCTTTTTCATTTTATGTGGTTCCACGACAAAACATCTCCGCAACAACGTCGATACCAAAATGTCCCGGCAAAAACGTCGCGGGTTAAAATGTCTTCATAAACAAAAGTCGCCTTAAATAACGTCGCGTTAAAAAAAATCGCTGTACAAAAAATGTTCCATATCAGTCAGCTATAAACCCGCAAGAGATGATTCATTTATATTTTTTTTCATTATCTTTTACTTTACTTCTTTTTTGACCGACGAACCCCGAACGGAGGAGGTATACAATTCGACTGTCTGCTTTATTATTTTTTTTTTTTTGGTTCGTGCGCGCCTTTTATATAGTAAACGTGCCCCGATTTTGATGATTTTGGGTTCATTTGAAAGAAGGGGATTGAGAAATGGTCCCATATTCATAAAAACGCAAATCCGAAATCTCCTTCCCTCCGAAAACCGCCCCCGAAGAGGTGGTGGGGGCGAATTTTCTCGAAAATCGAAAATATGAGTTGGTATAATTAGGATAATATCCGGTAACGTTTAAATTGAACATTTTTTCAAAAGTGCTACGGTTTTCGAGATAGACGCATGTTAAATATGTATTTTTGCTATGTGGAGAGGACAATTTCTTTCGAAAATTGCAAATTTTTCGATACTATATGAAAGATATAATTATTTGTAGCAACATTTATAATGAACATTTTTTCCTTAGAGTTACGGTTTTCGAGTTAAATCGGTGTTAAAATGGTAACAACTAAAATATTCAAGCGTATTTCCGCAGCGATGTTCTGAGATCTCTATAATAACAACTACAAGCAAGGAATATACGTGGGTAATAGGATAAGTACTATCTTCATTGATATGGTATAGTGAACATTCAACGATTTTCGGGACTAATGTTACACTCAAAAGTGTGAAATAAATATTTTTTACAAAAAATTGGACCGACGTTATTAGTTGGTGCACTGAAAAGTATAAAATAATATTAATTCTGTTGGTGGTGGTACTTGTGAAGTTGGTGCCAAAAGTTGTCAATCTACCTGCAACTGCACAAATTTAAAAGTACCACCACCAACAGTATTAATATTATTTTATACTTTTCAGTGCACCAACTAATAACGTCGGTCCAATTTTTTGTAAAAACTATTTATTTAATAATTATAATGAAAATATTGAAAATTATATTTTAAATATTCAAAATATAATTTAATTTACGTAAGAGGTCATGCGTAAAGATCAAATTTGTATACCATAGGAAAAAAAATACTATTATCTTTGGCATAAATTATTAGTATTATTATTAGTATTCCTGAGGTATTGCAAGTCAAAACCACAGAAAACCAAAAATTAGTTCAACGACTGCAGTTATGGGCAATGCCCATAAGGTAATCTTTCAGGTCCCTTGTTCCATACTCTTCCCCACTACCTTCTTTATGCTATTTGCAATGTTTTAATGTTTTAAATGCACTGGATGTCCCGCTACTTGATCTTCTATACTTCTATGTGTCCCTAGCTCATCCTTTTTCAACGCTTAGATAAATGTCTCCATATGGATGGGTGGTATGAGGATCGTAGGCTGGAAAATTGTCCATGTCAACCTTCAACTGCATCATTTGTCCTTGGGAAATCATTTTCAATGCTGTTAAAGCAGTTCCACATTGCAAACGAATACACTGAATGGAGGTCGTCTTCATTTTCTTCGCCTGTCATATCGTCCGATCCAGGTGTCCTCAAAATAGTCTAAAGGAGGTCTGGTTTCTATATCTTACCTAACCTAACCAAACTGAAACGACATAGGATTAAACAGGTACCTCTATCTCTTGAAATGCCTATAGTAGTGACTTCATTGATAAAAGACTTTGAATGTTGAAGTTGTGCCGTTGTAGTTTGTTGTTGTAGGCACCAACTCCAAAAGAACCAGCACCAATAGAATTAATATTATTTTGTATTTTTCAGAGCAACAACTGATAAAGTCGGTCCAATTTTTTTGTAAAAAATATTTATTTCACATTTTTGAGTGTAAAACTAGTCATGAAAATTGTTGAACGTTCACTAATACCCAAAAAGTTATAGGTAGGTTTAGCTTGTACTAGCGAAAATACGCATATCACACTCTACCATTGCGAAACTCGGAAACCGTAACTCTTTTGAAAAAATGTTCAATTTAAATGTTTCCGGATATGGTCCCCTCTGTAATTTTCAAATTTCGAATTTTCGATTTTCAGAAAAATTTGCCCCTTCCACATAGCTGAAACACATATTTCAGACTGTAGCGCGGAAACGTATGATTATTTTCGAAAATGTCCAATTTAAACATTTCCGGATATGGAATTTTCGTTAATTCTGTCGTCTTCGATTTTCAATTTTTGAGAAAAATTGCCCCCTCCACCCCCTTTGGGGGCGGTTTTTGGAGGGAAGGAGATTTTGGATTTGATATTCCTCAATATGGGACCATTTCTCAACTCTGCTCTTTCAAATGAAACAAAAATCGTCTAAATCGGAGTACGCTTACTATGCGAAACGCGCGAACAGCCATAAAAAAAGAAATCTTACAACCAAATTGTATACCTTCTCCTTTTTTGAAGTCGATCAAAAATACAAAATAATTATAATTCTATTGGTGCTGGTAATTTTTTAAGTTATACCGTTGTAGTTTGTTCCAAAAGAGTCAGCACCAATAGAATTAATATTATTTTGTATTTTTCAGTGCAACAACTAATAAAGTCGGTCCAATTATTTTCTAAATATTTATCGAATCTATATTAGTTTTTTTTCTGGTTTTAATATTATAAGGAAGGTATTTATATAATTTTTCTCATTTTCACATTCAGCATAATTTTTTTATTTAATTCCTAGAAATACTTATATAACTAATCAGACAATAGCTAATTATTAAAATCATAGTGTCGACCTTTCAATCAATGGAAATTGGTATATTTTTTTTAAATCAACTTTTACTTGAAACATATATACCAGATTACCAAGTTATTGTTTTATACATTAGATACCTGAAAAATGGTTATTCATTGGGTGGATTTCCTTCAATCTTTTATTATAAATATGGATTAAAGTATGAACCTGTTCTAATTTATAATATATAAATCAAATCTATCAATCTATCTTTGTTTCTGTTGTTCTATTTGAGGAATGTGTCTATTTTACTTTCACTTGTAACAACGATACCTACCAACTTTTCAACCACAAAATCTGACAGTCATGGTCAGACATGCCAAACTCTTAGAACTACCATGACCTTATAATGTTTAATATGATGTCACAAACAAAATAAAAAGAACCGACCTACGGATAAGATCTAGAATATAAAATCAAATTGAATGTATTATATTCAACAAAAAATTTCTAACAAAAAATTGGACCGACTTTATTTATTTGGTGCACTGGAGAATACAAAATAAAATTAATTCTGATAGTTTTGAAGTTGTGCAATAATTGTAGTACCAACTTCAAAAGTACCAGCACGGGGAATTTTTCACGGAAATCGAAAGTCTGAGACGGTAGAATTAAAGACGAGACCATATCAGCATACAGCAATAACAAAGTCTGAATTATGTGCATTTCCGCTAAGTGGAGGGTGCAATTTTTATCGAAAATTGAAAATATGAGGCAGCCAAATTAAATTGGGCATTTTGCAAAAGAAGCTAGGTACGGTTTTCAATTTACACAGTGGTTAAGTCTGAAATATGTGTATGTCCGTCGCGACGTTTTTATAATATATGCGCAGGACTTGACGATGTGATAGCTCGTCCAAAAATATTCAAAAAAGTTCGTATTAACTTGTCAAAAATTCACGGAAATACAAATATTTCAGATTTTACCACTTCTGTAACTTGGAAACTGTATTTCTTTTAAGTTCAATTTATATGTTCTTACATATTATCTCTTCTTTATTTTGGACCTCTCATATTTTCAATTTTCGAAAAATAATTCCCCCCAACACATATTTCAGTCTGTAACACTGCTGTAACTCGAAAACCTATGACTTTTTTTTCAAATGTCCAATTGAAACGTTATCGGATATGCGGTATCCTCTTCAATTTTGTCGTCTCCAATATTCGATTTTTGAGAAAACATGTCCTCTCCACTTCGCTTGGGAGAAGTTTTTGAGGGAAAGCACATGTTGAATGTCGGTTTTCTTTATTTTTATGGGACCAACTCTCAACAGAATCATGAAAATCGGAGCACGTTTACAATTTGAAAGGCGCCATAAAAAAAAAAAACATGCAGATAAACAGTCGAATTGTATACCTCCTCCGTTTGGTTCGTCGGTCAAAGACCAAAAGAAATGCTTTGTTCATCTTTCGAGTTTCCCAAGCAAGCTAGATTGAATGCTTGTAAACGCCAGGACCATTTTAATATCAAATATTCTAGGTTGTTTTCTAAACATTTTTCCGAGGACTGGTATAATAGGCATTTGACTTGTTTTCAAAATAGCACAAAATTTTATATTTGAACTCTGAGATTATATTTTTTCTAATGAATTTTTCAAAGTTATGCCGTTAAAAAGATAATAAAAACTATTCCAAAATCAAGAATAGCAAATCTATGCTGTTGTTTAGAACAGAAAATACAAATGATGTCATAATTCTAAAAACAAATGACGAACAAGATCAAAGTGAAGTAGTACAACGTCAAATAATTAAAATAGTCAAGCTTCTACGCATTTTTTCTCCGAAAATAGTTTAAACAAAGTTAGAGAGCTTTTAATTATTTATTTAGAAGCTGCTTTTTGTATTGTGGGCGGAAATTTACTTGATGTCAACTTAAATTCATTCTTACAATGCAACAAAGAATATCCCACGCGCCATTTTGTTTTTTGACAAGATAGCTAAAGTATATATGCACAAACAGACTTAATCCATTCGTTTTGAAAGAGTTTAAATGACACAAACTAAAACCAACAACTCAGCTGGGGTTCCTGTTTCGAAGAAGAAGAAGAAGAAGAGGAGATTTCTAAGCCCAAAGTAAATATTCCCGAAATGTATAAATACCTTGAACTGATTCAAATGGAGCACATAGTTTTGAGACTAACGATTCATAGAAGATCTACTAGTTCGTAGCTGAATCAAATTTATTTTTAAACTAAATCAAAATGGAATCCACTCTGTTGATTTTAGTTGTGATCAGGAGAACAAGCTACTGTGGGTAAATGGACAAAAGGTAAGCCTAGAGATTCAGAAATACAGCATTTATTATATGAGAGAAGCATATATACAGGATCGAATCGAATATTGTTTTCATTATTACAAAAGTACATATTTGCTATTCATCACTACCATACAGCCGAGTTGTCGGGAAAAGTTAATGAAAATCCAGTAAAAGCTGATAAATCTTTGACAATTATGATGGTATTGCCGAAATCTTAATTAAAAACTAATTTCTATTTCAAAATGTTTTCAGTTTTGATGAGTTCATTTTTTCATTTGTAAGAAGAGAATAGAAAAAAACTGCTTCGAAAAGGAGCGGCTGGGACAGGCATTCATCATTATCCTTGAAGATTGACATTTTTCTTTTTTCTTTTTTGCAGATCAAGTCATCCAACATATTGAATCGAAAATGGATGCCGTCGAAGCTGAAGCTGGCTGTGTCAATTTCAGATGCAGAATTGCCTGCGTCAAAGATGGACATCCTTCCGGTTTCTGTGGTGTCGGTGGTGTATGCAACTGTGTAGCCAAAAAGGCCGGTTCATTAAAAATATTATAATCGATGAATGGATTAATTGAATTGTTGTTTTTTTAAACTACAAATTTTATTATGATTGGCGAGTGAATATACAAATAAATTATTGCACAATATGTTTTCATTTATTGTCAACTAAGTTTGATCGACATCCCAAACGGAGTTGGTATACAATCTGACTGAACAAGAAAGAATATTTTATAAGTTATATTGTTATAAGATGATCTAGGGTATAAAAAACATAAGTCATTAATGCGAAAGCCAAACTTCGGACTCATACGTTATATATTATTGATACAAAACATTATTGGATCGATATTTCAAATTATAGCCAAGACTTCCTATGATATTTTTTTCCCAAATGAGATCCAAAAGTACAAAACTCTGAGATTTATCAAAAAAAAATAGGGAGGTGTAAATGTTTCAAGTAATTACCTGATCCATAAAAAGAACTGAAGAAAACTGCAATTAAAAAAAGCCCTAGCATTTGCAAAACATTTTCTTTGAGGCACGCTTTATCAAATCCACAATATTGGAATATGGGACCACCATCTTTTTTAAAAAGAAAAAAGAATTGTCAAAATCGGTGCACGGTTATTATAAGGAAAGAAGGTTATATCGTGCGATTCAAAAAAACTCAACCCCAATATGGACCGACGTTATTAGTTGATGCACTGAAAGGTTTAAAATAATATTAATTCTATTGGTGCTGTTACTTTTGAAGTTGTGCAGTTGCAGTTAGATTGATAACTTTTGGCATCAAACTTCACAAGTACCATCACACCAATAGAATTAATATTATTTTATACTTTTCAGTGCATCAACTGATAACGTCGGTCCAGTTTTTTTGTAAAAAATATTTACATCACACTTTTGAGTGTATCTAACATTAGTCACGAAAATCGTTGAACGTTCACTAATAGCATTGAAGATAGTACTTATCCTATTACTCGCGTATATTCTTTGCTTGTACTTATTATTGAGATCTCAAAGTATCGCTGCGGAAATAGGCTTAATTATCTTATATGTTACCATTTTAACACCGATTTAACTCGAAAACCGTAACTATAAGGAAAAAATGTTCATTATAAATGTTGCTACAAATAATTATGTCTTTCATGTAGTATCGAAAGATTTTCAAATTTCAAATGAAATCGCCCTCTCCACATAGACAAAAATAGATACATTTGAGAATTTAACATGCCTCCATCTCGAAAACTGTAAGTCTTTTAAAAAAATGTTCAATTTAAACGTTTCCGGATATTGTCCTATTTTTAATTATACCAACTCAGATTTTCGATTTTCGAAAAAATTCGCCCCTTTCACCACTTCGAGGGCGGTTTTCGGAGGGAAGGAGATTTCGGATTTGCGTTTTGATGAATATGAGACCATTTCTCAAGCCTCCTCTTTCAAATGAATCAAAAATCATCAAAATCGGAGCTCGTTTACTATATAAAAGGCGCGCACGAACAAAAAAAAAAAGCAGACAGTCGAATTGTATACCTCCTCCGTTCGGGGTTCGTCGGTCAAAAAACGAAAGGTCACTCACTCACTTCTCACGAAATCTCAGAAACTACAAGTGCTAGAAGTCTCAAATTTTGCGTGGGGATTTCTTTTAGAACATAAGTGCTCACTAAGAAGAGATTTTGCAAAATTCAACTCCTAAGGGGGTAAAAAGGGTGTGAATATTTGTATGAAATTTCTATAGTTTTAATAGTAGATTTTTGACTGTACAATAAAGATATTTAAGGAAAAATAATATGGGGGGCCTTTATTAGAGCAACAGAAGCCAAAAAACAGTTTTTTAGAATTTTTGTCTATCTGTATGTTTGTACGTGCATCACGCAAAAACTACTGCATGGAATTGAATGCAGTTTTCACCGATGTATTACTAGAGGTCTAAGTTAAAATAAAGGCTTCATTTTATCCCGTCTGTCTATCTTTTTATATGTTTGTACACGCATTACGATAAAACTACTACAAAGAATGGAATTGAATGCAATTTTTAATCGCACGAATTCGGGTGCGGAAGTTTACATGCTAACAATTTAAATACATATTTGCAATGCAACAAAAAAAACTCAGACGCGTCATTTTGTTTGTTCGTAAGATAGCTAAAATATACACACAACACAAACATACTTGATCCATTTGTTTTGAAGGAGGTTAAATGACAAACTAAAACCAACAACCCAGCTGGGGTTCCTGTTTCGAAGAAGAAGAATATAACTCCACGTCAGTGTAATTAATCTTCTATTATTTTATGTGAATGAGATTTCTAAGCCCAAAGTAAATATTCCCAAAATGTATAAATACCTTGAGCTCATTCAAATGAAGCACATACTTTTGAGACTAACGGTTCATAGAAGATCTTCTCGTTTGTACCTGTATCAAATTTATTTTTAAACTAAATCAAAATGAAATCCACCCTGATGATGATTGTACTTGTGATCGCTGTGGCAGTTGCTGTCAACTGTCAAGAGCAACCAGCAGCTGAGGGTAAATGGACAAAAGGTAAGCCTAGAGATTAAGTAATACAGCCTTTATTATATCAAAGAAGCATATATTATATTGACTACATTTTGGCATTGCCCAACTTATTCAAAACACTTTTGTTGTAGATTTGTTGCCATTTTCCATTTTTTCATTATTCCAAGATCGAATTGAATATTGTTAAATTATTATAAAAGTACATATTTGCTATTCGTCACTACCGTACCGCCAAATTGTCGGGAAAAGCTAATTAGATTCCAGTAAACGCTGATAAATCTATGACAATTTTGATGGTATTGCCGCAATCTTGATTAAAAACTAATTTCTATTTCAAAATGTTTTCAGTTTTGATGAGTTCTTTTTTTCATTTGTTTGAAGAGAATAGAAAAAACTGCCTCCAAAAGGAGCGGCTGGGACAGGCATTCATCATTATCCTTGAAGATTGACATTTTTCTTTTTTCTTTTTTGCAGATCAAGTCATCCAACATATTGAATCGAAGATGGATGCCGTCGAAGCTGAAGCTGGCTGTGTCAATTTCAGATGCAGAATTGCCTGTGTCAAAGATGGACATCCTTCCGGTTTCTGTGGTGTCGGTGGTGTATGCAACTGTGTACCAAAAAGGCCTGCTCAATAGAAAATAGTTAATAATAATCGATGGATAGATGAATTGAATTTTTGCTGTTTGAATTACAAATTTGATTATTATTGGCGAGTGAATTAGCAAATAAATTATTGAAAAATATGTTTTTATTTATTTTCAACTATTCTTGATCGACATCCCAAACGGAGTTGGTATACAATCTGACTGACTGATTTTGAAGATGTTTTGCACCAGTATCAAATATCTAATGAAATCAATACATTCATTTTCTTCAATTATTGATTTCTCAATTCTTAGTAGTGATCGATCGAGATTATTAACTAACATTTTCGAGTCTTTTATCAATAAACTCAATGCTCAAACATCAAATGATTATTATTTTAATAAATATGTTACCAGCAAAAAAGAATATTTTATAAGTTATATTGTTATAGGAGAGCATAAAAAACAGAAGACATTAATGCGAAAGCGAAACTTCAGACTCATACGATATACAGGGTGGTCCGAATTATAATGGAGAAACTTTAACAGCGTATTCAGCAGATAAAAATAATTTAAGAAGTTCATATAAACTTATCTCCAAAAAGGCGTCGTTTTGGAAATGCGGGGTGTTGAAATATTGCGAAAAAAATCGTTTTTTCTTATTTTTAAAGAAACTCTTTTAGATTTTGCTTTCAAACTTAGTAGATATTATTGCCACTTAAAAACAAATTTATAGCATGATAAACACTTGTTTTTGGTTCACCAGTGGCGTTTTAAATATTAAAAAAATGTACGCCAATGGTTTATCGCAATTTTGTTAATAAATTTAGATAAATTGATCAATTCTAAACAAAAATGGTCTCTTTAGTCTTTTCGCTAAAACGAACTGTTTTCGAGAAATAAATATTTTTTGATTTATATAATATCTTAGGTTTGCAAATGTGATGTAAATAAAAACGAGTTGAAATACTGAAAATATTTTTTTCTCGAAAACTGTTTGTTTTCGCGAAAAGACTAAAGAGACCATTTCTGTTTAGAATTGATTAATGTACCTAAATTCATCAACATAATTGCGATAAACCATTGGCGTACAATTTTTTTTATTATTTAAAATAATTATTTTTTTCTCGTGAACGGCTCGTTTTAGCGAAAATACGAAAGAAACCATTCTTGTTTGGAATTGATCAGGATATCTAAATTTGTTAACAAAATCGCGATAAACCATTGGCGTACAATTTTTTTTATTATTTAATATAATTATTTTTTTCTCGAGAACGGCTCGTTTTAGCGAAAATACGAAAGAAACCATTCTTGTTTAGAATTGATCAGGATATCTAAATTTGTTAACAAAATCGCGATAAACCATTGGCGTACAACTTTTTTTATTATTTAAAATAATAAAAACGGTCTCACGAATGCCACTGGTAAAACAAAAACAAGTGTTTATCATGCTATATTTTTTTTTAAATGGCAATAATATCAAAAACGATTTTTTTCGCAATATTTCAGCAACCCGTATCTCCAAAACGAAGCGTTCTTGGAGATAAGTTTATATGAACTTTTTATTTTTTTTGTGCTGAATATGCTGTTAAAGTTTTTCCATTTTAATTTGGACCACACTGTATATTATTGATACAAAACATTATTGAGTCAATATTTCAAATTATAGTCAAGACTTCCTATGAATTTTTTTTTCCAAATGAGATCCAAAAGTACAAAACTCTGAGATTTATATAAAAAAAATTTAAGGCGGTATAAATGTTTCAAGTAATTATATGATCTATAAGAAGAACTTAAAAAAATTGCTATTAAAAGAAAGCTCTAGCATTTGCAAAACATTTTCTTTGAGATACGCTTTATCAAATCCACAATCTTGGAATATGGAACCATCGCTCAGCCATCCTTTTTACAAATGAAAACAGAATAGTCAAAATCGGTGCACGTTTATTATGAGGAACGAAGGTTATATCGAGCGATAAAAAAAAAACCATCCTCAGTTGGCCTTTGAAAATGTCAACATGTCTTTGCTAAACACAGATAGGAATCTAAAAGTGACAAGTGATATTTCAATCAATATAAATGCAATTGCAGATGATTCAAGTAAAGACACGCTCCCCATTTGAAATGTCTACTGCGAATGTTTTTTTTTGATCGCTCGATATCTATATTAATAAATAAAACCGAAGTTTCTGTTTGTAATATCAACATACCAGGTTTTAACTAATTGCATATGGAAGTACATATGTGTTTCACTAAACAACAATTTTTGTCTGCCTCTTTGTTTGTTCCTGCTAATCTCTGTAACGGCTGAACCGATTCCGACGGGATTTTCACTTGCATGTAGCTAATATTATAAGCAATAACTTAGGCTATTTTTATTTTAGAAAAGAATCTATACAATTGAATAAAATCGTAGTGTATGTTTGTAAATTCAAAACAACAGGTTTTAACTAATTCCATATGTAAGTACTAAGGTAAGTAAATATAGGCACCTACTAAGTACCTAGATGTATCACTAATAACGAAAAATCAATTTTTATAATGTTTGTCTGTCTGTTTGTTCCGGCGAATTTCCGTAACGGCTAGGCCGTTTACCTACGTCAGGATTTTTACTGGAAGGTAGCGCAGACGAAGCCGCGAATGACAGCTAGTACATAAAAAATTGGCATTGAAAATTAAGTCTGGAATAAACTCTGCAACAAACAATATAAAACCTGGGATATGTTAAAATAGTTATTGCGTTAAATGTAGAGATAGAGCTAGAGCATTTCATTTTGACTTAATATCAGTAATATAAAAACGACAGGTCACTCACTCACTTATCACGAAATCTCAGAAACTACAATTGCTAGAAGTCTCAAATTTTGCATGGGGATTTCTCTTAGAACATACGTGCTCACAAAAACGAAATTTTGCAAAATTCAACCTCTAAGGGGGTAAAAAGGGGTGTCAATATTTGTATGAAATTTCTATAGTTTTAATAGTAGGGTTTTGACTCTACATTAAAGATATTTAAGGAAAAATAATATGGGGGGCCTTTATCAGAGCAACAGAAGCCAAGAAAAAAAGTTTTTTAGAATTTTTGTCTGTCTGTATGTTTGTACGTGCATCACGCAAAAACTACTGCATGGAATTGAATGCAGTTTTCACCGATGTATTACTAGAGGTCTAATTTAAAATATAGGCTGCATTTTATCGCGTCTGTCTATCTTTTTATATGTTTGTACACGCATTACGATAAAACTACTACAAAGAATGGAATTGAATGCAATTTTCAATCGCACGAATTCGGGTGCGGAAATTTACATGCTAACAATTTAAATACATATTTGCAATGCAACAAAAAAAAAACTCAGACGCGTCATTTTGTTTGTTCGTAAGATAGCTAAAATATACACACAACACAAACATACTTGATCCATTTGATTTGAAGGAGGATAAATGACAAACTAAAACCAACAACCCAGCTGGGGTTCCTGTTTCGAAGAAGAAGAATATAACTCCACGTCAGTGTAATTAATCTTCTATTATTTTATGTGAATGAGATTTCTGAGCCCAAAGTAAATATACCCAAAATGTATAAATACCTTGAACTGATTCAAATGGAGCACATAGTTTTGAGACTAACGGTTCATAGAAGATCTACTCGTTTGTACCTGTATCAAATTTATTTTCAAACTAAATCAAAATGAAATCCACCCTGATGATGATTGTACTTGTGATCGCTGTGGCAGTTGCTGTCAACTGTCAAGAGCAACCAGCAGCTGAGGGTAAATGGACAAAAGGTAAGCCTAGAGATTATTACAGCCTTTATTATATCAAAGAAGCATATATTATGTTGACTACATTTTGGCATTGCCCAACTTATTCAAAACACTTTTGTTGTAGATTTGTTGCCATTTTCCCATTTTTTCATTATTTCAAGATCGAATTAAATATTGTTAAATTATTATAAAAGTACATATATTTGCTATTCGTCACTCCCGTACCCCCAAATTGTCGGGAAAAGCTAATTAAATTCCAGTAAACGCTGATAAATCTTTGACCATTTTGATGGTATTGCCGCAATCTTGATTAAAAACTAATTTCTATTTCAAAATGTTTTCAGTTTTGATGAGTTCTTTTTTTCATTTGTTTGAAGAGAATAGAAAAAAACTGCCTCCAAAAGGAGCGGCTGGGACAGGCATTCATCATTATCCTTGAAGATTGACATTTTTCTTTTTTCTTTTTTGCAGATCAAGTCATCCAACATATTGAATCGAAGATGGATGCCGTCGAAGCTGAAGCTGGCTGTGTCAATTTCAGATGCAGAATTGCCTGCGTCAAAGATGGACATCCTTCCGGTTTCTGTGGTGTCGGTGGTGTATGCAACTGTGTACCAAAAAGGCCGGCTCAATAGAAAATAGTTATAATCGGTGGATGGATTAATTGAATTGTTGTTTTTTTAATTTACAAATTTGATTATGATTGGCGAGTGAATTAGCAAATAAATTATTGCACAATATATTTTTAACTATTTTTTATCGAAATTCCAAACGGAATTGATATACAATTCGACTGACTGCTTTCTTGAATGACTTCAAGAAAAGGAAGAGTTGCATGTTTGGTTCTTATGTTTGGCTGTTGGCGCGTTTTGCACCTTAAGCATGCTCCGATTTTGATGATTTTTGATTCATTTGAAAGAGGAGACTTGAGAAATGGTCCCATATTTTGAAACATTCAAATTCAAAACCTATGTCCCTCCGAAAAACCTCCTCGAAGGAGGCAGCTTTTCTCGAAAATCGAAAATCTGAGACGGCAAAATTAAAGATGAGACCATATTAGTAGGTAAACGTTAAACTTGACCACTTTTTCAAAAGAGTAACGATTTTCGAGTTACAATAATGGTAAAGGCTGAAATATGTGGATTTCCGCTATATGGAGGTGGCAATTTTTTCGAAAAGTGAGAATATGAGACCACCAAATTACACACTCAAAAGTGTGAAATAAATATTTTTTAGTTGGTGTAATGAAAAATACAATATAATATTAATTCCATTGGTGCTGGTACTTTTAAACAATAGAATTAATGTTATTTTGTATTTTTTAGTACACCAAATAATTAAAGTCGGTCCAATTTTTCGTTAAAAACATTTACGACATTTTTTTCCTACTTCAAAACTGTGAGATTTATAAAAAAAATAAGTAGGTATAAATGTTTCCAGTAATTACCAGATCTATTAAAAGTACATGAGAAAATTACAATTTAAAAGAATGCTCTAGTGTTCGAAAAACATTTTCGAAGGGCTTCGCGTTTTCAAACCTACAAAATTGGAATATTGAACTATCTCTTATCTACGATCTTTCAAATGAAAAAAGAATCATCGAAATCGGTTCAAGGAACGAGGTTTTACATAAATAAGAACAATAAGAACACAAAGAAACGTAGAGTTCGTTTTCAACGTCTGACAAAAAAAATAATGTATACACTGTCACTACAAATGGCTGAGTAGACAATGACCTAGGCATTGAAAATTAAGTATCCAGTTAATTCTACAACAAACAATATAAAATCTGGTAGATATTAAAATAGATATCGCATTAAAAGTACTACTGTCGACGGAATAACTGTGTCAAATTAGATAGAGTTATATTTCATTTTGAATTACTAATATAAGATAGATTGTATAATAATAATTTGAAAAGGTTATTGTTAGAAATTTTAATAAATATAATGACGTAGGGAATAAATCTTTTTTACAGAAAATTCGACCGACTTAATTAGTTGGTGCACTAAACACTAATACAAAATAATATTAATTCTGTTGGTTCAACTTCAAAAGTACCAGAACCAATGGCATTATAATATTTTTTGCACCAAATAATAAAGTCGGTCCAATTTTTCATAAGAAATATTTATTTCACTATTCTCAGTGTAATATTATTCAACAAAATCATTCAACTTACACCAAAGAAGATAATACGTTGCTTAAAATTACTCAGAGATTTCAAATCATTACGGAAATACACATATTTCAGACCATGCCACACTGCTGTAGATTGTAGATTTAAGGGGTTCTCGCCATTACCTAGTCTACAGCTCGCCCTCCAGTTCCAGGGTTCTAATGAAATCCAGAATCTGGGATGGCTTCAAGGAGGTTACTTCCACATTTTTGCATGTTTCTTGTCCAAAGCATTTTTTTCGTTGGCTAGCAATAGAGAGGCATTCTGTCACCAGGTGATCCGGAGTTTCCCCCTCCTCCCCATAGAATCTGCACTCGTGGATCTCTGCTAGACCCATTCTCGTTAGGTGCTTCCTGAGGCGACAGTGCCCAGTAAGAAATCCAGTGAGGTGGTGTAGCATATTCTTGCTCCAGATCCAGATACTTCTTAGATCTTGCAATATTAAAGCTTCCGAGAAACTTTTTGGATTGATCCAACTTAGGGAGATTCCGCCAGAGTGTTTCTCTTTTGATTTTTTCCTTCCCTTGAGACTATTTCTTTTAGGTACATTTACCTGAAAGGTTCTGCGCCACTGAAACTCGGAAACCTATGATTTTTTCAAATGTTCAAATTTAAGAAGAAAATTTGTCCTCTCAAAAAATATGCAAGCAAACAGTCGAAAAAAGGTCCAGCAGTCCCATTTGTTAGATGTACTAAAAATTATTATTTAGTAACAATGATTTTTGACCAACTTTACAGAGCAAGGAGCTATACAATTGGATCTTATGTTTGACTTTGTTAATTTTCTTCGCTTGTTTTGCATAATAAACGTCCTCCGATTTGGATGATTTTATTTTCATTGTGAATATAAGTGCTGAGAAATGGTCCCATGTTAAACTATTCAAAGAACAATATGTCCATCCCTCCTAAAAAATGAGGTTGAAAAAAAATGGTGGGATCTAAGAAAAGATCATTTCCAGCAACATTTCAGTTTAATTTTTATTCAAGGGATTCCGAATAGCAGCAATAAATACGTGCTGCCCCTATATTTTTTGAAATTACTAAATATAAAATATAAGTGAACACAATGCGATTTTTGTGAATTAATGAAACAGTAAAAAATGTGAAATATACCTAGTAAGGTGTCAAGATATTGTATCAAGATTTAAGTGAGCACCCAAATCCGTGCTCGGATTTTCATAATTCTTCTTTGAATTGAAAGCGGACTATTGAGAATTGGTCTCATTTAAAAAAATCGATATTTAACATGTCTTTCTCTCCAGATTTTTTTTACAAAGGGGTGGAAGGGGCTTTTTTAAAATCCGGTTACGTTTAATAGGATATTTTACAAAAAACTCATAGATATTCGAGTTGCAGCAGAGGTAAAGTCTGGAATATGTGAGTCCCCGCTATGTGTGAAAAATATATATATTTTTTAATTGGACCAACTTTATTAGTTGCACTGAAAAATACAAAATAGAAAATACTATTCATTCTATTGGTTCTAGTACTTTTGCAGTTGTTGCCAAAAATTATCAATCTAAATGCAAATGCACAACTTCAAAAGTAACAGCACCAATAGAATTAATATTGTTTTGTATTTTTCAGTGCACCAACCAACAACGTCGGTCCAATTTTCTGTAAAAAATATTTATGCTTTTAAAACTATTTAAAAATATTTATCTCAGCACTTATGAGAAGCAAAAGGTTTTACTTCTATCTTAGTGAATATATAGCAAAAAACATGTTTTCGAATTATCAAAAACAAATGATGATAGTTATATCAATAAACCTTCAAAATTGTAATTAAGTAAGTTAGTGTGTTTTATGATGTGAAAAACAACGCCGCGTGGATATCTCTGAATCATAATATGATATTAATATCTGATAACTCAAAACCAAATTATTATTCAGAAAAATACTTAGTCATGATATGATGTTGAGTAACTTTTTCGAGAATAATTTCCTTGTTTACTTAAACATGCACTTTGTAAGTACATGTAAATACTATTAAAGTGTGGGGTCTAAATAATGACTTAGAAGTAAAGCGTAAATAGTTGCTTTATTTGATTTTACTGTTTCCATGGAAAACAAAAGAGTTGCCAACTTAACTGCTCATACAGGTATAAAACATAATCGTGGCCATTTGGAGAATTATATTTTAAACATAAAGCTCACGTACGTTGAAACGATTTAGGTAAACCAAATGTAGAAACAAAAATTGGATCATTACAATGTTTATACAAAGTTATATCGTATGAAAATGGGTATCCTGATTTGATTATCAAATTCAAAACAATAGATTAACAAATGACCTGTCGAGATCAGGCGCTAGGATTAGTGATTTCCAAGTTGTAGAAGTTCCGTAGGAAAATAAAATCTCAGGCAACAGGCAATACTAAATCTGCTAGCAGTCACTACTGTACACGAAGGCCTTCCATTGCCTTGACAGTATTGTCGCCCACTATACCGCAGTACCACAATTTGTAGATAGTGCTGATAGTCTTTCAGACAGAAGTGCCTTACTATGAAAATATGTGTGGAAATGAACCTAGACAGAAACTATCAGAAATGTGATATAGCTACACATTCTGACAGTCAGGCTGCGATTATAGCACTGAGCTCTAATATCATCGATTCTAGGTTGGTATGGAAGTGCCGAAGAAAACTCAACGAAATAAGCACGAAAAACAAGGTCTGTATAGTCGGGATTCCCAGTCACTCGGAAATTAAAGACAATGAAGCGGCCAACACAATTGCCAGAAAAGAAGCAGGAACTCCTTTCATTGGCCCAGAACCTTTCTGTGATACAGGTAAATGTACCTACAAGAAAGAGTTTCTGGGGAAGGAAAAACCGAAAGAGAAACACTCTGGCGGAATCTCCTTGAGTTGGATCATTCCAAAAAGTCTAATGGAAGCTTTAATACTGCAAGATCTAGGAAGTATCTGGATCTTAGCAAGAATATGCTGCACTTCCTCACTGGATTTCTTACTGGGCACTGTCGCCTCAGGAAACACCTAACGAGAATGGGTATAGCAGAGAACGACAAGTGCAGATTTTGTGGGGAGGAGGAGAAGAATCCAGATCGCCATTGCTAGCCAACGCAAAAAATGCTTTGTACAAGAAACATTGGGAAATGAGGAAGTAACCACCTTGAAGCCATCCCAGATTCTGGATTTCATTAGAACCCTGGAACTGGAGGGCGAACTGTGGACTACGTAATGGTGAGAACAGCTCTGATGGGGGGCACAATAGACCTCAAGGTCGCACTGCAATGAAAATCCTTAAATCTACAAACATATATGTATGTAGAATGTCATTGGAATGATATCTGGTAGTGGATGGAAGTGTGACTGGGCCTCATAGGTGGAGAGTTTCATACCTGTAATACCCAAATAAGTATCTCTGAGCTCTATGGCGAAATTTTCATGGAGTTTTCGTTATATTTGTGTGTTATATGTCACTAGACTGTTTTGTGAAAGTCTGTCAGTACGACTGGGACTGGGATACCGTACCAGAAAATCCCTAAGACCTATGTAGGAAAGATTATAGATTATGGATGGATGTGGGTTGGTATTTGAACTGGTCCTACGTGCGAGTAGGATTCTGAGGTAGAATGGTTCCATACTCAAGGCGTTTCATGCCTCTACATTTTCTTAGCACAATTCAACAAAGTGTTTGTCCGGGAAGTGTAACTATAAACTTTGGCAAGACAAGAATTGATATTTCAAAATGTTCGTTTAAGAAAAGAATCTGCTAAGCAGGATCATTGAATAATAATAGATACTAAGATATTAAATAGGTGAAGTAGAGAAAAATATTCAACGATTACTCAAGTACCCATAAATTGACATTCATATCAAGTACATGGAATATTTTTTCTTCGTTGTTATGATATAGACGTGCAATGAAAAGAATAAATAATGCAAATAATAATATGTATATGATTTAATGTGGACATGAATATGTATACCTAATATACAATATGTTAAATATCTAAGTACGGAAGATAGGAGAATCAGTAACAAGAGCTAATATCGAGAAATCTACATTTTCTGTTCATATATAAATAAACAAAAATACGCTTCAAACTTTAATGTGTCACTTACACCTTGTAAAACAATAATTAATGCAACAATGCTAAAAATAAACACAATAATTGTTTTGTTATTTAGTGTTGTTATAATATCACAAACCATGGCGGAATTTACTGAATCCGGTAAGTCATTAATTCATTCACATGAAACGTTACCATAAAAATATCCATCTCATATAATTGCTAGCTAGGTATAGTAGGATTCTGTTGTTTTTAGGGTTCAATACCTAAAAGGTGAGATGAGATTTTGTTTCATACAGAATTCATACGAATTCATAATCATTCCCTCATAAAAGTGCCATATCTTTCAAAGTTATTGTATATTGTTGAATGTTTATGAGCACAAATTATGTCAATGTCCTTCTCTCTGTCTGTTGATACAGAGTTGGATGACGAATTCTGATAACACGGGTCAATTTTGTGGGGTAAATTAGAAATTTAAAAGAAACGTTCTGTCTTTAAGTGAATCATGTAAGCCAATGATATAGTTTTCAAATTCTAAATTTATAGTCTAGAGTCAAGAAAATATTAAAAAAAGTTGGCAACAATTAATGGCCTTCTTGGATAAAACTACAGACTATAGGGCTCTATTAATATCTTATGGGAAAAGCTTAGGGAAAATGCTAAGTACGAAACCCATTCCACGCGAGCCCAAATGGCCCTTGACCACATTTTTTGACAGAATTAATAGAGGAGGAGGTATTCATTTCGGTTGTATGTTTGCTTTTGTTTTTGTTATGTATGGTTTGATTCATGTGAAAGAGGAGAATTAAGAAATGGTCTAATATTCAGAAAAACTCAAATCCGAAATCTCCTTCCTTCCAAAAACCGCCCCCGAAGGGGTAAGAGGGGAAATTTTTTCTGGAAAATCGTAAAGTTGAGACGGCCGAATTAAACTTGAGACCATATCTGGTTTGAAGTTCTTCAAAACAGTTACGGTTTCCGAATAAAAAAAAATATATAAAGTTACCTACGGTTTTCGAGTTACAACAGTGGTAAAGTCTGAAATATGTGTAAAAGCGAAGAAAATGCATGGGTAATAGGATAAGTACTATCTTCTTTGGTATTAGTGAACGTTCAACGATTTTCATAACTAATGTTGTTGAAATAAATATTTTTAACCAATAATTGGACCGACTTTCTTAGCTGGTGCACTTAAAAATACAAAATAATATTATTTCCATTGGAGCTGGTACTTTTGCCGTTGGTGCCAAAAGTCTTCTTTCGAAGTACATTTGCGCAATTTCAAAATTACCAGTACCAATAGAATTAATATTATTTTGTATTTTTTAGTGCAACAACTAATAAAGTTATTCCAATCTTTGGTATAAAATATTTATTTCTCACTGATGAGTGTAACATTTTAGTCAGCAAATCGTTGAATGTTCACTAATACCAATGAAGATAGTACTTATCCTATGACCCATGTATATATCTACTCTTGCTATTGCTTTTACTTAACCATTGCTCGAAACCCGTATTTTTTTGAAAATATCCAATTTAAATGTTACTAAATAAAACCTCTTGTTGAATTTGGCTCTCATATTTCCAATTTTCGACAAAAATACCGACTCTTCATACCGAGAATACACATATGTGAGATTTTAAAATCGCTGTAACGCGAAAACCGTAAATCTTTTGAAAAAAGTTCAATTTAAACTCTTCCGGATATAGTCTCATCTTTAATTCTGCCGTCTCAGATTTTCGATTTTCGAGAAAAAAAATTGAGATTTTGAATTTAGGTTTTTCTAATTATGGGACCATGGTAAACTCCTCCTTTTTTTGGATGTCGATAAAAAATCGAGAAACATCGTCTTCCTCCCTTATTTCTGGAAAAATATAAGCTATAGAGCTCTACTAGGAAGAACTAAGGGAAAAGTACGAAACCGTTTCCAACCAACTGGCCCTTGACCACATTTTTGATTTTCTCGTTCTTCTCCAGATTGCTTCCTTCCGCACACGATACCTGGCGCCAATTGCCACGCCTACTTTATCAGATACCATTGGAATCAAGAGACTGAACAATGTGACGAAATCATCTATGGCGGCTGTCGAGGAACCGAAAATAATTTCAAAACACTCAAAGAATGTGAAACGATTGCCGGCAAAGTTTGTACCAACACAAATGTTTGAATAATAAAAATATAATCTATACATCATTATACTCGACAATATTTTATTGACCGACTTCCCAAAAGGAGGAGGTATACAATTCGATTGTGTGCATTTTTTTTTTGGTTTGTGCGCGCCTTTCATATAGTAAACGTACTCCGATTTTGATGATTTTTGATTCATTTGAAAGAGGAGGCTTGAGAAATGGTCCCATATTCATAAAAACGGGAATCCGACATCTCGTTCCCTCCGAAAACCGCCCCCGAAGGGGGTGGAGGGGGCAAATTTTGTCGAAAATTGAAAATCTGCGTTGATATAATTACAGATAGGACAATATCCGGAAACGTTTAAATGGTACATTTTTTCAAAAGAGTAACGGTTTTCGACATAGAGACATTTTTAATTCTCAAATATACCTATTTTCGCTATGTGGAGAGGGCGATTTCTGTCGAAAATTGAAAATCTGTTTGCAGTACATGAAAGACATAATTATTTGTAGCAACATTTATACTGAACATTTTTCCCTTAGAGTTACGGTTTTCGAGTAAAATCGGTGTTAAAATGGTAACAACTAAAATATTCAAGCGTATTTCCGCAGCGATGTTCTGAGATCTCAATAATAACAACTACAAGCAAGGAATATACGTGGGTAATAGGATAAGTACTATCTTCATTGATATGGTATAGTGAACGTTCAACGATTTTCGTGACTAATGTTACACTCAAAAGTGTGAAATAAATATTTTTTACAAAAAATTGGACCGACTTTATTAGTTGGTGCACTGAAAAGTATAAAATAATATTAATTCTATTGGGGCTGGTACTTGTGAAGTTACCAATCTACCTGCAACTGCACAACTTCAAAAGTAACAGCCCCAATAGAATTAATATTATTTTATACTTTTCAGTGCACCAACTAATAAAGTCGGTCCAATTTTTTGTAAAAAATATTTATTTTTATTTTCGAATGAATTCCCCAAAGAAGTAGGTACCTAGGTATAGAACTCTACTACTATACAGGGTGATTGATTAGTGTGCTATGTAGTTCTGTCAATATAAAAGATGTTAAAATAAGTTATCGACAAAAATTGTAATCAACAAGTTCAATGCTCTGTATAAATGAAAAGGGATACAAAAGTAACGATCTATTGTAGTCATAGTTTTAATATGATTCTAAAAATTTTGAGAGAATGTCGATTTTGCTAATATTCTGTAAATTGAGGACATAGCGAGTCAAAACACAGATAAATTATTTTGTTGATGTGATCACTTTTGGAGATAATATTATAATTTTTCTTAAATGTAATTTAATTTGTGAAAATGAAAATAACAACTGTATAAAAACTCTAAGCAATCAACTGTTTCCTAAATAAAATTGTTTTAATATAAATTGGTGAACAGTCTGAAATAGACTGCAACATGGAAATTTTTAAACAAATTTAAAGGGAAAGAGATATCGAGTTGCGCTTCTCGGGAGGTTTTTGATCAATTCTTTGAGAACACGTGCAGTATTTGATCGGTATATTTCCTTTTATTTATCCACTTATACAGGGTGAAAAAAGGAAGTCATGTCTTATATCAAAGTTTGGGGCAGTCAAATTCTCAATTTTTGGATTTTGGAAATTTTTCTATGCATCTTTTTGATCTGTTGACCATCCTAAGAAAAGTAAATTCTCAAATTTTTCGAAAGTTGGCTATAACTCAAATTATGTAATTTACAAAAAGGGTTACTTTTATCCCTAAAAAGAGACTTTTTCGCGGTTTCTCTTGAGAATGGGTATTTTTTCGCTTACTGTTGCATAGAGGCGAATTTCTTGCGCCCGAGAAAAGATTGAAGCAGCACTCATTGAACGTTATTGTCTCCAGTGGCGTGCAGTAAAATTTTGCTACTTTGACATTATGTAATTTAAACCGAATTTAACAATTATACTATGCATTAAACAGCTTAATGAATAATTCCGAGTTACCACTCTTAATTTAGGGATGTATTCCAGTCGAGTGACAATCAAAGCATTTTTTGGTTCGGTGCTTATAACATAAAAATCGGAGAAGGTATACAATTCGTTTGTATGTTTTCTATGGCTGTTCGCGCGTTTTGCACAGTAAACGTACTCCGATTTAGACCATTTTTGTTTCATTTGAAAGAGGAGAGTTGAGAAATGGTCTTATATTAAGGAAAACGCAAATCCGAAGCAATTTATCATAAAATGCACAGAAAAAAAATTAATAAAGAACCAAAAAAATTATGAAATTAATAAAGGAAAAATCTATGAATGTTCAAATTTCAATTCAATTAATTTGGAGAAAATTAGCTTTTGTTTGGCTACAGGCCGTCGGGATTTTTTTTAATGTGCTAATGCTCGAATAACTAATAAATAACTAATAAAACTCGAAAATCCATGTTTTTTTGAAAAATGTCCAATTCGCTGAATATGGTATATTTTTTAGGTAATTTTGTCGTCGGAAATTTTCAATTTTCGAAAAAAATGCCCCCTCCACCCTCATTGAGAGAAGGTTTTGAGGGTGGAGGACATGTTGAATGTCGATTTCCAATATTCCACTATCAAATTAAAAAAAAAGAATCATGAAAATCGGAGCACTACTATTTATAAGGAGCGAACATCCTTACAAAACAAAAAAACGTGAAAACAGACAAATTATATCAATTCTGCTGGTTCTGGTAGATACTTTTGATGTTGCTGCCACAAAATTTTTTAATTGAACTACAACTGCACACCTTTAAAATTACCAACCAGTACCAATAGAATTGAAATTATTTTGTATTTTTCAGTGCACCAACTAATAAAGTCGGTCCAATTTTTTTGTAAGAAATATTTATTTCTTTGTGAAGTTATTTATCAAGACTATGGTCGGCGCGGTAATGGAAAGTGTTGAAAGAAATATTTGCTGATTAGGCTAATTAACAAAAAGTATGAGAATTATGTTAGTGAATGTCAATGTTGTTATATTTAATGATTGATTTATAATGCAAACTAAAGTGTCACTTCAAATTGATATGAAATGTAATGAGCTTTTTCCTCTCTAGTATATACTTAAATAATTAATTAAAATTTATAATGTTTTTCTCTAGTACGGCTTCTTATATGGCTCTTATTTTATTCGGGTAATAGTGATAAAATTATAGACAATTCAAGTTGATGTCTCTCAAAGATGGAAAAAAGTAACTAGTAGATTTAAAAAAATTCGACGACCTTCATTCAGGGGTCATGGTTTGTAATTTTTGTTAGGTATTTTTTCTCTTTCTTTTAGGCAACATTGTTCCAAACAAAAATTATTGTCATATCTATAACTTAACGATAATACGCGTTCACTGGCTTATTTAGAATCAAAGTCTAACCTTTTTGTGGTTGTCTCGATTCTTGAAAAGCTTTGAATTGTCTTTATAACTGTATACATATTCTTTGACCGACGAACCAACTTAGGAGGCATATACAATTCGACTGTATGTCTGCATGTTTTTTTTATATTTGTTTGTGCCTTTTGTATCTTAAACGTGCTTCAATTTTGATGATTTTTTTTGGTTCCTTTGAAAGAAAAAATCAATATTGGACATGCCCTTCCCCACAAAAACTTCTCCGAAAGGAGATTGTGGGGGCAATTTTTTCTGAAAATTGAAAATCCGAGATAGCAGAATTAAAGAAAATTTCATATCCGAAAACATTTTCATTAGAAATTCATAAAAATAATCATAGGTTTCAGCGTTACAGTCTGACAATGTGTTTCAGATATGTGGAAGGGGCAAAATTTTTCCGAGAATCGAAGATTCGGGATTGTAAAATTAGAAAGGGGACCGTATTCGGAAACGTTTAATATTTTTTAAACAGTTACGGTTCTCGAGTTACATCAATGGTAAATTCTGAAATATGAGATATCTGTATTTATGCTATGTAGAAGGGGCAATTTTGTTCAAAAATAAAGTATGAGACAGCCAAATTAAAGAAGAGATTATATGTAGCAACATTTAAATTGAACATTTTTTAAAAAGAGTTACAGTTTTCGAGTTAATGCAGTTAAATCTGAAATATATGTAGATATTTGCAACGCAATGTTTTGAGTTTTCTGAATAATAACAGATAGAGGCTAAGCCTTAGGTATACGTGGTAATAGAATAAATAGGTAATATCTTCTTTGGTATTAGTAAACGTTCAACACAACAAAAGTGTGAAATAAAAATTCTTTACAAAAAATTGGATCGACTTTATTAGTTGGTGCACTGAAAAATACAAAATAATATTAATTCTGTTGGTAGTGGTACTTTGGAAGTTGTGCCATTTTAGTTTGTTGTTGTAGGTGTCAACTTCAAAAGTATATTTTTCAGTGCACCAACTAAAAAGTCATGTCTCTCTGTGTGAAGGAGGTAATTTTTATCAAAAATTGAACTTTTCTTATGGCAGGATAGAAGAAAACATAATTCCCAGCAACATCAATAAATGTTGACATCTTGGATTTGTAAATTATGAGGTTAGTATCTCATGTGTCCTTATAATTTTTACAATATATCTGGTCAGTAATTACATTTTGTTTGATTCCCTCCATATTCCTAAGTTGGAGGACTCTAGTACTTACAATGAAGTCAGCCATATTGTTGCCTTCATTATTTAAAAAAACACTTGAATATGGCTGATGTAGAACTAGAAAATAACAATCATAGGAAACAGAAAATATGTACCTACCTGCAAAGATTATTAAATCAATTAATGATTCACGCTATTGTTGAAAGGAATAGTGTAAATAGACAAGAAAATAACTATAGCTATTATTTCAGTTAATACATTTATGATCGAATTGTTGAAACAAAAATGTTCCCTGCATAGATCTTAGAAGTGCATACACAAATTAAATTAAGAGAAGCTCTAAGTCAATAGCAAATGTTTAATAAACAACTATCCTAGATAGTATATAAATGTCCATGAGTTTGGTGAATAAACTCATACTCAACGCAGTGATCGAATACAAAACACTCGATTCGAATTATATACAAAAAGAAAAAAACAAGTGAAAATATGAGATCCGCCATTTTAATTTGCCTCTTCGCCATTGTTGTGTTGGCCAACTGTCAAGATGACGCTGCCGCCGCACCACCAGCAAAATGGAGTTTAGGTAATAATAATAATAATAATAAATTTCCAATATTATAATTTCCTATTCGTTATCTCTCAGATCATTAAAGTCTGGAATCAGGTGAAATCACTATTGAACCTTTTGTCCCTTTGAGAAATATATGTGGGTAGTGTTCCTTGGAACACGATAATACCTATTTATTATATGACATTCACTATTCTATGAACCAGCAAGCAGTAGATATGGTTATTTTCAATTGATTGACGTTTGACGTTGCCATAGAGACTGTCTATATTCGCACATGTATTTAAGTCATGGAATAATTACAAAATCAACTAATGTGATAGTGATAAAAACCATAATAACGTAAAGTAAAAACACTCTAGAACCTTTTCAAATTTAACCTGGCAAGAGCAGTCACGATTATGTCACTTGTCAATCATAAAACACTAAATCAAACTCGATCGGTCCGTTTGGGAGCAACGATATAGCAGAAATGTGCCACAAACTTATAATATCCTTCTGTTGGCGTCGGTTGTTAGGAATATGAATAAGTGATTAAGAAAATAATTAATTTTTGATGTCAATGAAATTAATGTTTTCATATAACAACTGACTGCGCATTATTCCAATATTACTCCAAAATGGTAAATAAATAGGAAAATAATTCTACATTTTTTATAAATAATTTTGAGATCTCTAGAATAATGATAGGAAAACACAATATTGTCATTAAAAAAATACTATGAAGATTCTATTATCAAAATTATTTGTATAATTAATATTATTATTATTATTACTAGTGGTCGCCCAGTGGTCGAAAGTCGACCTTAATTCATTATTTTTTAAATAATAATAAATTTTAGATGAATTTTTTTGTCAAGGATATAATAATTACATCTAATTTTTGGGAATTTTGTTCTATTTCGTTAGTTGTAAGCTTATATAAAACAGCATTAGTTTGTGTGGTTTGACTAATTTACATATGAAATTAAAATGTTTAAGTTACTAACAGTTCAAAAAAAAACAATGATAGCTAGCTATTTATTTTATAATAAAATGCATTATAATGTTTCGACTTAGCATCGGTAATATTACTTTACCCTTATCACAAAATGAAAAGAAGGTAGTCCTTTCACAAAAGTGACTTCCAATTCGGAATGTTGCAACATTGCAAAACCTGCATTGTAAATACATTAATCCACTTTCAAAAGTATTAAAGTTTCTTGAAATGACATTAAGTGCACATGTAAATCTATCCCTCAAAATAATTACATCACTTTGTATGCACTATGCACTATATTTAAATTTGCTTTTGATCAGAGTTGTCATTCACGAATAAAACAAATTGACAGCCCTGACTCGTTGACTTTAAATTGCAATTGGGTCCGCTATGCAACACACAATACACTTCTACCACGTAAACCATATTTTTATATATTTAATTTAATTTAAAATATTAACGCATAATACATCAACATTTTAACTTTGTGCACTACTTCAAAATATACCAAATCTCATACTCCTCCTTGCAGGTTTTATGCCTCAAAAATCGTCTACAATTACGTATTAATATATAAATTCTACTTGCAGATGAAGTTTTGCAAAATGTTGGTAGCAAATTGAACGGCAAATGTTTCAATCTCCAATGCAGAATCGATTGCAGAAAGAATGGCAGTCCAAGTGGATACTGTACACCTGAAAACACCTGCGCTTGCGTAGTAGCAGCAACAGCTCAGGAAGAATTTTAATCCTAAATATGTTTTTGTAAATGACTAAATAATGAAATTGAACATATGAGAATGAAACTCTAGTTTTAATTATTTTCCATTTCGAAAACTGTCCTATATACAAAAACAAAAAATCTGGTGTGTCCACTCACACGACTTTCCTACCGCTCGTAGGCAAATTCCAGTGAATGAAAAATTTTACACTATCACAATATTTTCCTTACATAGCGACGATAATAGCAGCAGTAAAGTAAAAATCCTCTGTTCAAATCGTGCCACCACTCATTTTTTTCAGCATGTCAAGTCAAACAATAATGGTCATGTAACATTTTTTCGCAAGATAAAACCTAAAGAAACATGTGTAAAATACGGAATTTTATTCAAGCATAACCTTTCATGTGCTTTTTCTCAGAGATGGCGCTATATGTGGGTGGTAGAGGGCTCTCAGAATAATACTTTAGGCAAGTTTAATTAACATCCTTTGAGCCGTTTTCGCGCTTCACTCTTGAGCAAATCAAGTTTTTTGGCTATAGCTCAGCACCCAGTGTATACAGGATTCTCATTCAACAAAATACACCGATCCGTTTCCGAGATAATGCTGTCACAGACAAACAGACAGACAGATGTACAGACAGACATACAAACCAATGGCTGGGAATATGTTTATTAGGCTTAGAAAATTCAACGTCAACGTTTGTAAATATCTCGATACCGAAAATTTCACACAATTACAATACTTTCCTTATAC
The DNA here is from genome assembly GCA_958507055.1 of Crioceris asparagi. Classification (NCBI taxonomy): domain Eukaryota; kingdom Metazoa; phylum Arthropoda; class Insecta; order Coleoptera; family Chrysomelidae; genus Crioceris; species Crioceris asparagi. Next base: position 2,651,049 of record OY293827.1, read on the forward strand.
AGCTATCTATAGCAGCGTAGGAAAGTAAAAAAAAAATCTTATATTTTCAAGCAATCTTAAAAGATGAGTTTTTGGAGAAATTATTCAAGTACCTAATTATGTAACAACAAATATGTTCATTTTTACTAAATGAAAAACTACTTATGCTGACATCTGACAAGATATATTTGATGAAACTTCTTTCGATATAATTCAATATTTTTGCTGTGAATTATTAAATAAATACAAAAGGAAATCATTCAAAGTAAGTATATATTTTATATTTGATGTATTTGTTTTCATTAATTATTTAGTCTATTAACAACGTTGTTTTGTCTCTTTTACGTTGCTTATGCTGATTATATTTTCTGTTTTTAGTATCGTCTCATTATCATTAAAATATTTTTGGAGATATGAATAATATTAATACTATTAGTGCTGGTACTTTCGAGGTTGTACAGGTGCAGTTAGATTGAAAACTTTTGGCACCAACCAGCACCAATAGAATTTTGTGCCAACTGTTAACGTCTGTCCAAATTTTTGAAAAAAATATTTATTCACACTTTTGATTGTTACATTTGTCACGAAAATCGTTGAACGTTCACAATTATCCATGTATGCTTTGCTTGTATTTGATATTATTCAGAAATGTAAGAACATTGTCGCGGAAATACGAATATTATAAACTTTACAAATCTTTTAACTCGAAAACCGTAACTCTATGAAAAAAATGTTCAATACAAATGTTGCTACAAATAATCTGGTCATTAATTTTTCATTCTGAGATTTTCAATTTTCGAAAGAAATTGCCTCTTCCACATACCGAAATTACACATATTTCAAATTTTAACATCGCAGAAACTCGAAAACCGTAGCTCTTTTGAAAAAATGTTTAATTTAAATTGTTCCGGATATTTTGGTATCTTTAATTCTGCCATCTTGGAATTTTGATTTTCCAGAAAATTTGCCCGCTTTATGAATACGGGACCATTTCTCAAGTGTCCTATTTCAAATGAATCACAAATTATCAAAATCGGAGTACGTTTTACATAAAACGCGTGCACGAACCAAATCCTCCGTTCGAGGTTCGTCGGTCAAAAATACAAAATAATATTATTTCTATTGGTGGCGGTACCTTCGAAGTTGCCTACAACTAACTATAACGGCACAACTTCAGAATTACCAGCACCAACAGAAATAATATTATTTTGTATTTTCCAGTTCATTAACTCATAAAGTCGGTCCAATTTTTCTGTAACAAAAAAATTATTTAATGTTATTTTCTCGTCCGAGGTACAGCGGAGGCTTAGTAACCAGGCCTCGTTGGCACCCGTTGGTTACTCTTTCTGTTAAGTAAATCTATCAAAAGTAAATAATTATTGCTATCTGAAATAACATTTTGAAACGATATATGGAAAGAAGAAGAAGAAAAAAGTAATGAACGACAAAAAAATACGTGCCTGAAACCATTCACTATTTCAACGTTACAGTATTCACCTTCAATGAATGATATTGATATAATAATTAGACTTTTTTATTTATAATATGATTAGAATGTCTATATGCAAGCACATTATACGACTTCGTGAAATATATTTGAGAAATATAAGTACAATGTGTAAATGATATTCAAGTATCTCTAGAGTATATCAAATTGTCAACGAACGAAAGTGAAACAATAAAATAATAATTGTCGTATAGAATAACGAAAATTTATATCCGTTAAGAATCTGAAATACAGAGATCAGTATACCGTAAAGTAAAGCACTGCAATTTACACTTGCAATTCATTCATTTGAGAATTATTAATAATTTCTCAACTGCTTAATTCAAAAGAAAAAAATCCATTCTCCTCCCATTTAATTGGTCAAAGAGTGAAAAACTACAAGGTTGTTCAGTGATCAGTAATACCGAAACTATTTGGGCAGGAGCATAAAATATTTTTTGAAGCTTAAAGAGTAACCATATCAAACTTATAACATATTTATATTAGAAAACTTTTAGAGTACTTTTCCTATTGCCCACGTATATTCTTGTACTTGTACTTATTATTTGAAGATATCTGAAAACATCGCGGCGGAAATTCGCATCAAGTATTGTAAATTTTACCATTTTAACACCGCTTTAACTCGAAAATCGTAATTCTAAGGAAAAAATGGATCATTGTAAATGTTGCTACAAATAATCTGGTCTTTCATGTAGTTCCCTCAGATTTTCAAATTTGCTAAAGAAATTGTCCCTTTCACATACAAATATTTGAGAATTCAACATTGATGCAACTCGAAAACCGTAAATCTTTTTAAAAAATGTTCAATTCAAACGATTCCGGATATTGTCCTATCTTTAATTATGCCACTTCAAACTCGGTCAAAAAACATTAAATATTAATACATTTTTATAATTACTAGAAAAAGATATTAATACTTTAAATTATCTAAAATCCATGTTTTAGTATGAAGGTTAATACGCGTTTTTTTTGCTAATATTTAATTTATGTTTAATTTTTTTTTGATTATTATCTAATCTTTTGTAGAGAAGCTTGGATCGATATAAATGTTTTTTGGCCAATATTTAAAGATTATTTCAACCGATTACAAAAATTATAAATTAGTACTTCCAAAATATATTTTTGATTGATATTCAATAATTGTTTCTCGCTAAAAAGTTTGTTTTGCTTATTAAACATTATTTTGATAGCACACGCATTTGTAATCTGTTTACCGGCCCTAATGCATTTAAATAAGCTGAACTCCAACAAATAATCCCATAAAATAGTACGCTAGACAAAGCGTGATATAATTTTAATAAATCATTCATGTCAAGAATATGTATCATTTTATAGAAAACAAAAAGAAGGTATCTTACTTTTCTTACTCAAAATATTTTTCCCCCAATTCCAATTTTCACCCAGTATAATACCAAGGTATTTAACTTCATTTATTATTTTTATTTTATCACATTTAAAATTTAAATTATTATAAGATATATTATTATATATTGTCAGTCCGTCTGTAATAGGGAGCTTATTCCCGTATAGAGACACATTTAAGAAACCCGATTTTAATTAAAGTCATTTTGTGATAATTAAACCATTTTCTTATGTAACTTCATCCCAACTGTCACGACTACACATCATATGACTGTGTCATCCGCAAATGATACAGTGAACACCCGGTATATTAAAATGCAATAATCCATTCATATAGGCATTAAATAATAATGGACCCAAAATTTACCCTTGAGGGACTCCACAAGTGACTAAGCCGTAAGAACTTTTAACACCATTAATAACAACACACTGAAATCTATTTGAGAGATAGTTGCGCTTCAAATCATAAACAATCCATCTTATACCATGATCACTCAATATAATCAATATAAGTTCATGTACTACCGTGTCAAAAGCCTTCGCTAGATCCAGAAATCAGCTATTACCAATTTGCTATTGTTCATCTGAAGTTATTGACAAAATTTAAAGCATCATTAATCGATTTACTTTTTTTTTAATCCGAATTGCCTCCCATTTATATCATTCCCTCTCCCTCTAGAAAATCATAAAGTCTCTTGTGAATCACTTTTTCTGATATCTTAGCCAAATTTGATAATAATCATAATAATCATATCTGATCATTCATCCCTGGTATAACTTTGAAAGGGCCAGTAGCGCTAGAATAAATATTATTTTCCATTTCGGTCGGTCTAAATCTTTTCTAGAAGGGATATATGTAGTTGCTGCATTTCTTGACAGTTTTATATATAAATCTTCAAGTGATTCCCCTGCTCCAAAACAAAAAATAAAATAGAAACATAATTAAAATATTAAATTACGTTTATTGTGCAAATATTACACAAAACAAAAAAGATCACAGTTTGGTTCTAACATATCAGACACTTAATCGCAGGTCTTGATGAGAGGATGGACAGCCATAGAGGGGCCAAGGCTTCCGGCAGTATCACACACATAATCATGGAAGTTGCTCTCAATAGCCCACATGAGCTTCTTGTATCCTGGCACCACTTCGGTGGCCAATCGGCACTCATCACCCTTCTGGACGAGCACAAAGTTCTCGGGCTTGAAGTGGGTGTCACTGTTCCAAATGAAAATATCCGATTCACCCTTGTACCTGAAGAATAGCGCAGCTCCATTATCGGTACCCAAAAGAACAATCTTCTGGCAGGATGGCTTGCCACCAACATCGACCACTGCACCGCTGGCTTGACCTTTTTGCAAAAAGTCACACTTGATGGAGAACAACCTGGCTGACGATAGATAGGTAAAGTACAGGCAATTGCCACACGATTTCCTTGCCAATTGAATGTAGAGTACATCACGGCCCTCTTTGACATCTGTAGCCACCTTGGGTAGGACGATACGGAAGCCGGTGCCATTTTGCAAGTTGATGACAATGATTGCTCCACTACCACCATCAGCAATGTAGGCATAACCATTACCCTCCTTGTCGTAATCGACGACAATGTGCTGGAGACGAGTATCGGCAGTGACAAAGGATTCCAAATTGATGACTTTGACAGTCAAGCCAGTCTTCAAATTGATACCGACAATCTTGGGAGCACAGCGACGTACCGGCTGCTCCAATGTATTGACCAGACCAATATCCAGAGCCCACAGATGATCGACGGCATCGATGGCCAGATCGACAACGTTCTGGAGTGCCTCGCAGTTGCCCTCCTCCTGCATGGACCAGCAGGGGAATGGGATGAGAGTGGCACGGCAACCTCTGGACTTCAATGAGAACTTGGCCAGCGTGAAGGGCACACCGTGCTTGTATCTGGGTAGAGCGATGAAGGCGTCATCTTTCCAGATTTGCATGCGTGTAGCGATGACATTTTTGGCCACGTAGGCGCCGCTGTTTTTGTAGATGTTCTTGGTGCTGGTGCACGGGAAGGCCAAATGGTCACCGGATAGTTTGTAGCTGAGATCGGGTATCAGGTTTTTGTAGCATGATGCGTACGCAGTACTGATGACCAGGCAAGATGACAGGAACACCAAGGAATACAGTCCCATTTTGATAACCTATAGTACCAATTAAAATTAATTATAATTTTTACGCAGATAATTGATGTTTTTTCTCTTCGAAAGAATATCAATATAAGACACTGGGGTGTTGAATAAAATATATATTGTATATAATTACCTGTTCGTCCCTAACAAGTCAAAAGGGGTTAACTGTATAACAACTTTGGCATTCATTCTATTTTATATATCATATAGTAAATGATTGTTTAGAATTTTGATCATGTCAATGTGGAAAAATAATATAAAATGTTTCGACTTTACTAAAGGTACGCAGCGTGACCTTGAAATATGTCATCAATAATGTTGACTCAGTTTATTGTTTAATATTATTATATTATGGTGTAGTATTTTATTCTTGTCTACAGGTTATTGAATTCACTCACACCTTGAATATTTGCAACTGGGTCAACGGACTGTTGAGATGTTTTTTTTTTTTGGTCATCGTTGAATGGTTTTTTATTTTTGTATATTTTAAAATTCAATTTTTTATCTAATCTGTGTGTTAGAAAAATAGACTATATGGATTTTGTTGCAGCTTAAAATATCTCTCGGTATCAGTTTAAAATAATAAATTTCACCTAATTAGATGAATTCCATTCGCATCTATGAGTTAAGATATTATTCTGAAGAAAGGAGAAATTGGTGGTTTTATTGAATTATTCGGGTTTTGTTTCAAGAAGCTTGTTTGATTTAGATGATTTCTGACGTATTTACCACTTTAGAGAAAAAAGTTGTTGTGGATTTGAGAAGTCTTCGATCGATAACCATAAAATTTTATTATTGTCAAAGAAACAATTTGACAATTGAATTTATGGCCTTTTTAAACCCCGTCTGAATTATGAGCACCCCTCAAAGAAATTAAATAAGAAGGGGGGTCGTGTGGCATCTTGTTCGAAAGCTATTTTCATTATCTGTTCAGTAATACTAAGTTTTTCAAATTTTGTGCAATCATAGCTGAGAGAAATTATTTTGAAAATGTAAAACTTTGATACTTTAAGTAGAATGAAAGAAATATTGTAACATAATGTTTAGAAACTATTTTTCAATTTATTTTAAAGTTAAATTAAATATTAAAAATGATCACCATTCACTTCTTGACAATAAGCAAGGCGATGTTGGAATTCTCGTTGATACAACATTTTGTAGGACCTCAGGGGTTATGTTGTTAATTTATTCTGTTATCATTACTTTTTAATCTGCAATGTTGTCTAGCCATTGAAATAAACTTTTAATTTTGAATAACCCCATAGGAAGTAATAGAGAGGAGTCAAATCGGGGGATATAGGTGGCCATTGAATCATTCCACGTCTTTCAATCCACCAATTAGGAAAAACTTCGTTCAAATAATCTCTAACAATACGTGTGTAATGCGGTGGAGCACCGTCTTGTTGGTTCCAAATTGATATATCTACTGCATTTGGATCAATAACATCAGGAAAAAGTCTGTCTATGTAGGCTGTGAAAAGTTAATTAAAAAACGTAGATAAACCTCACCATCAATTGTGCCTCCAAAAAAATATGAGCCTATAATTTTGTTGTTAATGATACCAATCCAAACGTTCACTTTTTTGGGGATATTGTGTGTGAGCCTCACATATCCAATGAGAATTTTTTATGCTGCAATATCTACAGTATTCTCTATTAACCGTTCCATTTACTAAATTTTTTCTCATCCAATTTAAGATTTTGACCTGGTTTTTGAATATTTCTTACATGTCCAGTTTCAAAATTTTTTTTTTTAATTTTGCTGACTGTAGATTGTGGGACCTGTTGATCAGGGTATTTTTTATTATTGAATATTTCACAAACTTCCTTTTGAGTTCTTGTTTTATTACCGCATCCAGTCATAATTAAAATGTATATTTTTTGAGTGATAAATGAGCCATAGTTAAATAAAGTACATACACAAATTTTTCAATACATCGACGTCTGTCAGTAACTTACAAATATCAAAATATTTTTTACAAAAAATTGGACCGACTTTATCAGTTGTTGCACTGAAAAATACAAAATAATATTAATTCTATTGGTGCTGGTTCTTTTGGAGTTGGTGCCTACAACAACAAACTACAACGGCACAACTTCAAAATTACCAGCACCAATAGAATTAATATTATTTTGTATTTTTCAGTGCAACTGATTTTTTTTTTGTAAAAAATATTTATTCCACATTTTTGAGTGTAACATTAGTCATGGGAATTGTTGAATGTTCACTAATACCCAAAAAGATATAGGTAGGTTTAGCTTGTACACAGCCGAAATGCGCATTTCACATATTTCAGACTTTACCATTGCGAAACTCGGAAACCGTGACTCTTCTGAAAAAATGTTCAATTTAAACGTTTCCGGATATGGTCCCCTTTCTAATTTTCAAATCTCGAATTCTCGATTTTCGGAAAAATTTGCCCCTTCCACATAGCTGAAACACATAATTCAGACTGTAGCGCGGAAACGTATGATTATTTTTCAAAATGTCCAATTTAAACATTTCCGGATATTGAATTTTCATTAATGCTGTCGTCTCGGATTTTCAATTTTCGAGAAAAATTGCCCCCTCCACCCCCTTTGGGGGTGGTTTTTGGAGAGAAGGTGATTTTGGATTTGATTTTTCTCAATATGGGACCATTTCCCAACTCTCCTCTTTCGAATGAAATAAAAATCGTCTAAATCGGAGTACGTTTACTATGCAAAACGCGCGAACAGCCAAAAAAAAAGCAATCTTTTCACCGAATTGTATACCTTCTCCTTTTTTTTGAAGTCAGTCAAAAATAGGAGTAGCCTATTAGACTGACATAATGTTGTACGAGAATTCCAAGATCACCTTGCTTATTGTCAAGAAATGAATGGTGGTCATTTTCAATATTTAATTTAACTGTAAAATAAATTGAAAAGTATTTCCTAAACATTATGTGACATTATTTCCTTCATTCTACTAAAAGTATAAAAATTTAACATGTTCAAAATAAATTTTCTGTTATAGAAATCCCTTTCGAACTGGGTGCCACAGGATCCCCCTTCTTTTTGATACAAGAAGGCGGTAATATTTTTATAATATAGATAGTCAAATTAAGAATAAAAATCGACTTGTTTCAAGTTTTTCCAAACAAATACTTAATATAATTTTATAAAATTAATTAATATTTACAACGAATATTATAGTTTTTACTATTTTTATACTTTAAAAAGACACAAAAAGGGCTTTTGAGTAAAAGTAAGTCTATTATTTGATCCATTGTTGATTGGGCAATCAATAAGTACTTTCCAATTTTTACTAGCTCTTCAGCAAATTCAAAAAAAAAGAAAGAATTCATTTTTTTTTCTAGAAAACCTGGAGAGTGATTTGAAGTTCCTTGAAAACGATACAAGAGAACAATAAATTGCGCAACTCATCCATACTACTGTTTTCAAGATCCTAAAGCCATTCATTCCATCATTATCCAACGATTTCAGTGTTATATTTTGATATATCTGATAATAAACTATTTCGAAAATTAATAAAAAGCTCAGAAATATATCAGTATCAAAGAAATAAATAAAAAAAATGTCGGACCTATTTTCTATAAAAAAAAAACTTAAATTCACTTCTAATAATGTGGATATTTGTTGAAACTAAAAGATTGTAATATATCGTAATGATGAATATTCAATAATAAAGTACAGAGTCAAGAATTGATACAAAATAAAATTAATTTTTTGAAAGTTTGTCCAAAAAAAAGCAGCGCCTAGGTAAAAAAAAGACAGTTCAAAATTAAATTAAATAAATCCAGATTGAAAATATGAACTTTTTGTTTTCACATTCACCGCATCGCATTAAAAAAATATTAAATTAACAATCTCGAAGAAACGCACGTTCCCATCAAATATACTCGACCTCATGTTTGTATTAACAATGTGTAATATTCAATATATAAAGACAACTTGTAAGACATACCAGCATGTCATTTTATTCTTGTTAATCATTAACAAGGTAAGTTTAATTTTTGTGTGAACCATTCAAAGGTCAAAGCTAACTTGAAAAACGCTGAAGAAATTATTTAACAATCTTCAATTTTCTTAACCAAGTGATGTTATAAATTCCTGAGTGCTCCTACCTAGCTATTTTTTTGGCGGGATCTTTTATTATCTACCATTCCATAATTTATTTTATTTTTTATTGCAGAAAAATGATCTTCAGAGGGATTGTGGTCATTTGTGTGGCCCTAGTGTACGTAGCCAAGGCACAAAACAGCTGCGAACTGATCGAATGGACCGGTGGACACTTTGCATGGCCCAATGAAGCCACCAAATCCCTCTACAAGTCCACCGGGCGCTACATACCCAAAAACATCATCGCCACCAGGGTGCAAGTATTCAGAGACGAGGCCTTCCTTGCCCTACCCCGTTACAAGCCCGGAGTGCCAGTGACATTGGCTCGCGTCAATCTGCGTCAACGAGCCTGCGAAGCCGTCTTGGAACCGTACCCATGCTGGGCCACACAGGAAGAAGGTGACTCCAATGCCTTCCAGAACGTTGTCGACATCTACCTGGATGAAAATAATATACTGTGGGTGCTCGATATCGGTGTGGTCAACACATTGGAAACGCCAATTCGTAGATGTGCTCCCAAAGTAATTGCCATCAACATTCTGACTGGAAAGAAGGTGAAATGCCTGGACTTGTGCGGTCTAGTTGCACAAGCCTCCCGTCTGCAGTACGTTGTCGCTGAATACGCTCCCGATGGCAGACCTTTTGTCTACATCAGTGACGCCGCTACCCGCTCCATCCTGGTCTTTGATGTCGCCGGCAACAGAGGATACAGAGTCGTTCTGCCCAAAGTGGTGGCCAACTGCAGACGTGACGTGCTCTACATCTCGCTCATCCGCAAACCTGGATGCAACAACTTCCTGGTGCTCACCTACCTGTCGGGCAACAGGATCTTCCAAATCAAGACTGAACATTTGAGAGCAGGATGTGCTGCCGGCAAGATCCAAGATTTGGGCGTCAAGGGTGGCAAGATTGTCGTCTTGGGTACCGATTTGGGATCGGCTTTGTTCTTCCGTTTCGAAGGTAAACCCGAAGTGTACAGATGGGATGTGGGACCATGTTTCAAGGGCTACGAGCTGGTGTACAGGTCCCCTGAAGCCTATTTGCCCACACAGGCTGTTGCCGATGTGAGCCGAAGGAGAATCCGTGTGTTGGAGAGCAACTTCCCCGATTACATCAAAAATACCGTCGGTTGTGGTGCATCACAAAGGATTGCTTTCATGATCTCCACCATCAACAATTCACCTTAAATGTGATCTCACTGTTATTGTCATCGTAGAGGTATATAGAATAAAGTTTTTTTTTAACCCAATACTATGATTTACTTTTCATTATTATTTTCAAAGCTAGTGTTGCCAAATATAATACATATTTAAGACCCGTGATGTCCACGAATACTGTTGGTACTGTTTTTATGAACTAAACATGTCAATCTCATCGCTATCATTTCGCCTACATCATCCAGTGTGCTCTTGATTTTAGTAGGATTATTGGTGTGAACAGTTGCACTCTTTTGTTTTGTGAGCTGGTACAATTCTTCAAATTTAATTTTGATCATTTTTGACCGACGAGCCCCGAACGGAAAAGGTATACAATTCGACTGTCTGCTTTTTTTTGGTTTGTGCACGCATTTTATATAGTAAACGTACTCCGATTTTGATGATTTTTGATTCATTTGAAAAAGGAGACTTGAGAAATGGTCCCGCAATCATAAAAACGCAATTTCGAAATCTCCTTCCTTTCGAAAACCGCCGCCGAAGGGGTTGGAGGGGGCAAATATTCTCGAAAAATCCGAGATGGCAGAATTAAAGATGACAAAATAACCGGAAACTTTTAAATGAACATTTTTTCAAGAGAACTAGAGTTTTCGAGTTAGTGCGATGGCAAAATTTGAAATATGTATATTTTCGCAATGTAGAAGAGGCAATTTCTTTCGAAAATTAAAAATCTGTGAAGGAAAAATTAATGACCAGATTATTTCTAGCAACATTTATATTGAACATTTTTTCCATAGAGTTACAGTTTTCGAGTTAAAAGCAGTGGTAAAGTTTATAATATGCGTATTTCCGCGACGAAGTTCTTAGATTTCTGAATAATAGCAAATACAAGCAAAGCATACATGGGTAATGGTGAACGTTCAACGATTTTCGTGACAGATGTAATACTCACAAGTGTGAAAAAAATATTTTTTTACATAAATTGGACCAACATTCTCAGTTGGTGCACTGAAAAGTACAAAATAATATTAATTCTATTGGTGCTGGTAATTGTGAAGTTGGTGCCAAAAGTTTTCAATCTGCAACTGCAACTGCACAAGTTCAAAAGTACCAGCACCAATAGAATTGATATTATTGTACTTTTCAGTGCACCAACTGAAAAAAAAATATCATAAGAACGGTTATTTTTTCCTGGATTAAAATAATCCAAAGATGTGACTCATGGTATAAGTTAAAACTATTGATAGTTTATTTTAGGCGAAAACTTAAGGTATATAGCAGATAGTGGAAATGCTACAAAACCTAATAAAAAAAACAAAATAAAAAATAGGCCCCGACGAGATTCGAACTCGTGATCTCCTGTTTACTAGACAGGCGCTTTAACCAACTAAGCCACGGCGCCGTTGCAAGCTAGACAAAATCAATTCGTCATGTATCCCAACTCATATACATTTCAAGATAATAATAATTTATGAATTAAAAACAAATAGAGTATTTCTATTCATAAATAATAAATTTTGCAGTCAATATTTCCATCTCAACGTAAACATCGTAGTTATTGTTTATTAATGAAAGACAAAACAACATTTATTTTATTTAGTTGGAATCTTATTTATTTTTCGGTTAATGGCGGATGAAATGTTAACTTTATTCGAAAGTAACACAATACTTTATAATAGTGATATTAATAAATAGATGACAATGCAGAATAATGTTTATAGAATAGCGTAGATAAAATCAAGTCAATCACTTCGATGCAAGCCAAATAATCTGAAAAAGATAATAAAATAATGTAAGTATAGGTACCTACCTAATTGAAACAATAATTATGAGTTAAATATAAAACAGCTAATTCAAAGTTTAGTTATAAAACCAGCAGTATGGGTGTAATAGGTAGGTATTCTATGTTCATATATCAAATTAGGTAGATGAGGACAAATATTTATGAGAAAAAACGCGGCAGGTAGGTAGGTATGAGTATAATTTTTTCACAATTTTTCTGAAACGTTAAAGCTAGAAATTATCTCTATGAATTAATCGAATTTTCAGAATTTTCTTATAAACTACATGATATAAAAACAAATCGTGATAAACTAGAACCTAATCTGGGAAATAAACAAAAGAACATATTTTTGCATAACCTCCAAAACGCTTACCTTACAAATTTGTCAATAATATTTCCAAAATCAACTCAACTAACAAGCCAGAAACATTTGTTGAATGCAACAAGTCACTACGGACAATAACTTTCAACAATAATTCTTCCAAATTGGCTGTAGTTAAGAATCCTCCTGGTGTTAATTTCACAAGATATAGCAAAATTATACTAATCAATTGCCATTTTGTTTCGAAAATAATATTCTTCCTTCCAAATACAATAGGATCAAAAAATAAAAGCCGCACAAACATTTCAAACAGATAATAACCAATATTATGATGCTGAAAAAAAGCACTTCTTGTTTTTTCTATTATGTTTTCGGGTGTTTTGTTGTTCAACATCATGCGAGATATTTGAGTCTAAATTCTATAATGTTTCAAAGTGCCTCCAAAATAAGGTCCAATTACCGATGTAAATGGGGTGATATAGTAATAATTGTATGTTATTATCTGTTTTTGAACCAATCAAAATGTAAGATTGTATAAATAGGGTATGTACCTATTCAACGATTGGAAGGTTGGCACCTTCTTTTAAAAGGGACTGCATAAAAGAGGGTTAATTAGCTGAGAGGGTAGAATATTGAATATCTTATGGCTTTGATTATTTTTGATCGACGAACCAAAAGGGAGATGAAGTGTAGGTATACAATTCGACTGTTTGCATGTTTTGTTATGGATTTTCACGCCTTATAAATAGTAGATAAACGTGCTTCGATTTTCATGATTCCTTTTTTCATAGGACCATTGACAGTTGGTCCCATTGAAAATCGGAAATTTGAGACAACAGAATTAATGAAGAGACTATAAACGGCAACATTTAAATTGGAAATATATAGAATTGGAGTCTGAAATATGTATATTCTCGCGATGTTTTGACATTTGTGAATAAGTATAAGCAACTTTTACCAATTTATTAACAGTAACTGTTAAAAGTGTGAAATAAATATTTTTTTATAAAAAATTGGACATACCTACTTTATTAGCTGGTGCATTGAAAAATACAAAATAATATTAATTCTATTGGTTCCAGTACTTTTGAGGTTGGTACCTAAAGTTTTTTATCTAATAGGTATACCAAAAGGGTGTTCGAGCAGGATTTCAAACCAAACTCAAACCGTCAGAGGCATGCGCATTTTAATTTTAAGAAGACGGAAATTAATATGCGCATGCTCCACAATCACGGAACACAGTTGGAAACTGGTCCAAACTACTGCTCGAACACCCTTCTAGTCGAGTAATAAAGGATAGAGAGTTATAAATAATTTGCGATGGCTCGTTTCAGAGGCGGGCAGTAAATATTTATTACAGGATCGTAAAACATTTTGTAGTTCTATGAAAACCATTCAATATTTAATTTGACATTTGAAGTTTGACTGGACAACATTTGACAATGATCGTGGCGTCATGTGGTTAAAACTCGGGGGAAGCAAGAGTCCATTCACTTAGAGATAAGGTCACCGCGTCATCAGTGCAGGAACCAGTTTTGGTCACTTTGTCTCGTTGCCTAGCAACGATCAGCTGTCGACACATTTCAGTGGCGTAGCACGGGAGGCGTAGTTTTGACTGTGTATATGAATCAAGAAAACACCAAAAGTATTTTCGTAATCTGCCCGTTTTGAAGTTTGTCTGACAAGGAAAGTTTGCATATGAATTTCCCTCGTCTGAAGATATGGCCACTTCTCACACGAAGGTACTTGGACGGCCGACAGTTTTAAACGGTGAGTGGTGTATGGTATATATGGTCACTTCTGTTTGTTTACGTATCGTTTTGCGCGTACGAACTGAATTCGTCCTCCACATTCCTGTTCTGTAGAGAGTGTTGGTTTGCGAATGCGATTTAAGCTGAACGGGGATTTCAGATACCGCTGAAACGAGGTAGAACAAACTGGTAACGTGTACTGATGTAAATAAACGCTTTATTTTGTGTGTTTTTTTACCTTACCCTGATATTACGTCCCACACGCCAGATGTTTGTTTACCTGTTGGTAATGTACACCGTACGACACTGACGTGACATCTGCAGTCAGCACTTCGAACGTTTTCGTGGCCTTTTCTCCAAGTGAATTCACTCTAGATGCGCTTTGGCATACCATTGTTTTTTTTTATCACGAATTGTTTATATTTTTTTTTAGAATATGTCGATATATCTACGGGTCACAGAATACTGCCTCCAATGGGTGGACATTTACTGAATCGTTTAAAATGTTTGTTTTTGGAAATGATCTTTACTTGAGTCCTGTCAGACAAACTTTTGAATTTCCGAACCAAACAAATGCCCCATCTGAACCTTTTTGTAGATATTTTTTGTGGGGAAATGACATATTAGATATTGAAAAGTTTAATTATTTATATTTATTAGATCTACTTTTGGAAATTAAAACAAACATTTCGAAAAGGATCATATTATTTTATTCGTTCTTCCACAGTTATTTCATCTAGAAATCTATTGTAACGCAAAATCTTAACCATACGAATTTCGACATTAGGTATATCTGTAGCATTTTTTGTCGCCATAGAACATTCTTCTGGACCAAGGGGATTTACCAGAGCCCACAGCCCAAATTGGGGTCCAGTGAATAGCTGTGATACATATGGAAGCATTTCGTAAGATTGTGCAAGGACATTGTGATACTCTGCCTGGATGGGGAACCTGGAAATAACATAAATTTTGCTGCATCCGTCAACAATACGATGATGATGATGTTACATCATTTTTTTTATCCTTACTCAGTTATCCATCTAAGTATAGCAAAATCTCGGACCATGTAGTAGTTGACACCTGATTTGTAGTCGGTTTCGAGGCATGATGATTTGCCAAGTTTATGGCCCCTAAATGTAACGTTTTCATATAAATTCTCTTCCTGAAAAAATATATCATTTTTTTTGTAAAATACAATTGTTGAATATCAATCAATCAATCGATCCAAGCTTATCAAAAATAGATTAGATACTAATCTAAAAAAAATAACACACAATAGAGCGTATTAAACTACATATTAAAAGTAGGATTTTAAATAATTTAAAGTTATAATACATTGTGTTCCTTAATGATATGCGAATATTTAAAGGGGTGATTCTACATCGAAAATTAATGATAGTTTGTTGATTATACTATAAGTAGTCCCAAAAAGTTCCGTTACTAAGATACGAGGTGTTAAATTTAATAAATATTTTTTACAAAAAATTGGACCGACTTTATCAGTTGTTGCACTGAAAAATACAAAATAATATTAATTCTATTGGTGCTGGTAATTTTGAAGTTGTGCCGTTGTAGTTTGTAGTTGTAGGCACCAACTCCAAAAGAACCAGCCCCAATAGAATTAATATTATTTTGTATTTTTCAGTGCAACAACTGATAAAGTCGGTCCAATTTTTTGTAAAAAATATTTATTTCACATTTTTGAGTGTAAAATTAGTCATGAAAATTGTTGAACGTTCACTAATACCCAAAAAGTTATAGGTAGGTTTAGCTTGTACTAGCGAAAATACGCATATCACATATTTCAGACTTTACCATTGCAAAACTCGGAAACCGAAACTCTTTTGAAAAAATGTTCAATTTAAATGTTTCCGGATATGGAATTTTCGTTAATTCTGTTGTCTCGGATTTTCAATTTTTGAGAAAAATTTCCCCCTCCACCCTCTTTGGGGGCGGTTTTTGGAGGGAAGGAGATTTTGGATTTGAGTTTCCTCAATATGGGACCATTTCCCAACTCTCCTCTTTCAAATGAAAAAAAATTCGTCTAAATCGGTGTACGTTTACTATGCGAAACGCGCGAACAGCCATAAAAAAAAGCAATCTTACAACCGAATTGTATACCTTCTCCTTTTTTTTTGAAGTCGGTCAAAAAAAGGAAATTAATAGATTTTAACTACTTACAAAATGTTGTTTGGAATGTCAATAAAACATCAAAAATGAAATATTATGTATTTTAGGTTCAGCCACCTAGATTTATTTCACAATAATTGTATATTTCAGTAAATAATTACAATATTATTTCTGTCAAACAAACCGACGGTTTTTAATTTTTTTCTCAAAAACGGTGCATTGCAGCCCAAAAACACAAAAAGGCTATTATTTGTCAAATTGATGAGGAAATTCAAAAATAATTTTACAGTAGTGGTAAACTCTGAAATAATATAGTTGGTCGCATTTATTGTACGAAAAAATGTTTCTATTAATCCGGGACACCCTGGTATTTTATAAAATCAGTGGCTAATTATTTTATAGAACATCTGATTGACTATTGACTGTCGAAATGGTTTAGCTTCATTCGAGGAAATTGAGATATTGCAAAAAATAGAATAGCTTCAGCAGCATCAAAGTAAAAACTGAAATTTGTTGGAATAGAAGATGGAAATTTTGTTCTTATGTGAAAAATGAATAGTAACTCGATTCAATCTCGACGTGGAAACTTTTTTATTACTTTTATTAAAAGAAGAAGTACATAATAAATAATAGTTTAAAAAACTAAAAAAAATCATTTAATAACAAACCAAACTAAAAATAAGAAAATAAATACTTAATAGTTTAAAAAAACTAAAAAACACGCTTTAAACCCTTTATCAAAAAGTCCCACTCGCACGTACACAACTATAAGTATGAAACCTCTGACCGACAAGTCTCACTCACACGTACACAACATCACAAAACCTTCCAACCCACATACCGATAGAAAGTTTCACGAAATTCATCGAGAAATCAAAAACACCCATAGGTATGGAACCCTCCACCAAAAAGTCCCACTCGCACTTACATACCATCACATATTCCCTCAACACACATGCATATCGAAAATTCCACGAGAATCCATCCATAGAGCTCAGAGATATAGGTATGGAACCCCCCATCAACGAGTCCCACTCGCACATACACGTCAAATTATGGTATTGTCGTCGGTCCCTTAGAAGTATACAAAGTTTTAAGTCGATCCGATGTTTTAAGTGGTTGAAAATCGTGTCCAAATAATCTGTTACATACTTCATACATACATACATACCAAGCTAATAGAAGCGTGTTAAAAAAGACTTACCTCAATCTCCACTGGTTCTTCCATAACCCTAATATTTGTCAAATCCAGTGAATATATCTCAGTTCCTGTTTTGCCAGTTAAGAATAGCTCTGAAGTAGTTTTCGATACAGCAATAAAATCAGGATGAATATTGGGTGTTGGATAAGCTGGCGATTCTAGATTTACTTTCCACCATTTTAGTTTATCCATAGAAAGTACAAGCAAGATATTCTCACCTTGAAAAATTTCACTTGTTCAATTTTTTGCTTCAGCTTTTTCAGTAAAATTTGGACAGTTATAACATCATTAACTTATTGCTAAGGTTCCGAATAGAGTTCGATCAAAAAAATAAATAAAGTGTGCCATTTTGGGCTTTGTGGACTTTTAATTATTACATTGGGTGAAGTGGCTCTGGAAACTGTTTTCAGTTCGAAATTTCTGGGCAAAGTGTCCAATGAGCGAAGTGTCCAGGTCCCTTCAAAAGTTCCAGTAAGTTATAGTAATATATTCAAAGGTTATTATATGCTTCTTCTAGATGCCAATGAATTTATTAAATATATTGAATCATGGATATATAAATTATTATTATTATACATTATATTGTTATTGTTTAGACTAAGTATACGGAATATGAACTTTAAATAACAGAACAAAACACGAATCCTCACACAATCTCTACACTCTTTTGCTTATAATTCCGGGTGGTCGAGGCCATTCCAGTTTTTTTTTGTTGTTAGGTTGAGTTCTATGGTCTTACCAGCATTTCCTATATAAGCCCTATGTCCCCCAAGCCCTGCAACAGCATCTTGTCTATCGATGACCAACATGTTCAATTCTCTTCGGGGCACATCGACTAATTCGACACTTTCCGAAAGGCTGTTGTAGAAAAGGTTGTACGACATAACTTTCGGTTGACAAATATCATTGCCTTTATCTAAAATCCACAGTTTGTACTTTCTTGGATCTATGGTCAACGAGATGGCATCTTGAATGTCGGCACAGTCATTCCATTTTTGATGATCGAGTATTTTGTGTCTGCAGACGATTAGATATTATACAGGATATGTCCAAAATGCAACCAAATATTTCCGATATCCTACATAGTATACCGGTTGAGCCTTTAGTGTGTCGTTTTTCTTCATTGTGGAACTCTATTTTCAACGACTCAGCAATTGACAATAATACAGAGTGTCATTTACGTGTCACCGATTGTAAAAATCAAAGCCAACCATTGGAAAGAGTGAAAAAAGTGGCAATGTAAATGTGCTTGCTGTTTATTTAGAAATTCATTAACAAATAAAGCCAGGAAAAAAATAAAATGATTTCCCAAAAATTCGGTTTTTTCCCGGATATCTCCGGAACTTCTCGAAATTTTCAAACTTTCTAAACGGTGTATTGTTGAGCACATAAATGCGCAACTTTGCCCCAATTTAACCATCTTCGTACTCCTTAAAGTTTCCGAGATCCCAATGGTGAGAGTCGAATTTGAAATCTTTAAAATCTTCCGATAAAATCGAACATTTGAAAAACCCTGTATAACCCAGTATAAATTTTTCCATTGTTGGAAGCGTAATAAATCGTAGATTTTGAATTGAATTGGGAAACATTTCTAATTAATTTCAAATTAAGGTAAAAGTAAAAAGTGCCTACAATTTTTTTCCATAAGTATTTTCATTTTATTTGCCCTGTAATAACAAAGTTATATAAACCGTGGACAGACTAAACACTCACTCCGTATACAAATTAATCGAAATTAAGCGTTAAGGAGGGATTCGAATTGCTTCTCAGAAAACCATCAATAGTTTGTTGGACTTACCTAGCATTTAAAGTTATAAAAAAATGATCTCCAGTTTTTGATAACTCGATAACAGTGGGATTATCTTTATTTTCATTATGACAAACACTTCTTGGCAACGAAATAAATACTCTAGTACCATAAACTGCTACACTGGACACATAATAGTTATTGTTCTTAAATCCCCAACTGCTCAAATCCCAACAATTCACTATTGTCAAAAATAACGATAATAAAATTAATAAAATAAACCGCATTTTGTAACGTATTTCATGATACAATAAACTAGGCTCTATGTATTTTTTTTAGTCGACAAATTATTTGTTTGACTAAGAATTGATTTTCAAAAGTAATCAATTTTTTATTGCAGCAAAAAATAAACGTTTTGCATAGACAGCAAAATTCTCGATGAAAGTGAATTTCGCTATAATGAAATACGATTCAATTATTTTCTTTTCTGGTAATAATTTATTTGGTAACAATTTCATCCAATTTTGTGGAAGAATCGTCGTTTGATACAGGCCAAATAACATAACAAGTATGAGTTAACATACAGTTCAATGTTCTGAAATTTTCTAAAATATTTTTTATACATAGGTAGGTACATTCGGTTAATCTACTCAGTGACCAGGATCAATAATGGTATCTTCAACCCTTTACTGTATATATAATTGTTAAATGATTAGTTTATAGGCGAATCCAGCCAAGCGCTCGCCCTCTAATGGGAAAACTGCCAACTGAGAACAGATAGGTAATAGTTTGTTTACATTCGTATCTGTTAACACATGAATTTCACTCATCAAGCCGAAGAAAACTGTTTTTAATACAAATTGTGGTGTAATATAATTGTCACAGCAGAAAAATAAGTAAAAGACATCCCATTTTCATCGTTTTCCCAATAAAGGATCAGGATTTGTCTTTACTATGAACAATTTTGGAGTGTCCGAGAATGAGGATTGAAGATTAGCTTTAGAAACAGTCCAAACGTTGACATAATCGTTAAACAATCATTATCATTTAAGTAGGCGCTTTTCTTCTTAGAGTTTAGTTAATACTCATAGGTATTTGAGAAATTTTCATACTTAAACAATATATTGTTGGAAATTTAGGTAGGCCAACAGACACACAGACAGACAGACGATCAAAACCCAGAGTGACGTTATAATGGTTCCTTTTTTATCGGCTGTATCATGGAAACCTCAAGAAACATGAGAAACATCTAAAATTAAAAACTTCCCATATGTTATCTTTATCATGAATTGAACCTGATAAAAACAAAATTATTATTATAGTATAGCCAAAAACTTGTTATTATATGCCATTATTTTTATTACTACTCTGTCTATATAAATATTATTATTATACCTACTATAACAATAAAAGTTCAATAAATTTCATTAACATTTTCATTTATATAATTTTTACTTGTAAAAACAACATTGGTAGGTATACAATGAGCCAATGAGAGATATTTTACTATATTGGATGAAGGTATTATACAAGCGACGAATATTTATTATAAATTACAAATTCACTGAACTAAAATTACTCCTTTATTTAAATCCATCTCAAAATACAACCAAACTGAATCCGAGACCACACACAATACAACCAAACTGAATCCGAGACCAGACACGGAATAAGTAATAATACAAGTCAATGCGTCATTCTCCCAACAAAGTAATGTAAAATGAAACCCACCCCTATGCTCTACGCTCTACCCTGTACAGTTATTTAAAACAAAGTTAACCTCACTTTTCTGTGATCCTTCTGTTTGTTTTTTTGTTCAAGTATCTCTTGTTAATTCAGCTCGTATTTTCGATCATGTTGAAAAAAACGGATTCAAAGAAAATCCTTATTCGAAATCCAGAAGTTAATTTAAAAAAGACCAATGTGGTCGTAGTTAAAGATGCTGAGGGCATTGAAAAGGACTCAACAAGAAAAATACATGAGAAAGCAGATGTAAATAAACCAAAACACGGATCAAATATCAATAAAAATACCAAGAAACAAGCAACACTTGATAAGCCCGAATTACAATCGACATTAAAGTTATCGAAAAAAATTGATCAAATTATTCATCCGAGAAAAACAAAAAGTTTGTCTGACGCTGTTGATGATCATAAATTGGCTGTAGACGAGAAGGTAATGAGTAACCTATAAGGTTTATTATTTGTAATTATATTCAATATTTTTTGCAGGTCTCTCGCCGAGTGAATTTCCCATACGATCGCACAATCTTCAAAGATCTGATCCCATTAACGTGTGAAAAAGTCCAATCACAACCTACTTTAACTTCATCACGGCCTCCACTTACACAAAAAGACAGAGAACCCGTTCTGGAGGATTTTATTACACCGAGAGAAATACAGGATCATTATTCCATGCCAACTGTTCAACTGGAAAATCCCTCCTCATCTGTAGCTTGTGATAGTTTCAGACTGTATAGATTATTGAATAGGGCTGCAATTTAATTGTAACTAAAATTCTTAATGAGACTGTATGCCTATTTTTTGAAATAAACAATAAAAGACAATTTTAAAAGGAAAATACAATTTAATTGAGTAGCATAACAAAACACTTAAATCTTGTTGAAAGCAGCAATATCGACAGACTGTACGTAATCTTCAAATTCTTGAATTTTCTCAACCAGTTCGTCAACAGATACTTTAGCGTCTTCAACGACACACATGATCTGCAATTTGTTGATTCCATAACCTACGGGAACCAATTTAGAAGCACCCCATACCAAACCCTCCATTTCAATGGTTCTGGCAGCTTTTTCCAATTCTTTCATATCTGTTTCATCGTCCCACGGTTTAACATCCAAAACGATGCTGGATTTGGCAATAAGTTCGGGTTTCTTGGATTTCTTCTCTGCATAAGCTTTAAGACGTTCCTCACGAACTTTGGCAGCTTCAGCATCTTCTTCCTCATCAGATGCGAATAGATCTACGTCGTCATCTTCTTCAGCAGCTGGTTTGGCAGGTGCAGTAGTGGTTGGAGCAGTTTTCAATGGAGATGCTCCGAATTTCTTGAGTTCCTCAGGTGTAAATGAACGAATATGGTTGTACCAACGGAGAGCATGAGGCAGGTTGGCTGCTGGTGCTTTAGATATTTGATTCAAGGCATTAACATCGGCTTGAGATGGAGTGTATCTGAATAGATATTCAATAATTAAAATAGGAAAGTGAAAGCCGAAATTGAAATAGAAGAGATTTTACGTACCCATTGACGTAACTTTTATCTTCAAGGAAGGAGTTCAACTCTTTAAGTCCTTTTTCAGTTTTTAAATCTCCGAAAGCCATCTTGTAATTTTTAAGATTGAGATTATAATTTTAAAGCTATGTTATATTTCAAGCAGCCTTGCCTCGTTGGAAGAATCACCGGAAAGAACGTTTTGACAGCTGTCACTGCTTGTCATCTATCAAAGTCATTCCACATATGTTAGAGACATGGAACATAGAGCTATGTAATCCACAAATTCTGTTCTTTGATTCTTTGCTAGAAACAGAAGAAATAAAAACAAATATGGTGAAGCATAGAATAAAAAACGCATCTAAATTTCTTAGATTAACTTAATACATTAATGAAATAGATTAATTATATTATATTTTCTTCAAAACACCTAAATTCAGAAAATTTAGTAAATAAAATTGATAGCTTCAATATGTCAAGTCCAAGTCATTCTAAGATATGAATTCTATAATCTATGAAAATTATTCTCTGTTGTTCTGTTTTTTTACATTTCAGGCGGAGGTAGTGCTCTCTGCTCCAGACTCAAAATTATACAAATGTCAATATGTCATTTAACTGAAATTTTTCTAAATAATTTATTGGAAAAGAAAAAGGTATGTTGATGATTTCCTCTTGCTGTCAACAATCAACACACATGCATATTAACAGTCTCATCAAAATACAGACGATATTAACTTTGGACATTAATTAGGTTATGTTCCATTCGTATTATTATGTAATTTGAATCAACCCCCTTTTCTCATTTCCAGACATATTGTCGCAACTATGCTGCGAACCACCCTAACCAGTATCCTCAATAGTGCTAAGGCCAGCCCCAAACATTTATTTGTTGCCACCAGGGCTCAAAGTGATTTGGCAAAGAAGCCTGAAAAAATTGAAATATTTATAGATGATAAACCAATTCATGTTGAACCAGGCACAACAGTATTACAAGCTGCTGCAATGTTAGGCATTGAAATACCAAGATTTTGTTACCATGAACGCTTAGCAGTTGCTGGTAATTGCAGAATGTGTCTGGTCGAAGTTGAGAAGTCACCAAAACCTGTTGCTGCCTGTGCTATGCCAGTTATGAAAGGTATGTAATATGTCACCAGTAAGTTCTTATCTTTCATGACAATATTTCATAGGCTGGCGAATAAAAACCGATTCCGAAATGACGCGAAAAGCTCGTGAAGGAATTATGGAATTCCTGCTGGTAAATCACCCACTCGATTGTCCTATATGTGATCAAGGAGGCGAGTGCGATCTTCAAGATCAGAGCATGGCTTTCGGATCGGATCGCTCTCGATTCACCGATATTGATTTCTCTGGCAAAAGAGCCGTCGAAGATAAGGATATAGGACCACTGATAAAAACAATAATGACCAGATGTATACATTGCACTAGGTGTATCAGGTTTGCATCAGAAATAGCAGGAGTTGATGATTTAGGTATAGCAAATTCTTTAGGTATTTGAGTTTTGTGTTAAACTCGCTGAATTTTATATGCAGGTACCACGGGCCGTGGCAATGATATGCAGGTAGGTACGTATATAGAGAAGATGTTCATGTCTGAATTGTCAGGCAATGTGATCGATTTGTGTCCCGTGGGAGCTCTAACAAGCAAACCGTACAGCTTCACTGCACGACCATGGGAGATTCGAAAGGTCGATTCTATTGATGTGTTGGATGCTGTCGGCTCAAATATTGTTGTTTCAACACGAACTGGGGAAGTGATGCGGATTATGCCACGAGTAAATGAGGAAATCAACGAAGAATGGTAAAGTTGAATGTTTTTTTTTGTATTCAAGGGTTGCCTTTCATATTTCGCGCTTTTAGATGAAATAACGGTAAGGTTTTAGTTTAGCGGCTTTTGTTATAGTCCTAGTCCTGAATTTTTAATAAAAAAGGGAAAAGAAAGTTGTATCTTTGTAATTCTCTCTAACCTTAAAATGTCAACTGTCAAATGGCAGCACTAGTATCGCCCATTTTCAAATATACAAGGCAACCTACTTATTACTTGGAGATATGATACAAGATTAATTTATAATAATTCTTTAAAAGGCTTGGAGATAAGTCGAGGTTTGCATATGATGGTTTGAAAAGACAACGCCTCGTCACACCAATGATTCGTGACAACAAAGGTGAACTGAGACCAGTCGATTGGGAAATTGCGCTGCTGACAGTTGCAAAAGTTATCAAGAATGCAGGTGATATTAAAATTGTTTTATGGTTCATTTAATATCGTTTTTGGTATGTCTATGTCACTACAAGCAGTTGAAATAAGTTGACAGAGTTATTGGCTAATCGGTAGGGCGGCATGTTAATAAAAAACGTTTTTTTTACATAACAGTGCTTCTTTTATTGTTGCATGTACGATTAAATGAACCATACCATATCTCTAAAAGATATTTGTTCCAACTAGTAACTCAACAATTATTGATTTAAATTAACAGGTTCACAAATCGGTGCAGTAGCCGGTGGATTAGTTGATGCCGAGACTCTGGTTTCCGTCAAAGATCTCCTGAACAGGTTAGGCTCGGAAGCGTTATGCACCGAACACACTTACCCGATGGATGGTTCGGGCACAGATTTGCGATCCAGCTATTTGTTGAACAACAAAATTGTCGGTGCTGAAGAAGCTGATTTGGTCCTGTTGGTGGGCACTAATCCAAGGTTCGAGGCACCACTATTGAATTCTAGATTGAGGAAAGCATGGGTGCACAATGAACTACAGGTAAATACATATACTACAGGGTGGAATGCTGCTTATAGCGGCCCTGGGAATAAGATTTTTCTAAAATTCAAAAATACGTCCTAAAACATTTGTTTATGGAGTTTGCATTTGTCATGTAAAAAAAATTGGGGCCCCAAAGAGGGGGCGCAGCCCTAAACAGCTTTGTTTTTTCCAGACTCCACTTGTGGCACCTCTTTGGAAAGCTTATTGGAAAAGAAATTTGCCGATAACATTTTATTGACTTCTGTCAAACCATGTGTCAGAAATTCACTAAAAACTGATTTTTAACTATTTAATGAACAATTTAATTAATAGTAACATTAATACTGGTCGCCTTTTTATCGTGACAGTTGTTGAAAATGTGCCCCAACCTATTGGCACAGAACCAACCGATGGTAGAACTCTTCCCTTCTGAAAACTTCTAGCGGGATTGAACGTAACTCTGCCCAAATCCTTGCATTTAAGTCTTCCAGATTTCTAGGTCTTTTGGCATAGACGTTAGTTTTATAATAGCCCCATAAATAAAAATCTATGTGAATTATCCGGGAATCTAGGAGGCCACTCTATAAATCCTCCACCTATTTGGAAATGCAGCATTTAAGAATTTCCCAACATTTCTTTCAAAATGGGGAGAAGCCCCATCCTGCTGAAAAGAAAATTCCTTGGGTCTAGATGTCCATCATTAGGGAATATTCCTTGGAGTTCTGGTATTAGAAATGTTTGAAGAAAATTTTAAAACAGGTCTCCATTTAAATTATCTGTAAAACTGGAAGACTTAAAGGCACGGATTCGGGCAGAGATACGTTTAATCAGGCCAGAAGTTTTGGGAAGGGTAAGGAAAGAGTTCTACCATTGGTTGGGTCTGTGTCAACCGGTTAATGGGGCACTTTTTCAACAACTGTTACGCTTGAAAGTTGACATCCCAGTATTAATGTTATTATTGATGTAATTGTTCATTAAATAGTTAAAAATCACTTTTTAGTGAATTTCTCACATATATAGAATCTTTTTCAGTGACTATTTTTTTATTGACCTTTCAACATCATTTAACATTGACCGTATTCGGGATTGAAGCATTTCCAATCATTTTGGAGTCTATGGCACTAAAACACGTTTCTGCATGAAATTCACCAACGAATATTACTTTCAGGTTGCCTCCATTGGTCCCGAAGTGGATCTTAGATATGCCCATGAACATTTGGGAGATGATCCCAAGATTTTGCAGCAAATCGTCAATGGCCAACATGAATTCAGCAAAAAATTAAAGGCCGCCAAAAAGCCACTAATCATTGTCGGTTCTGAGACGCTTGAAAGGCCTGATGGAGCTGCTATTCTATCAGCTGCTCAGTCACTAGCCATGCAAGCTGCCGTAGACAGTAAGGATTGGAAAGTGTTGAATGTGCTTCACAAAGTAGCCAGTCAGGTAGGTAACTGTACAGTAAATATTAACACACGGCTGACGGGTGTTGGGCGTGACAACATTGAGGTTTTTATACTTGAACAGTTTTTGAATGAAGACTAACAAATGTGAAAAAAATTGTGAAGTAGCTCTACACCCAGTAAAAGAATATATTACAAAAGTGTAATGTTTCAGTTATTAATTCAAAGATGTAACAGTAATATTGATCAAATAATAAAAAGAAAAATTTTAATATTACTGTTCTTGAAACCAAAATCTTTGCAAATGAAAATGTTTTCAAGTAATATATGAGATTAATTTCGTAAAACTGAACTTAATTCTATGATGTTCTAAAAAACGATGTTGATTATTTTGAGAAATTACTAAACAATATGGTAGGACATTATTTCTATTATTGCATCAAATGGTATTGCTGGATTCCCCAAACAAAAAATCTACAAATGAAGTAAAATTTAGCAAGTTCCTTGATAATAGTCTAGTTTGGCGGCTTTTGCTATTGGCAATACAACTAACCCTGTTATTTGATCAAGGAGGCCACGAGCTCGTGGGATATGTGATTAATGACTGTACTCATTCTATCTATCTATCTTTCATTCAGGATGGCGTAGCTTCTGATCCGGCTTTTTCGCAGAATTCTACAAAATTAAATGAACAAGGCACCCGAAAAGCTCTTAACATTGTCCAACATTTGTTACCTTGAAAAATAAATCTGTTGCTTGAACTAGTCCACATTGTCGAGTTGCACATTGAAATTTTCAAAATATAAAACCACTTTTTCTGCATTTACTGTCACTTGGAAATTCATGGAAGCTAAATCCATGTTTTTTACTTCAGCCATACGGAAGTGGGCAGTATTCCCAGGGGCTCTTTTCTTGCATTTAAAAAAAAATGTAAACAAACTTTTGAAAGAATATGTCAAGTCAATCTCCCCGGGATGTTCAGAAAGCGCTGGCTAGGAGGCGCCAGCCGAACTCTGCCATTTGCGAATAACCCAACCAATAAGACTGGAAACTGGAGATTATACTCGACCTAAAGATTTTGTAAAATTTTATACGCATATCATTTGTAAATGCGTCTTTGCGAAGATGTTCGTACAACTTCTGTAATCTCATGTGGCTACGTAGAAAAGCATAGGAAATTTACTCTTGTGTTTCCAGTCTTCTTGAACTCAACTATTTTAACATGCCAACCATAGAGCAGGAGGTTGTCACTTTGTCACGTCAGAACATCGTTTTTAATATTAATATTTGGAACAAATGGGCTTCAAATGGCTACAGCGACATTTCAATTATTCTAGGTAGCAGCCTTGGATATTGGCTATACGCCAGGTGTGGATAAAATTAGAGAGGGAAATTTGAAAGTATTGTTACTTCTGGGTGCTGACGAAGGAGCCATCGAAAAGTCTGATTTGCCCAAGGATTGCTTCATCATTTATCAAGGTAATGACACAGCATCTTGTTTTTTTTTTATTTGGGTTAGAACTGTAAATTGTGCAGGAAAGTTTGCTTATGAAATTTCAGGCATCCCAACAGTAATTATAGTCCAGTTAAAACATTTGTGCTGTTACTTATAGCATGACATCTTTACCTAGTTCATTAATGTGCAAGTTTCTACGCTTCTATAAATTGTTTTTTACCATAATTGCTAGTTGCATCTCATATCATCAAATATACAGTCCTCTTCTTGGATACTACTGTTAGATACTGACAACGACATGTATATCTGCAGGATTGCCATGTTTAGCAAAAATGACTTATTATTCATATTATGTCATGGGTAAATATTGCAGTAATTAGAGATGCCTGAACAACCATCTGGTAACTTTGTCACTCTTGTTTCAACCAATGAAAACTAGCTATGTTCTTTTGGAATTGACATTTCCGACAGTCTTTCGC
The DNA here is from genome assembly GCA_958507055.1 of Crioceris asparagi. Taxonomy (NCBI): domain Eukaryota; kingdom Metazoa; phylum Arthropoda; class Insecta; order Coleoptera; family Chrysomelidae; genus Crioceris; species Crioceris asparagi. Next base: position 2,679,558 of record OY293827.1, read on the forward strand.
ATTATACTTGATTTTATTAAACATAATTTTGGTTAAATTAGAACTTATATTTACGAAATTACTTATAAATAACTTTATTCTAATTGAAAATAAGGAAATATTCTCCTCGATATGGGAATACCCACGAAATAAATCCAACTTTTTATCCATAATCTATTTATAACCTTGACTTGACATTTGAAACACATTATAAGGTTGAGTTTAAGCAAATGCTGGTTCAACCGTCAGTTGAATTTCTTATGCAGAAAATGACGGTTGAGCCTTAGATGAACCGCAACCTTCGATCAAGCGGTAACATTATAAAAACGACGGGCCCTTAATGTATTAGAATGTATGTTCAAGGTCATCATGGGGACCAGGGAGCTGCGATGGCCGATGCCATCCTACCTGGGGCAGCCTATACGGAAAAACAAGGCACCTATGTAAATACAGAGGGCAGAGCCCAACAGACACTTGTTGCAGTATCACCACCTGGCCGTGCCAGGGAGGATTGGAAAATCATCAGAGCCCTATCGGAGATATTGGGTAAAAAATTGCCATACGATAATTTAGAAGAGGTACGTGATCGATTGGAAGAAGTTGCCCCACATTTAACTCGATACGGTGCCACGGAAGGTGCCAATTACTTTATTCAGGCCGAAGAGTTAGCTAAGGTTTGTATATTAGCTATACGGGGTCATTATAAAGTAAGGGATATACTAACCTTTTAAAATAAAAATCTAAATAGAATACCATCAACAACTTAATTAAATCCTTTTCTTTATAACAACTTGTTTATGTATCATTTGAAATTTGAAATGGTGGAAATTTAATGTGAAAACTGTTTTTTTTTTCTTTTAGAAAACAAATGCTCAATTAGACAGCAGCCCTATTGATGTCAAAATCAAGGAATTACAAGATTATTACATGACAGATTCCATAAGTAGGGCATCACCAACAATGGCGAAATGCGTGCAGGCTGTATTAAAGCAAAAACAATCCAAATATGCTGATTAGTGAATGTCTTCTAATCCTCCAATAGTTCAATTAAGTTATAACTACACTATATTTAGTTTGGAAAAGTCCCACACGTCTTTATTTGTACATTGTATTAATTTGAATAAACATCTTCCTCCCCTTTGATTGCTACATCTTATTTGGGCTATGTTTTAATTGTTATCATAAAAGGTAAAATTAAATTACAATACCATGATTAAAGTGTTTTCATTTTTCTTTATATTAGTTACTTCATATATTTTGTTAGATGGCTTCTTTTACATATCGTCGTCTTACTTTATTAACTGTCAATCAACAAAAACTTTAAAAAATGTATTCGAAGCAAAAAGACATAATTGAACCAATAATTCCAATTCAATTTATTTTTGACAGTTCTCATATTGCGATGAATTTACTTGAGAGCGGTAGGAAATTCATATGAGTGGACATGACAACAGATTTCTTTGACCCGCAGGATTTTTTAAGGTTATTATTATTTAACTGACATGTAGTGTATTTAAATGAACAATGTGATTACGTCATCAAATTGGAACTTTTTATTGATCTTCTAACATCACTGATAATGTACCTATACAGAGATTGTTATCAAATCCATTTATTATTGAAATTGAAGTCTATAAAACATTTCAGGGCAAGGTGCATTTTCATATTTTCAGGTTATTCGTAAATTCGTATTTAATTATGACGTCTCCTGTCAATAACAAACCATTCACATCATAGACCATAGAGTTAATACAGTAGAGTAGGAATGTCACGAGAAAAATTGAAGAGTCTTCGAAAAGAAACAGAAGGAACGAACTCTCGCTGACGGTACGGCATTTCCACTTACCTATATTATTATCTCTATGACCACAATGCACCTTCGTTTTCTTATGTCAAATGTGACAAATTTCTTTGTCTCTGACAAATGGTTGCTGTGTCCATTGATACTATCGCTTAGTATAGTGCCTAACCTATTTACTATATGATTATATGATCAGCACTAATCAGTAATCACTGATGCATCGCTTAGCTCATTTGTCAAAAGAATTGAAATAATTTCATTTCGAAAATTACACATATTAGAAAAATGAAAATAGAAAAGAAACATTATTTCGTATTCAATATATTTATAGTGGAAAAATAATGCTAGAACAGCCAGTAAATCTCGTTATGTCTTTAAAGTCATCGGAACGATAATTTCTTTGCTAACAAGATTATTATTATTACCCAAGTACCATATAAGGTAGGTATTTTATTCAAATAGACTATCTTTAGAATATTAGAATGTGTGTTTATTAAATAGCGTAATTTACAGAAATATCAATAAATCTAATTTACGAGGATTATAATTGACATTCAATCACGTATTTTAAAACAAACTTTAATTGTAATAAGAATCTATAAGAGGTATTTCAACAGGTTTCCAGAGACCTACGCTCCACTCACAAGTCTCAAACGTTTTTGGTCTTCTCAATAAGATGATCAACTTTGTTTTGGTCTCGACCAAGATGAGGGTCATGTCTGAAGACAATCAAATAACAACAACTCGTTTCATAATTAATTTAAAAAAATCCTATTAGGTAAAGGAGATAATATTTTGTGCTCAATGCTTAAATTACTGCTGAATACGGCTCTGGTTGTAAATGTCAATCAATTGTTTTCGTCGCTAGAGCGCGCATGTTGTCAAATCGATTTGCTGGGAAATGTCAAAAATGTGTTGTTTGCGCGATTGACAATAAAACATAAAAGTGAATCCGTAGTGATAAGACAACAATATTGGTAAGTACAATAATTGATAATTATTATTAAAAGATGAATGAAGACATACAACTTATTGTCTTCAATAGACACGGTCATGTTTCGTTGTTGAAACGGCAAATCATGCCTGCATAGTATAAGTTATATGAGCTTGACTTTATTTAAATATTTGGAGATCTTCGTAAGTCAAAATATTTTTGAACTGAGGGTAGTTATAGAAAAAATATGTTTTGAATACCTATATTTATTTTCGTGTTATTGTGAAATGCAACGTACAAAATGGCTTGTTCCATTCCAATGCGCAGGGGTTGAAGCTAGGTCATGAACATTGATTTTGCAGCCCCCACGCTACCATCATATAGCTAAAGGGAACACAGGGCTGGAATGGGGGATTGGGTGGAGGAAGTTTGCATGACTCATACAACAGGAGTTAGAGACGTGGGATTCCGGTTTGTAGATTCATAATTGAGTTTCGTGAAGGCGCCTTATTATTATTGAGGGCTGTCGATATATGTATTAGTTTGGTATACTCTATGTGGCTGTCATATTTGGTTGTGATGATATTTACCCTGCTCCCCCCACAATTATTAATGTTTCGGAAATTGATGTATGATTGATGTAGAAATTGAATTCATTCAATGATTTGATGATTATTGCGTATACTCCAATGTTTTCCGCTACGATCAAGCATAGGGATATGACATAAATACCAAGGATTATAAATAATAAATCATAAGTGAAGATACACTTATTTGGTGTATCTATTTATTCTAAAACGCATAGGTAGGTATTACTTTTTCTCTTAACAATAGGCGTTGAATTCTATGTAGGTAGCTATTCTACAGTTTTTGCCTCATTTTTACTCCGAAATCTTCAATGATTAGGGGTGATGAGAGAAATTGGACGAACAGACGGACGCTAAACTAGATTATCTATAATTTAAAAATGAATCGCTGAATGTGTTGCTAAGCGCAAATCTCGAGAGCAGCTGAACCGATTTCGTTAATTCTTTTTTGTTGTGTTCATTATTATCAGAAGAAGGTTCTTATGAACGAAAAAATTAAGAAAGTTGAGCGTAACTTTAGAAAATTTAAGAACATTTATGAAAACTTAAAGACAATATTAATTTTACACACAGTACATACAGTTGTTTGAAATAACCGTCAGCAATTGACTGAACGCGCGCTGCAAATATCGTTTAACATAGATAGATCCGTTGATAAAGAATAGTTTCATTTCAAATTATTATACAGTGAGTTTTGAGAAATGTTTGTTCATCTCGGTAAGTTAAAATCACACCTAATATTGAAAGAATGAAGCCCCTGAATTGTGTTGCGGGAGCGGTAAAGTCAAATTGAAGCCATTGGTACTGCCACCAGAGCCTCTGCATTCATTGGTTTACGGAAATGGGACAGATTCTATACATTTTTAACTCATATACAGGAATACAATAATTGTTTTCAAATGAAGTCATTTGGCGCAACAAAAGTTATTCAAGACAATTTTATGCTAACTTTCAAGGTAAAACAATAAACTTTTCCCACCACGTGCCTAAATACGTTGGTAATTTTCAATTGAAATCATATATCAATTAAAGTAGCGTACCGTAGGTTTGTAGCTAGGTGAATAACCAAAAGCAGCCAGTCAAAAGTTGATGGGGGAATGGCAGTGCTGACAAAGTATCTTGAAAGTGACATGGTGGTACAATTTCTGCAAATTTATTTCACGGGCGATTCAGCAAAACAAGTCGATGTCGAGTCGATGCACACAATGAATCGGTGAACAGACTAAGTGTGGAGCAACTTCAAATCTTTTTCCATCAAACAACGAATTGGTTGTATTATTCAAGACTGCATTAAACCGCATGCCATCTGATTACCACAAAATTGTCAGCAAAGCTGATAAGACGCCTGCAGGACAACACGCAAGACGCTATAATACGGCAACAATTGATGAAGTTGCTACTGTTGTCATGGGTGAAAATTTTGAAAACCAAGATATTGTTTTTGCTTTTGTTAAGACAGGACAACGTCTGTCGGGTCAGCTAGTTACCAATAAAACACAATGAAATATCGTTCATTTCAGAATTGGAACTCTGTAATATGAGATTACGATGTGAACATAGTAGCAGTTGGGTTCTGTATTAAGGATTTTCGCAGAGTTTTGTGTAATTTGTTTGGTTGATTAAATAAATTGTATTGGAATCCACAGATTGTTTGCTTCCAATAATGATCGTACCGAGTCACGCTACAATATTATATACAGCTTTTAATTTTTATTTGAGGTCATTTTAAAATCGATTTTATAACATAGAACGATAGACAGCATTCTAACCAAAATTCAATCTTGTTTAAACAGTTTATAATTATTTTTTTTGTCTACTAGTATTTTATTATGGATTCCAATTCATCGCAAAATTAATTCTGAAATAATTCCCATGAATTGTGTGCAAATGATGTGAACTTTCATTGAAATTCATGTGAAATTGTAGCAATGAAAACGTTTCTCTGAGTAAATATTGGATCGATTAGACGCCCCCCCCCACCCCTTCTACAGCCAGTAAAGCGATGACAGACTTGGAGTCGCCAGAGATTGTCTGAATCATCCAAAAAAAGAAAATGGTGATGGATAAAATGAAACCCAAATAGTAGTCGGTAGATCTGTCACGCGACATTATGAATCAAGATGAATAAAGATTTTGTATAAAATCAATTTCATACTTGTCATTCTGTAATTATGATTTAATTTACACGGTTCTTATTATGTTATTTATTATTATTTGTGGATTGATAATTCTTGAGGCAGATATTACTTTCAACAGAAGAAAATTTCTTGATGTAATAATGACTGTGTTTCTGTCCAATTTTTTTACTTCCCTACCGCTATTCTACGTAAACTAGTAATTTAAAAATGCGATAATATACAGGGTGTCCCATTTGAAATAACAGAGATGCTGCTATGTTCTGGTATAAGCGGCAACGCTGCATCGCTGAAAATATTTTAGGTCGATAGATGAAGCGCAATTAATTACTTAAGTATTAAGTAATAACCAAATTTTCTGAATGATCCTACGCGTCCCGATCTCCGTAAACGTCTAAGGTACCATTGACCATGATCCACCCGGTATATAAAGTTCGGTTCCAGTTTTCAATAGACATTTACGTTTCAGAGATTCCTGAGTAAAAAAATATGGTGTGTCCACTCACATGACTTTCCTACCGCTCGCAGGCAAATTCCAGTGAATAAAAATTTTTACAATATTACAATATTTTCCTTACATACCGACGATAATAGCGGTAGTAAAGTGAAAATCTTCTGGTCAAATCATGCTACCACTCATTTTTTTCAGAATGTCAAGACAAACAACAATGGTCATGTAACATTTTTTCGCAAGATGCGACGTTTAGCCAGAATCTGAAGAAACATGTGGAAAAAACGGAATTTTATTCAAGCATAACTTTTTTTGTACTTTTTCTCAGAGATGGCGCTATGTGTGGGTGGTAAAGGGCTCCCAAAAGAATACTTTAGGCAAGTTTAATCAAAATCCAAAAAAAAAACATTTGTAAAAATCTCGATACCGAAAATTTCACACGATTACAATACTTAAAAAGTAACAAGTGAAATTTAAAAATAAAAATAAAAATAGTTTTTATTAGGCATTTAAGATTTAAACCGTACCGATGAGTACCTACTATTGCTATCCTTTTCACGATTTTAACTATACTTATGTATATGTGTTTGCCAGCAACAGCAATTCCATAACAAATTACTGTTTTTCTACCACAACACAAAATTAAACTTTAAATTAACAACAACGTCTGACAATTGCGACATAACCATAACCAAGACGATCTTCCAGAGAGTACCTATATACCAGAGAACGAGACGTATATATACGCTTCATGCTCGTGCGTAATTCCAGTGACGGATCCCATTGTCCGACATTGTCGTTCCATGTCGAAAAAATAATGATCTTGGTTGAATGAGATAATTATAATTACCAATATTGGATCACACTTGGAGCTTAACAGCCGGCGAGATGTCTGCGATCTAAGTACGAATTCGAAATTTCAAGTCTCTAGACCGTATGGGGCCTGAGAAATCGCTGCGGATTCCATTGATACAAGAACCGAAAGTAATAAAAACTATTTAAAAATAGTTATTTATTATATAAGGGAAAAAAGAACTAGATTTTAGCTCGAGAGCTAAAATCTAATTTTCTTCCCTTATATAATACGCTAATTTTTCTGTCACAGGAAAACGATGATTTAATATTGAAAAAATATTACAATATATTAAAGTCAGAAAATTATCGAAGTGAAATTTGGAGGGGTAGGCGATAATAATTAGACCTGCGTTGCTAAGGAAACCTTTAAAGTAATCAAATATCTGTCAATTCTGTGTTTTGATTTATATTTATGTTTATATACAGGGTGATAGGTAAACATGCGTCAAAAATTCAAGGGGTTATTCCTTGACCTGGTCTAAGAATATTTTGTCCTATGATGTTTTTTTAAGAACCCCTTCGTCTCGATGATACAGGGTGAACAAAAATGGATTTAACAATCAACATACAGAGATCGCTGAATTGGTCGAGGAGGGCCACACTTTTATGGTCTGCTCGATCCCCAGACTTAAACCCCCTGGATTATTATGTATGGGGATATCTGAAGTCATTAGTTTATGCTAGTCCATTGGAGAATTTGGAAGACAAGCGAAATCGGATAATGGCTGTGGGTGTAACTCAGTTAGAAACGACTCTGGTGTGTTTGACAGAGTTCGGAAAAAAGTGATACTTTTTCACCTGTCAACAGAGACAAAATGTCAAACTTTTTTTTCCGTCACAGAAAAAACTTATTTTGTCATAACTAAATATATTTGACTCCTTCAGTTTTTCCAAGATGGAAGCTTAACCTAACCGTTCTTTTGAGACTTCGTATAGGTATCGGCCTCGTTATGTTGCGTTGGACAACTATTTGTATTGCAAAAATTCTGAGAAATGGGGCTTTTTTTTTAAGATGTTCCCCTTGACTTTAAGGCTTCGAGCTAGAGTTGCGCAAAGCAAGACCAAGATCGATTTGGCCTTGGTCTTGCATCAAATCCTTCGTCTTCGTCTTGGGTCTTGCTACGAGACTTGACAAGACTCTTGCAAAAATTCTGCACTTTATAAGTGTGAAATGTTCGCGTGATTCCATAACCGTAACTTTTAAATTCAAATAAAGAATAACCCTGCAATATGCATCGGAAGAATGTAATTGATAATCTTATCAGATTGCATATATGTAGTTATATTATCATTCGAAATGGATAAATATCGACCCTTGGTCATTGTCCAGAACAAACACTCCCGGTTATTGTAATGGTGCCAAACCATTCTAGAATAAGTACTGAGAATAAAACTAGGTGCGCAAAATTGATTTAGTACAAGAAAGATTCGTAATTAATTAAGAAAGTTTATGAATTATTATTCACCATTCACGCATGAGAATCATAACTTTCTACCGCTTGTACTTTCTTGCCATATTTTCATATTGTAACGTTTAACCCTGTGCTAAACGTTGTGGTGTAAGTTCACTTGTGTAATACTCAAAAGTTCACAGATTGCTTCCAAAAGATTTATTTCTAATACTCTGTACACGACCTTCTGGTGTAGTACAACTGTCACCACTTGTCACCTTGACAAACTAAACTGTCACTGTCTTCACCGACTGAACTACTATTCAAATAGTGCCACCACAATTTTTTTTCAGCATGTCAAAACAAACAACAATGGTCATGTAACATTTTTTCGCAAGATGAAACGTTTAGCCAGAATCTGAAGAGACATGTGGAAAATACGGAGTTCTATTCAAGCATAACTTTTTTTTGTGCTTTTTCTCAGAGATGACACTATATGTGAGTGGTAAAGGGCTCTCAGAAGAATATTTTAGGCAAGTTTAATCTTAGAGCCGTTTTCGCGCTATAGGCGTGTAAACGTGCAGTTTATCTTCCCCTGGCTACGAGCAGTCCGGATTCTTTGAAATCAGCTCATTAAGGGAAATCATAGAAGGGTAAAATGAACTCGGTTTTCACCCAACAACTTTTAATTCTCAATTTTTAGCATCTCTGTAATAAAGATCGATAATATTAGGAGTTCAACGGTTCAATTAAATAGTTAATTTACCTACCAGCGTTTCTTCTCTAATTATTGACCAAAAAAATTGCTTCCTTCCAATTTGCAGTTTGGTTAAGGAACGAGCAAGTCTTGCAGCAAGACCAAGGCCAGGTTAATCTTGGCATTGGCACAGCTTAATTATGGTTAGGTAAGCTGTTGTATTGGTCTTGCATCGCAGTATTAGTCTTGGTCTTGCATAGACGTTATTAGTCTCGGTCTTGCAATTTTGCCCCGGAAAATTGGTTGGACAATGAAATCCAAAAAATTTTTGTAGGCTGTTAAACTATTCTCAGAAGAGTTGAGTTGAGTTTAGTTAAGTGCTGAAGTTGTCATTCCAAACAAAATAAAAAAATTTGATTGATTGAACATATGGCAATATACGTATTTAGAGCAATCAACAGTTATTATTTGTTCTAGTTCTTCCATGATTATTTGATTTTCATCTTCTTGTTGGCGTTTCTCAGTTTCAAATATTCTCCACTATTTTAGTTTTGACGTCATTTGAAAATCCCTGTGGCGTCATCATAACATTTTCTTAAATGGAAACATGCAGTTGTTTCATTGAATCTAAATAGAACAAAAAAAAAACATTCCTGTACACACATTGCCTATATCCGGCCACACTGCATTCTCATTGTGAAACGTCGATAGTTTAGTGTGTTTGTTGGTTAATATATGGTAACGATAATATCACAAGTGACAGTTTTAGTACCAAACAGACATTTTATTGTCTTCAATCAGTAAACCATCTTTCTACTGTTTTTGATTCTGATTTATGAACGATGGTACATAAATAATAATCGAAGTTAAAGTGCTGTGTCCAGAAAATTTACTTCCAAAGTCTCTGTTTAGGTATTATCAACGAAAAACCATTATAAAGAAAAACTATACATATAAGTATAAGATGTGAGTGTGTGTAAATTATAAAACATATCGATTCCACACTGCTCTCTGGCTGGCTAAATAGAAGAGAAACAAAAAAAGAGTGAATGTGAATGCTGGGAGCTAGCTATTGATTCGATCACGTGGCTTCTATCGCGTCTGCGCTATAGCACTTTTCCCTCTATATCTGTCTCTCTCTATCTGATATAAAGTTCCAGACATCACCACACCGCTGCGCTGGTTGGGGAAATTATTGTGAATTTCCCAACGCGATACAAAACTACTACGTTAGAGGTATCCGTTATCCTCTTTTCGCCATTATTGTCGATAAAATGATGCGGGAATTTTTCAAAATACCTATAGTTCTGATGCTTACCTGAAAACTTTTTTCAACATTATTATACTAGGTATGTCGTCGTGAGTGTTGTTTGTTGTTCGAGAGTTGTGTTGTTATATAAATAAATATATTTATTATTCCTTGTTCTTCGATCACACACACACACCCAGAGGTAAGTACCTAAGTTGGTGCCTGTCTGTCTGTCTGTGATGTGATGATTTTCGTTCATAGACTAGTTTGTGTTATCACCTACAGTTGGGCGTATTTGACCTGTTTGCTGTCATTACTTGAACACTGCAATTTATTGTAGGAATCATTTGAGTTGTTTTTTTTTTTTGGTTCTTTTTCCACCAAATTCTTGTCTTAGTCGATCTACTAGGTACCTATATAGGTAGCCTGACTATAGGTAGCTATAGCTAACTCTAAAGTGTGAAAGTCTAAAACTTATTGATCGGTTTTTCAAGGTAGTAGCTTTGAAATTGCTTGTAGACTGGTGAACTCTTGTGGGTAACCTTTTTTTTTATATACTTATCTAACGTTTTAATGATAAAATTCTCTCTCTTCGATCTCGAAAATGGATACAGAGTCGATGAAATGGCGAAATAGTCGTGCAATTTGATGATCTTCTGTGTTGTATTTACATATCTCTAAATATCTCTTTTGGCTAGCTAAGAACGGAACTAAGAATATATCCCATTTTCTAGAAGAACAAAGAAGGTACCTATCTTACTTTTTTAACATTGCTAAAAGTTTTTTTCTTCCAATTCCGAATTTCTATCCAGTATATAACACCAAGGTCTTTAAATTCTTTGACACTTTTCATTCATCACATTTACAATTTAAATTATTATAACAACCATCTTTATGTATTGTCAGTCCGTCTGTAACAGGGAGCTTATCTGCGTATAGAGACACATATAAAACAATCGATTTTGACATATTCGAAGTCACTCTGTGATAATTAAACCATGTTCTTATAATTTTTAAGGATTGTTTAGCAAATGGCTGTAACTTCATCCCAGCTGTCACCACCATCCATAATGACTGTGTCATCAGCAAATGATACAATACCACCCTGTATATTAAGTTGCAATAATCCATTAATATAGGCATTAAATAATAATGGACCGAGAATTGAACCTTGAGGGACTCCACAACTGACTAATCTGTAAGAACTTTTAACACCATTAATGATAAGACACTGAAATATATTTGAGAGATAGATCCGCATCAAATCATTAACAATCCCTCTTATACCAAGATTACTCAATATAATCAATAGATTTTCATGCGCCAAAAGTCTTCGCTACATCCAGAAATACCGCTCTCACCGATCTGCTATTGTCAAGTCAATTACACATGAAGTTATTGACATAATATGAAGTATCATTAGTCGATTTACTTTTTCTGAATCGGAATTGCCTCCCATTTATCATTTCCTCTCTCTCTAGAAAATCATCACATGTCTCTTGTGAATCACTTTTTCTGATATCTTCGCCAAATTTTATAACAAGGATATAACTGGTCCGAGTTGGTAAGATTTTCTTCAGTTAAGCATAGCATATTGACTTCTCGTTGGATTGTGGCTTGTATGTTCTTTATCTTTTCAATCGCTGTCCATCCTAACTTTGTGTTTATAACCAATAAACCATTGCTCAGCTATGCAGGTAAGTCGTCAGGGCTGCTTATAGGTCTTGGGTTTCGGCTACCACGACCTACATCAATGAGCTAGACTCATTTGTCGTTTAATTTTTTTATCCAACATATTTGTTTTTCTAAACGAGAAATTGAACTTACTCTTACTCGAACTTTGAAGTACATGAACGAAAAGTATGTCCTCCTTTTAAACAAGTAAAACAAAGTTTTTTATACTTTAAAATTTACTGCCGATCTTGTTTGAACAAAAAACAAATAAGGATCTGATCTCTTCTCCGAGTACAACCTTGCAGCTATCGTATCTTCCCCATCCTGAGCTGTACAGTTCCAGTTAAGTTTTAATTCATTGTTAACATATTCCAAACATTCACATCCTTAAACTTCTTTCTCCAAAAATCTCATAAGGTTGGCTAGCCTCTGTTCCATTATAATCATATCATCATCGCTTTCTTCGTCATATTCAGAGGGTGATGTAGGCTGCCAAACTTGAATCAACTCATCATATAAGCTTGATTCCACCAATGGATATAAAATCAATGATATCATCAAGATTTGCTTCAAACTCATCTTCCCATTATCTATCAGTTTGACTGTAAGAAGTATTTCTTACATACAGGTCAACCTGTAAAAACTTGATGCCCGAATCTCCGTTGCTGTGCATCAAGTATTGTTTTCTCCAGTTCCCGGATAACTGTTGACAATCCAAGAACGCCCTAATTCCTTTGGTTATTTACGAGTTAAGAAGATAGTAAAGCTATCCTCGAACTCCTCATCTATATGAATCTTCTGAAACTGTGGCCACCAGATAAAACAACCCAATTTATCTCACTTATCTTCGGTAGTTTCAACTTCTTCGATCAAGCTTCTGGACCATTTTACTCGGAAGAAGACAACTGTCGATCTTCTCCAACTGTTCACCTGTCTCTTATTTTTCTGTAACTAGGGGGGTGCATCCGACAAATCTTCATCTGCCATTAGGTCCAGTTATCGATAGCTAGTTTCTAAATCCATTTTTATACGTATGAAATGATCATTAGGAATCTCTAGCCTAAACTCTTCTTCTTCTAACATTTAATATTTGAAACTTTCGACTCTTCGACATTTTCCAGCCTCTTCACCCCCATCAAACTCCTTGGCAATTGGCCTCTGCTCCTGTAAGCAACTTCAACAATCATGTCAGGGTCATCAAATGTTAAATATACTAATCAACTACTTGTCAACTTTCTATCGAACAACCAGTAGCTACTGTTGCTGTTTTACAAAACTCTCCTAATAAAAATAACTCTCAAAAGCAAGAAGCATCTTTTTAAAGGGTATTTCCTATAAAAGCCCTAAAAAAAACAAATGTTTGCAAAAACAGATATATGTTAGCATAACTTTTAATAAAATTATGGCGGAATACGCTAATTTTAATGATTTGTTAATAGAGGGATGAATGGTGTCCTTAGGACTTTTAGCTGGAATTTTCGATTTGGAAGTATCTTTACAATCCCAAATGGTATGTAATCATCCTTGCATTCTATTAAACGCTAACATCATTCAAAAATAGCAAAAATATGCGTAAAAATAATAAATATAAGTTCGCGAAAAGGTGAGGTGAAACGAATTGATGATTGACTTGTGCAGTGTGCTTGACGTTTGAAAACTGCCAATTCCAATGTTGCCAGAACTGACAATATCAGGTTTGCGATATTGAACATTTTTTTTTTTAATATTCGATAAGGAAAAACAAATTACATATATAGAGGACTTATGTAGGTTCATAAGTGCAGTGCTTTTGCATTATTACATCACTAACATATATATCATCAACCCACATGAAAATCGATAGCGTACGTTTCCAAGATTGTGTGTGTATTTAAATTTTTCCGTTCCATTTCATGTTATTGGTAGACGGAAAAGCTATCTGTCTCTGGTCCATCCCAGGAAAATTACTGTGTACTTTGAAAAATTTGACACATTTTCGAAATGCCCATTTGATTTTGCGGCGACAAGAATGAGAAGAAGTTTTTTTACGCAAATTTTACAACTCCCTGTAGGCTACAGTAACAACAGTTGGAGGTTTTAAATGATCTCAAAATGTAGCCCTATTTTTCATGAAGATTTTGTTTTTTTTATTCACGTTATTATCTCTGTAGATATAAAGAAATTACACTCTTTTGAAAGGTACATTTCAAAAGTATAAAAAGAAGGACAAGTAATATGGAAACGTATGTTTAATCAATTATAAATAAACCTCCAAAGAGTCATGGAACACGCTGTTTTGTATAGAAATGATCATAAAATCACAGTTGTGGAGTCTTGGTTGATTTTAAGGTTATGTTGTAATGTTTTGGAGATTGATATTATAAGAAGACTTGAATGTAGAATTTGAGAAGTCTGAACTAGTTTCTATTGAGACTTAGTTGCTGCAAGCTAATAAAATAAATAATCTAAAGCGATTGTAGAAATGAATGGGTATATTCTATTTACTGATTACTTTTCTGTGTGTTCTATACTTTATACTTTTAATTTTTTATTAAGTACTAGGTGCCAACATTGCGATCGCTTGCTTTGAGAGTATTTTCAGCAATTTTGTAGAACACAGAGCTGTTATCAAAACATTCCGATGAATGGATAATTTTCACAAGTTTTCAACCATTTGTCAAGTTCCTAACCAAAGTTTCATATATAAAGATCAATTATAATCATCTAACAATATAATTTTTAATCTTATGTGCAGAAAACTAACTCTCTAAATGTCCCTAGAAAGTTTTTAGTTTAGTCACTTGTGGAGTCCCTCAAGGTTCAATTTTGGGTCCATTATTATTTAATGCCTATATTAATGGATTATTGCAACTTAATTTAATGGGTGTTGGAGCCTTAAAAATTAGGTATAAGAAAATGGTTTAATTATCTCAAAGTGATTTGGAATATGTCAAAATCAAGTGTATTTTAAATGTGTCTCTATACGCAGATAAGCTCCTTGTTACAGACGGACTGACAATACATAAAGATGGTTGTTATAATAATTTAATTTGTAAATTTTATAAAATAAAGAGTCAAAGAAGTTACTAACCTTGGTTTTATACTGCATGAAAATTAGAATTGAAAGAAAAATATTTTTAGTATTGTTAAAAAAGAAAGATATCTTTTTTTTGTTTTATATGAAATGAGATATATTTTTGATAACAATGATTTTATGGAATTATTTGTTGAGGTTCAGCTTATTCAAATGCATTAAGGCTTGTAGGCAGCATACAAAAGCATGCTATCAAAATGTTGACGTTTAATAAACAAAACAACTTTTTTGGTGAAAAAATTATCTTATTATATTATGAATATCAATCAAAAATATATTTTCAAACATTAATAAATAATTATTGCATTCTACGGGAACAGTATAGGTACCTACTATTGCTGAAGCATCAATCTGTATGTTCTAGACATAAATCGCTTGCAGTATTGGCCAAAAAACAAGTTTATATCGATCCAAGCTTATCTACAATATATTAGATAATATTCTAAAAAAATAACTTTCTTAAAATACAAAATATTGGTCGTTATTTGAGAAAACCTTGAACGAAAACCCGAAGTACGGAACCCTCTTCACTCGAGCCCAAGTCCCACTTAATCCATTTTTTTCTTAGTCTAATCTAAACATATATAATGATTTTATTAAAAACGCCAACAATCTGTATAAAATATAATTCAAATTAATCCCACATTTTACATCCACTTATTATAGTACTAGCCGCGGCGCGTCGTCATTTCAATTTCAGTTGGCGCCGTTTTCGCCGTCCAGACGCCTACTGGCGCCTGCTAATCAACTATAGCATCTATTTGGTAGTTGAAGCGTTCGTCCCTTTCTTTCCCACCCTCCTCTTAATGCTAGTCACGCTTAAATTCAAAATCATCCCCTCGATAGATTACGACATAAATAAGTTTTACCTTTTTTTTTTCTATGTCTCTCATTTCGTTTCTGTCAAGTTGAATTCACCTTTTCGCAGCAAGTTTTGTGTCAACCCTCTACCTAATAGAAGGGAACTGTAATGATTCTTGACGCCTGAATACGAAGTCTTTTCGTAGTCAGTCTGTATAAATAACCAGTCTGTTTATATTTACAAGGTCATTTGGTTTATTAAACGGTTTTGTTCAGCTTGCCTTGCTTCTTATTTATTTATTTGGGTCAAATATTATCATTGATATTTGACCCCCTATCTCTTGACAGATTGATCTGAAATTTAGTACACACCTTTAGTTCTGAGGACAATACAATTTAATATATTCTGAATCAGTGTAAATCCAAGACGGCCGCGGCTACAAAATGGCGGATTATATATTGTTACACAACTCCTTCAATATTGGTTCCACATAAAAGTGCTTAACTAGTGGAATATAGTTCACTATGAAAAATAATGAAAATCCAACATGGCCGCCAACAAAATGGCGGTATAAGTACAAAAGTTTTCACAACCTCTTCAATATGAGTGTTATATTCAAACAGGAAGTTTGAAAGATGGACTGTAGATCCAATTGGTTGAAACTGGAAATTTTTTTGCTCCAAGTCAGAAGCAGGGTTGAGAAATCCGGCTCGAAGGACCAATGTTCGGGTTGGATTTGAGTCAATCAGGAAGTTTGACGTCAAATGATTTTGGATTCAAACAGGAAGTTTGAAAGATGGACTGTAGATCTAATTGGTTGAAACAGGAAGTTTCGTTGCTCCAAGTTAGAAGCAGGGTTGAGAAATTCACTAACACTTGGTTGTTAACGACTCGACGTTCAAGCGAATTCTGAATTTTATTATAAAAAATGGAACTTATAGAAACAGTCAAATAAGCTAGGATAAACTACCTTCAAAAATGTGCAAATCGCCGAAATAGAAGTATCGCGCGTTGCTACTTCTGCGTAGTAAGCAACAACCGCGACCTCGTTAATCAACTTGCAATTTAGTTTGATATGTACAATTCAATTAAATAATTGGAAATATGTAATATACGAGGTAATATAAGTTCATTGACATGTTTATTAAACAATGAGTATCAAATGAAAGGGCTTTACTAGCAGAATATAGCTCACTATATGTGATTACTAAAATTATATGGCCTCAGTTTCGTCGAATTCAAGTGTACCAAACAGATGTACCGTCACTTTGGATCGACTTTGAAAGAGACGGCGTACACTTTATTCATCCTAAAGCCATTCAGTTTCCAGCAAAGTTCAAGTATGCTGACAGAAGCTGAAAGAAGGATGTGGCCGTTAATTTTGTCATGGGCTTCCACTGTCCACAAAATGCAAGGCAGCACTGTAGGTCTACGCGGTTGTGTATTTAGGCTCAAAATTGTTTGAGGAAGGACAAGCATACGTGGATTTGAGTCGTGTAAGGAAGGATTATATGTATTGAGGAGTTAGATTGCAACAAATTGTTAGGAAACAAACCTTGTATAAATGAGGCACTAAATGAACTAAATGAGAAGTATTAAATTACAAAATTAAAAACTAAAAACTTGAAAATAAAGTTAGTACAAAGTTTTTTTAAGTTGAACGGTTTTATTTGAAAAGATAACGATACTAATGATTCAGTTAATGCACTGAAAGCTAAAAAATAATTTGGTAGGCCTTAGGTACCAGTCATCAAACTACTCCCCTCATCAATCAAGGGCATAGACCAAGCATTTCATTCATAACATGTATCCAAAGGCGATCTGTTATTGTTAGAGAATTGTTTTGGTATTTTCCATGTGTAAGAGAGAGACAAAATTTTCCTATAGGAAATTTTGGCAACAGTGTACCTCTGTAGAAGCGTATAAATGCGTAAAACGTAGTAGCTTATGAATGGAACAACGAACATCAATATTCCGACTAGCTACGGAAGCTGACGAATTCATACGGACGCCTGAATTATATTTTCCTGTGTTGCCGCACTTAGCTCAATCGATCGATATCGATTGATGATCCTCTTATTTCACAAATGAAAATTTTTATTTTGTGTTGTTGTTGTGAAATATAAATTTGGTACATAATTTAATCTGCAGGTGATTCTG
The DNA here is from genome assembly GCA_958507055.1 of Crioceris asparagi. Taxonomy (NCBI): domain Eukaryota; kingdom Metazoa; phylum Arthropoda; class Insecta; order Coleoptera; family Chrysomelidae; genus Crioceris; species Crioceris asparagi. The sequence continues at coordinate 2,697,346 of OY293827.1, forward strand.
AATAATCAGTAATAACTATTTCAACAACTACCTTTTAATTACGTCTGAATGTCTTTGATTATTACTCTATAAATCAGAAGTTGCCATGAAACATAGGAAGTTTGGCAAATATGTTAATCGTATCAGTCGGACACGAACCATTATGGACCAGAAGAATAATGGTCTTGAGATGATGGATCGCTCTGAAAGAGGCTATGCGTGGTCTAGGTGTTCAGATGTCTATGGAAATTTCACTCGCCAAAGGATTTTATTTTTTGTCTGTCAATTCCCTAGATTGACCGACTTCAAAAAACCGAGGAGGCATACAATTCGGTTATATATTTGCTGTTTTCTTTACGTAAATGTGCTCCGATTTTGATTATTTTTGATTCATTTGGAAGGGGAGAGTTGAATAAACTCAAATCTGAAATCTCCTTTCTTCCAAAAACCGCCTCCGAAAGGGGTGGAGGGGACAATTTTTCTCAAAAATCGAAAATCTGATGCGGCAAAATTAATTATGAGACCATATCCGGATAAGTTTGAATTGAACAGTTTTTCAAAAGAGACGGTTTTCGAGTTTCAGCAATGGTAAAGACTGAAATATGTGTATTTCTGTCGAGATATTTAGAGATCTTTGAATAATAACAAGTACAAGCAAAGAATATACATGAGTAATAGGATAATTATAATCTTCTTTGGTATTAGTGAACGTTCAACGATTTTCATGAGTAATGTTATACTTAAAAGTGTGGAATAAATATTTTTTTCAAAAGATTTGACCAACTTTATTAGTTGGTACACTGAAAAATACAAAATAATATTAATTCTATTGGTTCTGGTACTTTTGAAAGTTTTCAATGCAACTACAACTGCACAACTTCAAAATGAATTATACCAATAGAATTAATGTTAATTTGTATTTTTCAGTGCACCAAGTCGGTCGAATATTTGGTGAAAAAATATTTATATTCCTACCAATTCGACCTCATATCTCGAATATTCATAGGTACAAACGTGTCAACTTGGCAACATCGCAAAACGGGTGCTTTCTGTAACAGTAGCGTGCTGGTTTCTCCTTGCTTTAATTTTTTTATGACATCGTTTTCGTAAATTGCATCGCGATTTTTTTTATATATCGGACTAATTTAGTATCACATTAGCTAAATTACTTCTAAAGATATATTACTACACCCCTATTTCCCTTCACCCAGCACCCTTCCGATAGCACATTGGGGGGTTGGCGGGCTGTAATTTAAACTTGAAGTCTTCCTATAATATAAATAAATCTACGAAATTAGCAACAAAAAAAAATGCCGAAAATTGATGGGAACCTGGGAAATTTATCGTCATTTGAAGTGTGCTATGTAAAAATGGAAACATTTCTTCGCATGTGTTGCTAAAAACCTCTGAAATTGCATCACAGTATGGAAACATCACTTGTCACTTTTTGAATCTAAAATATTTTATTTATCAACATTAATAAAATACCTAACTAAACGAAACTAAACTAAAATAACTGACGTTTATTAAAATAATTAACATAACTTAATTCGACTATTAAACATATTAGAAAAATTGAAAATGTTCATTATATTTGTAGTGAAAAAGATTGTGTAGTAAACGGAACGATAGATGTATATATAATAGAACTAGCTGTTTTACTCGGCACTTCCTGGGCAAACACTTTCTTAGATTGGGCGACGAAAACATAAAGTCATTAAAAGTCTTGAGAATGGAACCCTTCTTTCTATGAGACCTACTCGCACGTAGAATCAGTCCTAACACCAACCCAGATCAATCCACAAATATGCACCAAGAGAGAACAGCATAATAATTTTTCCTACATATGTCTTAAGGATTTTACGGTATGGATCGCTCCACCTTTAAATTCCAGTCGCACTGACATACTCTCACAAAACAGTCCAGTGACATACTATACAAAAATATATACCAAAAAATCCACGAAAATTCAGCCATAGAGCTCAGAGATACTTCTTTGGGAATTACAGATATGGAACCCTCACATTATCTTATTCTATGGATAATGTCAATTAATCTTTATTAAATTAGCAATAAACTTGGCAGGCTGCGAGATGCATATAATCTCTAATATTTCAGGTCCTTATTGAATGCTTTTTTGATTTCAAAAGTGTCATATAAAATCATATTTTCTGAATTTCAAAATAATTCTTTCATTGCACTATTATAATTATCTATCGATAGAAGCCGATTTGTTGTATTATATAAAAATCTGAACTATTTTTTATGCACCCTTTTATAAGAAACACTGTAAATCCGGTCCTGTCTAAAAAAATACCAAACTTAGGTAGGTACCTATCCTGGTGATTAAAAAGTGTGGAACTTTAATTTGGCCCACCGAGTTATAATATACATTTTGGAAGGCATCTTCAGCCGAGTCTTCAGTCTTCAGCCGAATGAAATATAGTTTTTCTCTACCATCTCTATAATAGGGAATTATTTATGAGTCTAAGGAAATAAGATGCTTTTAAGGCGATGCTTTGCCCCTGGATATATGCCCCCGGGGACACATACCAGCAAAGAGAAGCAATTGTACGCCATATTTACGTCGAAGTCAGCCTTCATAAAATAAGGCGGGAAAGCGTGGCCTAGTTAATAAATTAAGAAGGTGTTTAGAGCTTATTTGTTGTTGTTTTTTTCTTTCGAAGATCTTATTAAAAAAAAACAAATATAAAGTATTTTTATCGAAACACAAAATATGGATATTAAAGATAAATAAGTTCAACTTGTAATTTAATCTAAATTATCTTCCCACATATTGACAATCACAGAACGGATACTGACAACATTATGAAAGAATCACAATTATAAGTGGTGTCCACAGCAGTGTCTGATTACCAATCGCTTGATAATCACTAATCAGAAAATTGATATCTTCAATATGACAGCTATCCGTAAACAATAGGGCAACATAACCTATCTTTTGTATCTGCTTTTTCCCAATTCTATTATGGACATCTATCGTTTCGTTTACCACATACTCTTTTTCATCAGAAGTATACTGAACAAAAAATACTGTTTTCTCTAATATTTTCAATTTCAATATGTGTAATTGTCGAAATAAATTACTTAAATTCTTTTAACAAACATCAGTTTGACAGATGAGCTAAGCGATGCATCAGACGTGTCCACAAGACTATGATTACTGATGATAAAGCGATTGGTAATCAGTCACTGCTCTGGACACGACCATTATCAATATACTTACAATTTATATAGTGCTGTACTTTTTTTTGAGGCTTTCGTCTAGGTAGTAACACCCGAGACATGCTTCAGGGAACTTCACATAATATATCTAAGCTTTTGTTGCTTTAAACCGATATTCAGAGATTCGCAGCTTAATGCCGCATTTATGCAGACATTTAACGTAAGATAATTTAAGGATTTAATGTAACATAATATAAGGTAAAGATGAAATATGCTGTTTATGTTGTTCGATTTATGCACGTCATTTAACATTTAATATAACGTAACTTAATTTAATAGTTGGTTAACTTTTATCTTTTATCTTACGTTACGTTAAATGAGCTCAATTTTTGCGCAGTGCGCACCGACAGAGCGACCAACTTAAAGGAACCAGCCGATACTATATAAAAGAACTAGGTGAATACAGTGGATAATAATATTCACTGCTGTCTTGTTTTCCCGGGTTTTGAACGTAAATATTTGAGAGTGTTTGAGAATTCATATTTCGCAGGCTTATTTATAGATATTGTTATAGTTATTGTTTTATTAGCAATAACAGTAATTTTAATTTCAAAACGCATAAATATTTTCTAGGGATTATTTATTTATTTTCAATTGACATTTGAGCAGTCATGGTAGAACTAAAACCACAGATCAACAACGAAAACTAGTATTTCGTAACGGCTGCTGCCCAAAAAGTAGGAGAATAAATGACAATTGACCGATCTAGTGCAAACACGCATGCGTCAACGTTAAATTAAATTATGTTAAATTTACCTTCATAAATTAGGAAAACTTTTGTTAAATTAAATTAGGTTACCTTATATTAAATGCTTAATGCCGGATTTATGCAGACATTTAACGTAAGATAATTTAAGGATTTAATGTAACATAATATAAGGTAAAGATGAAATATGCTGTTTACGTTGTTCGATTTATGCACGTCATTTAACATTTAATATAACGTAACATAATTTAATAGTTGGTTAACTTTTATCTTTTATCTTACGTTACGTTAAATGAGCTCAATTTTTGCGTTCTACACCGGTCACTGCGCACCGACAGAGCGACCAACTTAAAGGAACCAGCCGATACTATATAAAAGAACTAGGTGAATACAGTGGATAATAATATTCACTGCTGTCTTGTTTTCCCGGGTTTTTAACGTAAATATTTGAGAGTGTTTGAGAATTCATATTTCGCAGGCTTTTTTTATATATATTGTTATAGTTATTGTTTTATTAGCAATAACAGTAATTTTAATTTCAAAAAGCATAAATATTTTCTAGGGATTATTTATTTATTTTCAATTGACATTTGAGCAGTCATGGTGGAACTAAAACCACAGATCAACAACGAAAACTAGTATTTCGTAACGGCTGCTGCCCAAAAAGTAGGAGAATAAATGACAATTGACCGATCTAGTGCAAACACGCATGCGTCAACGTTAAATTAAATTATGTTAAATTTACCTTCATAAATTAGGAAAATTTTTGTTAAATTAAATTAGGTTACCTTGTATTAAATGCTTAAGTTATCTTACGTTAAATGTCTGCATAAACCCGGCATAAGTTATCTTACGTTAAATGTCTGCATAAACCCGGCATTACTCACCACTAGTGACAAAAACCATTACTAACAGTTGGGTTGTTTTGAAATCATTCTTCTACGAGAGAAGTGGCGAAAAACACTCTCTAGTGTTCTATATTATAATAATGGAAAATCAAAAAACAATATTAATTAAATTTCTTTGTTTGCAGATACTTAAATAGATAAGAACAACATGTCATCTGTCAAAGTAGCTGTCCGAGTACGACCTTTCAACAACAGAGAAATTTCCCGAGAATGTAAATGCATAATTCAAATGAGTGGCAACACCACAGGTTAGTATTTAATAATAGCCGTTAACATAACTTCCCATTCCCCTAGAAAGCATATACAGGGTGTCCACAAACTCTTCTGCCAAACTGAATCCCCCCATCATAAAAAAGGAAGTTTATGTTGGGCAATGTAAGTGCTGACGTCACAATTCCAAACGAAATACAATAGAGACATAAAATGACTGTCATTTTTGAACCAGTCAAAACTTCAACTTTTCTTTTCAGCAAGAATTAGGCTCATGTTGATTCTGCCAGTACAAAATTAATTATAAAAATACGACTATTATCTTCGCCTGGGAGAAATTTCAAAGTTTTGATGTGAATACTACAACATTTTTTCTCCATTTAATATAATTTAAGAACAAGAAAAGTATATCGAACGAAAAAATTACGACGTCAAGACTGAGTGATTCTCATTCAGTAGAAAAGTTTCTGGTCACCCTGTATTTTTGCATATTAAAAATGACTGAATGAATAGCCTAAAATGCCTTCAATTCAACGTTGTGTCTTTTTTTTTCTTCTTCCACACTTAGCGATCACAAATCCCAAGGCAGACCCCAACACGAAAGATGCTCAAAAAAGTTTTAATTTCGACTATTCATATTGGTCACACGACGTAAGTGTTCCACCCTGTAGATAGATAGATAGACTTCTAGCACAATATAAGAAGTACATGTTGTTTTTTATATCTTGATGGTGATGTATCAGTGAATTCCTGTGATTCTATCGATCTCATAGTAAATACACTGGATCTGTGGAATTTTTCGCCAATCATGTACAACTTATTAAGTTGTGCGAGAAGTCTTTTAATATAGTATATGTATTGAAAAACAATTTGAGAGTGATTTTTGTAGGAATTAGATCCGAAGTTTTCATCACAACTTCTCGTCTACAAAGATATCGGTGAGGAAATGTTACAGCATTCCTTCGATGGTTACAACGTATGCATATTTGCGTATGGTCAAACTGGTGCTGGTAAATCCTACACAATGATGGGTAAACAAGAAGACGGTCAAGAAGGCATCATACCACAAATATGTAAAGATTTATTCTACAAAATACGTAACAACAATTCCACAGATGTTAAATATTCGGTGGAGGTTAGTTACATGGAAATATATTGTGAACGAGTACGAGATCTGTTGAATCCGAAAAATAAAGGTAAATTGATAATTGACCTTTTTGAGTGCGGTTAGGAAATTAGTTTGAGGTTAAGTTTGCATCAGTTTCTTTTTCTTAGATTGTGCATTGAATTATATATTAGTAGATTAAATTCCAAGACATTTCAAATTGTTCAGTTCTATGTCAATGTCAAAGTCAATTAATTAAAAATAACAACTGCTGGTCCATGGAATAATAAATGTAATTTTATTGACTTGAAACAGGTATGAACAGTTTCATCTTCTCCTCAAAATGAACTTCTAAATCGCCAGCCTTTACATGCTGGTATCATAAACAAGGTATTTTTTTTTCTGTTAAGGTAATTTAAGAGTGCGGGAACATCCACTACTTGGCCCGTATGTCGAGGATTTGAGCAAGTTGGCTGTGATGAGCTATCAGGATATCCATGATCTCATCGATGAGGGTAACAAGGCCAGAACTGTGGCTGCAACCAATATGAACGAGACTAGCTCAAGGTCACATGCAGTATTTACGATATTTTTCACGCAACAAAGGTTGGTTAAGACATATATTATTTCTTTCTTTCAGAAATACATTTTGAAACAAAGCAGATAATTGAACATTTGACATTGACGTGTGTCAAAGACAATTAACCTTAATTTAAATTATGAAAAATATCAAAAGCTTCAACGTATTTGACATCGCAAATTCTAGTTCATAAAAACATGAATAAAAATATGTTAGGTATGATGAGACTACTGGCTTGTCAACGGAAAAGGTGTCGAAAATATCGCTGGTCGATTTGGCTGGATCAGAGAGGGCAGATTCCACAGGAGCCAAAGGAACAAGATTGAAGGAAGGCGCGAATATAAATAAAAGTTTGACAACATTAGGCAAGGTCATATCAGCTCTAGCCGAAATTGTGAGTACCTATAGCATATATATTTTTTATCTCATATATATATATATAAGGTAGGTTTGAAATACAATGAGAACCCTTATATACTTACCATGGGAACGGCACTGGACATGGTGATCATATCGTAAACAAACATCATGGAAGAATATTTGCGAGGTTGCCAGTCATACGTAGAAATCCGCTTATTTATTACTAACGATAAGCCTTAAACTGTGGTGTCACCGTTTTAGACCCTGTATTGTAAGAAAATCCAGACATATAATACACCAAATTAAAGCTGAAATTATGTACCTTTGCTGAAAACTATCTAAATCACCTAAATCTTAATCATATTCAAAACCGTAATAATGACTTCTATTTCTACTAATAGATGGCAGCTCATGTTAAATAGAATATTTCATATATGTGACATTTTATAGGTTTCAATCGGAAATATTCGGTGCGTTCATCAACGACAACACATGTCCCTATGACACTAGGTTTGTTGTTAGAAAGCTTGTCTTTAGTTTTTATTTTTTCTGAAATCATGTGGTTCCACTGGTTTAAATTTTTGCATGTATTTCAAACTTGCCTTGTATAAAAGAAGGATATATGGGGAAGGTGCGGGGCGATTTAAGCGCCATCTTTGCTAACACATAGTACTATTATATGGGATGTGTGTTAAATTTGATTCTCTTTCCATTTATGATTGTCTGTATGAAAGAACATATTTTGAACAAATGAATGATTTAATTACATTAAATATATAAAAATAAAATTTTATAAATATATTCAAGTTTAATTAAATTTATATAAACCGTATTATTTATTTTTTTAAACTGTGAGAATTTTTTTCAAAATTGTCTCTGCTATCGAAAGCAGCGTTGCCATATATGGCGAATATCTGACTTATATCATAACAAAAATTACAACTGACTATTTTTTTCTTGTTAATTGTATCTTTTCCGGACATATTAGTCGGTAAGTTTATTTTTATATTTTTGTATGTATGTATTTGAGATGATTTATCGCGAAAATATTTTAAAATAAAACATTCAGGGTTCGGGCAAAAGTATGGCTAAACTATTCGTTATCAGTAATAAAAATAATTCAACCAAGGCTTTAATTTGTACATTGATTCTATTCAGTGACTTTCTATGACTTTCAACAGTTTGGTTAATTTTTGAAATATGATCATCATCATCGGTGATTTTTTAAATGGACCACCCTGTATATATTTTCATTTTATCATAGAGGAACTAAAATGTGAAAATTAACAGTATGATTAATTTGAATAAAATACTTTCTTCATGGTTTTTAAATATAATTTATAATTTATATAGAGATCAGGTGTTTCCACAAATTTGCCCAACCCTGTATAAAAAACTGAATTTAACAGTGAAAATGTTATTCTGTCAGCAAAAGTAAGCATGTGGCAATCCATAGATCATAATCATAATCTTCGTAAGTTACTCAATAAATAACAAATAGAATAGAGGGCCTAGGGTGGATCCTTGTGGGACACCTGAGCTAACTACATACATAGCATTTTGTATATGACCTTACCAACCTAACTAGAGAGTAATAGTGAATCCTATTTGTTTAAGTTCATAAAGCAAATAGTTTTGATCGAGTTGACCGAAGATTTATTGTTTTTTATTAAAAAACGTCTACTGGATCTAGTTTGTAAGATAGACGTTATTCAAAAATTGAAAAAAAGTTTCTTACAATCAATAACCCCTTTACATTCTAATTCATTTTTATTCAGGCAACAAAGAACAAAAAATCAAAGAAAGCAGATTTCATACCATACCGAGACTCGGTGTTAACGTGGCTGCTTAGAGAAAATTTAGGTGGAAATAGTAAAACCGCCATGATAGCTGCCATTTCGCCAGCTGATATCAATTACGATGAAACTCTTTCCACATTAAGGTAAATTTTCATATGTCACAACAGAACATTTTCATATTACTTATTTTATAAAATTTACCCATTTTAGATATGCTGATAGAGCTAAGCAGATTGTCTGTAAGGCTATTGTCAACGAAGATGCGAATGCCAAGCTTATTCGCGAACTCAAAGAGGAAATTCAAAAGCTTAGGGAATTGCTCAAACAAGAAGGAATTGAGGTGCATGAGGGTAAGTTTCTCAATAGAATTAGATTTGTTTTTTCTGTAGACAAATGATGAAAGCAGAAAATTTCGTTCAAATAATAAATTTTTAATTGGGATCCTCTGATTTTTCTGATTTTAGTAGGCTCTGCCGCGTGGTAAATAATAAAGTGTGGTTAGAAATTTGTTCTTGGAGCCTCTACGGTTCATAAACTTTCAGTAAATTTGACATATTAATTAGTTTTTCGGGGGAAATCTACTTGTGTCTTATTTATTCTCATTATTCGCGATTATAGAGGTGGAAATGAAAATCCAATATAGCCGCCGGAGAGATTGAGGTTGAGAATTTTAAAAATACACGTGTTTTCTAATTACAGATTTTTTCATGAAAAAAGCTTTTAAAAATGTCGCATCTTTTTAAAATAATCCTCGAGGGTATAGACTTATTTTTGGGCAGCCGAAAATGGAAGGCGACTCCTTTATTTTATTGCTCTAATTCTTGCCTTGAAAAATTGCAAAACCCAGAGAAACTTGTTGATTATTAATTCTTTAAGCATTGAAAGGTCGAATGTAATGGAAAAGCTTCATACAATCAAAAGATTACGAATAAAATCGCACTGAACGTGAAAATAAATGGCGGGAAATTGCTGTTATTACATTTCACTAACACAATTAAGATTCATTTTCATAATAATTATGAAAGTGAACATAATTCTGTCAACGATATGTTGATTCTATGGTGTGCCGAAAGAAGAAATATGCAAAAATAGGTGTATTTTAGCATAATTTTTAATAAAATTGTGGCGGAATGCAAGGATGATTATATACTATTTGGGATTGAAAAGGTACTTCCAAATCGGAAATTCCAGCTGAATGTCGTAAGTCCTAAGAAAAACATTTTTCCCTTTTTTTTATTTAACAAATCATCAAAAATAACACCTTCCGCCTTAATCTTAGTTATGCTAAAATACACCTATTTTTGCAAACATTTAAACTATCCCATTACCTCTTTAACCAACAAAAACATTACGTTGTAACTTTGAAAGTTTAATCTGTTGCTTGAAGTAATTCACATTGTCGAGTTGCACATTTAAATTTCCACAGTACCAAATACCAAACCACTTTTTCCGCATTTACTGTCACTTGGAATTCATATTTGTTTCACGTATGTATGTAAACAAAGTTTTGAAAGAAGACATCTGTCAAGTCAATCTCTCCGGATAGTTAATGAGGCGATCGCTAGGTAGCGCCAGCCGAAACTGTAATCGCAAATTCCATCACAGAAATAGGTTTATTATATTTCTGTGAATTTCATAGACAAATCTAAACTTTTGAATTGACAGCATAACGACAAACAATGGACCGTTTATCTTGTGAGGAAAACACTATAATTCTGGCAGAAATCGAGTTCTATATTTTAAATAATAGTCATCACATGAACGCTTGCACATCCTACTGGAATATTCTCGATTATCTTCTTGATTCTTGTTTATAATCATTAAAAACCTCCGTGTGAATTTGGAAGATTCGTTTGTTTTGTATTTTTTCACGATTAAACGCAAAAGAATTTCGTTTTCGATTGATAATTTGTGCAAATATGAATAATAATTTGGGGGGGAATTTAACATTTGCATTTTTTTTAATAACCTGTATAATAGAGTGGCTCATAGAATTTTATCAAATTTTGCCGCTATTCAGGCCCTGATGGTAAAGTTGTTTATGAGAAAAAGGAGCCATCTAGTAAGTATCTCTGCTTGGAATCCCAAACCCAAAAAGAAAATGGCTTTTGGCACTCGCGTACTTCATTATTATATATTTTATATAATTTCAGCCTATGTATCTATCGTCTGGCGTACCACGAAAAAAAAATATACATGTTTTATTAGTTGTTTTATGTGTTGTTTTTATGAATGAACATATTCCGACTATTTTCACACTAATACTCTATGGGTCCAAACCTGAAATAATTAAACGAAAACCGCTATTTTGAGATTTCGCAAATCGCTTAACTTCTCAAAGATGAGCGTGGCGATACTAAATAACGAGCAATGTTACTGGTTATGACGTCATAGTTGTAGTATCCTCAAGTTCATTGGTTGAGAAGATAATAGTAGTTTTCTCGATAGCATTGTCAAATTTTCGGGGCCTAGATTCTGTCCGAAGACATTGAGTCAAGGAAAACATGATATTTTCTAGAATTTTTGCAATTAAAAGTTTCCCTTCTCAACATAATGAAGCGATATACAAAGTCTCAAAAAAAGTCTTGGCCCAATGAGTGTAATTAATATTGAGTAAAGAATATTGAAGGAAAACTGAACCTTCAATATTTTTATAAATATACTTATATATATTGTTTTTCTCTATTTTAATAATTATTGAATGTTGATCATCGCTTTTTTAATTATTGTCATCACTGTTATGGTTATGTTGTACATACAGGGTGTATTGAAAAAACTTAAAACATGTATTCTAGTGAGTGGAATAAAACAAATAATGGTGTGGTTTTCTCAGAACTGATCTAAGGATTTGTTTTAAAATCAAATACATATAAAATTATTATATATGCTAACTTCTCACAAATAAATATCGGTCTATTTACATGTGATGTAATTCTTCAGATTTGTGAAGTTGAGAATATGCAATTACTTGTCAAATCAAATTTGTTCTGAATAATCACTAGACTATATAGTTATTAAGTTTTCCCTGTTACAAAAGGAACACTTTATATAGTGTTTGTACCACTTCAGAGTTTGATTTAGCCATTTCTATAAAAACACGCATATTATTATTCTGAAAATATACTTATCTCGTTTATTGAAAATAGAACATGGTACTTTTTTTCAAAATTATTATTATTATTTTTTTTAACTTTCCTTGTCATAAACATTGGTTTCTTGGGAAATAAATCATTATTATTATTATTATTAATATAATACCAGAGATATTCTGAAAATTGTATAGGTTGTTTAAAATCGGCCAACCGATTCCGACTAATTCAGAATCCAATAATTTGCTTATTCTAAATAGAACACCCTGTATGTTTTAGGTTAATCGACGAACTTATGTTTGTTAAAGAGTAGAATTTAAAAATAAAACAAAAAGAAGCATGTTCTATTTGAAATAGCGACAATTTCAATATTTTTTATCAATTTTAAGATAGCAAATTTTGAAAATAATAACGGCTAGATCAAACTCAACTTGTTACGCACTGTATATTCACATTATTTCGATGAAATATTATCGATATTTCTGATTAAACTGACTCAGGCATATATAAGAAACAAATTTTAATTTAATAATTGCACAAAAGCATGTTATTTGTTATAAAAAAATCAACAAAAAAAATAAAATACAAACAAAACTTGCATCCACATCCAAATACACAACAAAATTATGTTTTACGATCAACCAATCAAAAAGTCTGTAGTCGTTGAGATGCTTATCAGCTTAGTCCTTGATTTATATAATTATGGAACAACGAATGGAATAAACAAATTATTTATTTATGAAAAATACTGTCCCCCTTTTTTTATATCCACTGAACGGGCCTCTCCTTCACTGCCTTGACATTGTTGCCACTGACATGAGGATATGTCTTCAAGGACATACCATTCTACCAGAGCAGGGGGTTTTAAGGTGTAATAACTTGCAATCCTTGTACTTCTGGATTTTTTCAAAAAGTCCTTGACTCAGTCAGTTGATCATATAAAAACAAGTATTTAAATATAGGAAATCTCTGTTTCTTTGATTAATGACCCTAACTTCCTTTTGGTGCATCTGGCCGGCTCTCCTTCGCTTACGTAACGTAATCAAAGCCTCGTCTGCGTGACTGAGGATTGTCCGGTTCTAAACCATACCTCTAGTCATTATTCTTCTTATAACCTTATGCAATGGACGTGTCAGGGTAGGTCCAGAATTATGCTCCGATCAGAGGATCTCTGTCTCTGTCACGCCCATGCGGATACTCGTGAGTTTCTCCTCCTGTCTTCGTCAGACCAAGCTACCACGTGCTTTTAACCTCAAAAACTCAATAGGAATTAACCTCTTGACGTGTCTCAGGATTTTTTTCATAGATATGCGATAAATTTATTCCATTTGGCAGTTTTGCAATGTGTAATAATTATAAAGTATGTTTTAACAATTGGCGATGATTTATTTTCAAAATTACATATTTTTCAGCAGCTTCAAGCTTTACTATTAGATAAACGATGTAAATATTATCATAATGTGGTATATTAAATTTTATAGGAGCTGAAGACACCAACAATATCATACAGAGAAACAATAAGGAAATTGAACGATCACGATCCCAATCGACTACCATTGCAGAGGAGGCTGTAGATCAGCTGCAGGCCAGCGAGAAATTAATAGCAGGTTAGATTTGTCTTTTTTCCGAAATAATTTTCTTTTTGGATACCTATACATATTCAATTCATTCTTCTATCGAACAGTAGAGTGTGAATTACCTATTCCGTGACTTTAAGGAGAATCGAATTGTAACTTTTCAATTTTTCAATTTAGAATTGAATGAAACATGGGAAGAAAAGTTGAAAAAAACTGAAGCAATACGAATACAACGTGAAGCAGTATTTGCTGAAATGGGGGTGGCTGTTAAAGAAGATGGTGATACTGTTGGTGTATTTTCGCCAAAATGTACACCACATTTGGTGAATTTGAACGAGGATCCATTCATGTCTGAATGTTTGATCTACTATATTAAGGTATTTTGTATACATTTTTGACATTGTGGCTTTAAATTCATCATCTAAATTGTTACTGTAGAGTGAAGCGACGACACGACATCTGTTGAATATATTTATAATTAAAAAAACACTTGACATTATCGTCTCTGTTTATGACATTTTTTCCATGATAGCAATGATTTATTTTCTTTAGAAAGGTTTTTGTGACGTGATATCTTAGGCAGTCTGTTGTTGATTTTACAAATAATTATTGTTTTTTTCCTCAACAAACAGGAAGGTCTAACAAGGATCGGCACAGATCAAGCTAATATTCCCCAAGATATCCAACTATGTGGATCACATATTAAACCAGAACACTGCGTTTTCGAGAACAAGGACAATCGCGTTACCCTAGTGCCCCTTAATGGTGCCCTAATTTATGTTAATGGAAGGGAGGTAAGCAATCACCTAACTAGAACATTTTTATGAAGATAAGAATATTATAAAATTAAAAGGAAAATCTATTATGGTCCAAACATATATCCAATAATTGGAATTCTTTTCAAATAAGATTATTCGAAATACCCGAAGTCAAATATATTTTACTAGATGTGCAAATAATCTTGTATCAATAAAAAAAAATAATTGGCTAACAATTAATTCTTGATAACTAAAACTTTAAAATGATTCACCGAATTTTCCAAGAAGCTATTATTTTTTAAATTCTTGATCTTTGCCCTGACGAAGGGAATAAACATTCCCGAAATCTCGGCCAGTATATCAAGCAAAGCAATATTGAATAAATAATTATCACCCACAATAAAATTGAATACTATCATTGTTTTTCAATTTTGAAATCCAGATAACTGAACCTATTCAATTAAAAACTGCATCGAGAGTGATATTGGGCAAGAATCACGTATTCAGATTTACACATCCGGATGAGGTGCGTGAATTAAGAGAAAAGAATATGATGACATCTGAGAATGAGAAGGTCGATTGGAATTTTGCCCAAATTGAATTGCTGGAGAAGCAAGGTGTCGATTTGAAAGCTGAAATGGAAAAGAAGCTGATGAACTTGGAGGAGCAATATCGCAAGGAGAAGGAAACGGCCGATCAGCTGTTCGAGGAGCAACGGAAGGTACATTTTTTTGACTGAACAATACTCTTATATATCTAAGTATAATATAAACGTTTTTTGTAGATAGGATGACAACTTGTTCATTTTTTTTTTGTTTTTTGCAGAACTATGAAGCCCGAATTGATGCCCTGCAAAAACAAGTCGAAGAACAAAGCATGACAATGTCGATGTACAGTTCGTATACACCAGAAGACTTCAACAATGAAGATGATATATTCGGTGAGAATCACAATTATTTACATTACAGTAATTCGTTTCTTATTCTTGTGTTGATATTTTTGCTTATGAAACGCAATACTTAAATAATTTTGGCTTGTTTATTTTTCTTAGATTGAACTAAGCATAAAAACTATTTGTAAAAACTAGCAGAAATAATAACCGAAATAATTTAGAGAATTTTACCGCGATTAATAACTAATTTATGATTGATTAAATGTCGTCTATAAAAGCATTTGTTATGTATATATATATATATATATATATATATGAATTGGGTATTTTTGTGTGAAATTCTCGATTGACCGTGTATCAATGGATAAAACAGAAAGACTGAAGCTTTGAAAAAAAAGTGTATGATACCCGTAAAGAATATTAGATTTTAGCACTCGGTTTTTCAAAATCTAATACTTTCTTGCCCTGGTATGTAATAAATAACTATTTTTATACTGACAGAGAGTTATTGTGCACGTTGAGCTGTATCGCGATTAGCTTATAAAATTTAGATGAGCGCTTTTGCAGTGAACCCTCTGTTTGACGCAGAGTGCAACTGGAACGAAAGAGAATTCGAGCTGGCCGCCATCGCCTGGCGCAAATGGAAACACCATCAGTTCACATCGTTGCGCGATGATCTGTGGGGCAATGCTATATTCCTGAAGGAGGCCAATGCCATATCGGTGGAGCTCAAAAAGAAGGTGAGTATAGTAGTTCAAATGAACTGAAAGATTTGATTTGTTTTATGGAGATGTCACCTCGTTTCTCATTTCTCAATGTTAATAAATAAAAAGTAAGGCAAGCTAAATAAAAAAAGATTGGGATGTTATAGTTTCACATTGAGATTGCAGTGTTGCCGGATATAGGCAGTGTATTCTTTTCCAGTAATATTTTTTTTTGGGATTTGGAAATTTATAAACAATAATTATAAGAATATTGTCAAGGGACGAAATTTGCCAAAGACAGGACCTGAAGGTTGGTCGAGCCAGGCATAACAATGCGCTGGCAACAATGGGCTCCATAAAACGCCATACTGCATTCTCAGTTTGAAAATGTTCTCTTTTATAAATAATTTAGTTAAAAAGAATTGGAATCAGAAAATCCATTTTTAGGGTTCCTTTGCACACGTGTTTATCATACCTTAAGTGAAAATACTGTTCATATTATCAGTGCCCGTGGGACTCTTATCTGGTGGGTTCCGTACCTGAAAGTCTTTGTATATTTTTGAACTCTACGACTGTATTTATATGGTCTTTTTTCCATATATGTATTTAGAACGTTGGTAGAATGATCTGGTAGTGGCTGTAAGTGTTGATTGGCCTCATATGTGGAGGGTTCCATACACCTATAATACCCAAAGAAGTATCTTTGAGAGCTCCATGGCCGAATTTCCGTGAATATTTTTGTGTGTAGTATGTCACTGGGACTTTTTTTGTGACAGTATGTCAGTGGGACTGGGACTTGAAGGTGGAGGGTTCCATACCGGCAAATCCCTAAGACATATGTAGGAGAAATGCTCATGCTGTACTCACTTGGTGCATGTCTGTGGATGGATCTGGGTTCGGACTGGTTCTACGGTGCGAGTAGGACTCTGATGTAGAGGGGTTCCATACTTTTTATGATTTTTTTTACTACAGTGCACCAAAGTATTTGCTCGGGAAGTGCCGGGTATAACAGCTAGTTAAAAATAGTGGAGACCCATACAAAAAACGTGACTTTTTTCGGCGTTTTTTCCTCGACTTATAACTAACCATGATTTCTCTTATAAAGTCTAATATTTATGGAACCATCTCGATATGAGTTCAAACTGTATTTGCCATATTTGACAATCAACTAATTGTTGTGTAGACGAAACGTCTACTTATTTGGCTCTTAAAATCGCATGAAGATTTTTGAGTGGGGAGGGGGAAATCTAATTCCAGATTTTTTCTCTTAATTTACACATTTTTTCTCATTTTATTTGACAGGTCCAATTCCAGTTCACTCTTCTCACCGACACCCTCTATTCACCATTGCCACCGGATCTGAGACCGATCATAGATTACGATCACGACGAAGATGCCACAATTCCAAGAACAATTGTGGCAGTCGAAGTACAGGACATAAAGAATGGCGCCACACATTATTGGTCATTAGATAAATTACGGTGAGTAGTATATCATTAAGCAAAATTTTATGTACCTATATATCGAAACAATAATAAATAATGGCACATAAAAATTATTTTAGTATATATATATATATATATATATATATAAAGCTTTTTAGTGTAGGTTGATTTTACATAAGAAATTCTGTAAAGTCTAAGAGATGGCAACAACGCTCCTTTTCTTAAATTTATCCACTGTACAGGGTGTCCCAAAATTCATCTGCCAAACTTCACCAGCGCATTCTAAGTTTAAAAATAATGCAAAAAGTTCCAATAAACATAGGTGTAGAAAAATATTCGTTAAAGGAGATGCGGCCCTTTTAACGTACGCACCTGAAGAAAAAAAACTACAAACACTAAATTTTCATAGAATATCAAATAAGTCAACGTGAAACTTTCCATGGTTACTATGATCTCAAATTCTCTGATTTACACTTCAAACGGTTCATCCTACTGAGGTTCTGAAAGAGTACCTGTTTCTAGTAGAAAATTCCAAATTTTTATAAGTTAGAATTCAGAATAAGCCACATGCAAAAAAGTTAGGGATAAGGATAGTTTTTATCATGCATCCCTGTTAAAAATGTTTAAATTGCTATTAGCCTATCATGTTGGGAGTCAAAATATTAGTAAATTACTAAAAAAGTAAATTACTAAAAATTTTCTTCATTATCTTCATTAATTTTGCAGATATTGAATAAAAATCATCTTCAGCAGCGTTCGTTAAAATGGTTGCAACTCCCTTAACGAACATTTATGTTTATTGGAACTTTTTGAATTATTTTTCAACTTAGATTCCACTGGTAAAGTTTGGCAGTCTAATTTTTGGGCACCCACCACCCACTACATTAAGGTCATATTGGTTGGTGCTTTTCAGTTTATCTGTATTGGAAATAAGAATTTACGATATTTCTGACTGTGAAAAAAAATGTGTCAACAGAAATTTTGTTGCTCCTGTTCTTACAAATAACCGAGAATTATTTCGAATTCAGGTGATCAGCCGATTTGCTGCCTGTATATTTTTTGTACACCTTGTATGTTGTTAACTCTTAGATAATACACAACAATACAAAAATCATGCTATTTTAGTTACATCAACACATAAACCAAGCTAATATTCGACAGCAAGCAAAATCATTCATACAACTTCGTCGATCATTGTAAAAATGTTTGGGAATTCAGAAAAGTGTAGAAAAAACAAAGCTTCAAAAAAATCCATTATAATTTTCAGTCTATAGGTGAAAACTGCATTAAAGTCGGTTTTAAATTTTGTCTTTAATATTTAATTTCAGTTGATTTTCTTGTAGGAAATCTTCTTTATCAGTAGGTATTTTTGGGATATTTTGATAATAATTTGTACAGAGTGATTAAAAAAGAAGTTTGAGAAGTAGATCCAGAAAAACGTATTTTTTAATGGAAACCCCCGTTTTTTATTATTTTATAGTATTAAGCAGCAAAAATAACGAATAAGGTTGTCTATACCGAAAATTAGTAGTTTTTGAAATAATTGGCATTTTTTTATTTTTCTATGTAAAAAGGCTACAAGGTTGTGTTAGAAGTGGACCATGATTACATTAGAAAATAATAACAAGTCTCAATAAAAGTAAAAAAAGCGTCAAAAAATCAATATAATACTACTTTTCATTTGCAACTTTTGAGTAATTATGCCGAGAAGACTTAATTATATAAATGAAGATTATTTCATTTTTATTATTATTATGGTAAATATGATAAAGTTCTTTCAAGAACATGTAATGCAATCTGGATAATGAGTTAATATACAGTGTATATTCTATTTAAAATAACAAAGTTGGCATCCACTTCCGGTATAACCGGATATGCGACTTACTTGAAAATAATTCAGACGTATGTCCCCTAGTGACTTTAGTATGTCACCAAATTTTTCAGACTGTTTGTAGTTATCGTTTACCAACAATCGATGGGTGTCTTTCAGGGAGAACCACCCTGTATATTATTCGTAAAAAATGCATAACAATTTCGCACAAGTTTCCTGCTCCACGCAATGAAAACATATTTCAATAAAAATTGTCCAGAAGTATAACAACGATCTCAAAATGGTGTTATTTGAACTATTTTATTTCATGAAAATTTGCAAATACGATGATATTGTATTAGATTTAATTTAAAGAAAATCTATCCAAATCATTCAGACACAAACACACTGTATACACATAAATTCTATATCTATTACCAGTGTAAATGTATGTTAATAAATATGTTTTACCAAATGGCAAAACACACAGTCAAAGACTGGAGCTAATGCGTCTTATCTATAATGAAGAAGTGATGGACTTGCAGAGCCCTGAAGAAACACCACCAACATTCCTGAGATGTCTTGCACATTGTCCACCATCACCTACATCGACATCTCGCTTCTCATTATCCAGTTTAATACCTTTGAGGTTGGTGCCACTGAATACCACCTCTTTGGTTCGTTTCATGTAAATAGCATATAACTATTCTTTGCTTCCACATGATTGTATTATTATTATTATTATTTTGTCCCAGTTTGCTTTCCAGCACGTCTATTCTGCGTCTGCGTCTGTATAAAGTGTACACAGCCAACTGGGATTTCAGTTGGAACATAAAAAAGCCATCGCTACATTGAACACACATAGCGAAAATACACATATTTGAGATTTTAACTGGAAAACCGTCACTCGGATATTATCCTTAATTCTTTCTGAATTATTTTTACAAATCTACATTCGCCAATTTCTGTGATGTACTAACTGACATAGTATAAAATAATAAGTACTATTTTTCGTGCTTATTGAGTATTTTCGCAACCCTCACCACATACCTACATCCCCTTTAAAATGCTTCTTACTGTACAGCATCGTTTCTCTTTTCAAACATTTATTTTCAATAGCTTTTTTGATTTTTTCTTTGTAATGGTGGCACCAACTTGGATATCCTTGAATTAAATACGATTTATGAAGTAGCGCAGGCTACTTAATCATTTTCTCTCCTTGTCTATGCGATATTTCCAAAGCCAATTTAAACCAGAATTTGTTATTAAGTTTTTACTTAAAGTTGGTCCATGGTTTGTTTCACGAATGATGGTGGCTATTGCCTTATAATCATTCATGAAATACGTACATTACGCTATACTTCTTATCGCATCTCATTATCATGAAATTTTCTGCTACGTTTGTCAATCTCAGTAAGCTACGACATCAGTATTTCATGCTTTAAGACAACGCAATCTTTATTTCATAGGCGTCACAAAGTCAAAGTGACATTTCACAATTCAGATATATTTTATAACTGAAGCAAAAGATTTGTATTTTATGTTTTTCCATTATTGTTAATAATAAATCTTTCATATAATTGCTCATTTAATCAATCAATGCTTTTCTCTCCCGAATTATATGAATTTCCTTCAAGCGTATAAAAAATTGTAATACTAGATCTTATCTCAAAGTTGTCACGCCACTGATTTACTCCCCTCGCTTGAATTTTCCGTTTCTCGTGTTTTTAAGGCCGACGCCATCATTCGTGAAAGAAAAAAACCTAATCACTCTGCAGAGCTATGATGGATTAAAAATTGAAATGTACCTACTTTAGGTAAACTGCGCTACTTGATAACTGCAGTTTATTTATTATTTAAAACTATTCTAACACAATGAATATCAACTAATTATAACAACATTCTCGATATATATTCATATCTTTCAGACAACGTTTAGAACTGATGCGTGAAATGTATCACAACGAGGCCGAAATGTCACCCACTTCACCGGACTACAATGTGGAAACACTAACTGGTGGTGATCCGTTCTATGATCGTTTCCCATGGTTCCGTATGGTGGGCAGGGGATTCGTTTATTTGAGCAATCTCCTCTATCCGATCACATTGATCCACAAAGTGGCCATTGTCAGTGAGAAGGGCGATGTTAGAGGTTATTTGAAAGTGGCCGTACAAGCTGTCATGGATGAAGATAATGCCGATCAAGTGGGCGTCCGACAGAGTGCTCGAATCGCCTTCGAGACAACGCCAAAAGGTATACAAAAAATATATGGACAAAGTTGTAATTTTAAAATCTTATTTTCTTGTTATAAGTTTCTAAGGGCTCACGGGATTTTACTGGTATTTGGAACGATGATATTGTATGAACCAGTAAACTTTACCTTTTGTGATGCTTAAATTATTTGTACTAAGAACAATATGGTAAAAGTTTTGTTTAGCTGCATTTGTTATAAAATCCCTAAAAATATAAATATAGTCTAAATATCATAACGTTTCTGACATGGAGATATTATAAATAGAAACGCTAATGAAATTGGCAGTCTCGAAATTGACGTCGATTTAACCTACAAACATAAACTCACCTAACCTAAAACTTTTGACAGTGACAGGATCTCACTTGCCTGTTGAGCACGTAAACGATAGCGTCCCCGCCCCCCACAGCTTATGAAGTTTCTTATGCTTAATAAAATCATTTTTGTTCGGATTTTCATAGCTATCATGGATCGAAACATTCACAATATGGATGACAGAATAGTTGAAGGTCACAACAACATTGATCCCATCAAATTGGATGAGTTGATTGAATGTGATGCCGATTCAGGTCGTGGTGACAGTTCCGTATCATCTGATGTCAAAGAAGAAGAACTGCCAGATCATCTCAATGTGGGCAAAGAGTTTACGTTCAGAGTTACCGTTTTACAGGCTGTTGGAATATCAACAGAATATGCTGATATCTTCTGTCAATTCAAGTAAGCGGTTTTTTTGTTTGTACAGTCTGAAAAAATTATACAAATAAATATTGTCACGAGATATCCTCATAGAAAATATTGTATTGGTGATAAATCGGGAAATCTTGCTGGCCACTTTGTTGATGTCTCTTCGTCCTGAAATAGTGCATGTAAATTATCACGTGATTGACGTTTCAATTATTATATTCTATGAATGAAAGATGAAGTAACTTTTTTGTACATAACAATAATTGTATCTATTATTAATTTCATAGATTTAATATGGTGTTTCAGCTTTCTCCATCGACATGACGAAGCCTTTTCAACAGAACCTGTCAAAAATACCGGCAAAGGAACACCACTAGGGTTCTATCATGTCCAAAATGTAAGTTCAAAACAAAATGTGCATATAGTCAATTCACATAACCAGTTGTATTACGTCACAGGTAAGTAATAATCATTTGTCACATTTGACGTTTAAAATAATTGACATAAATAAACAATTCCCCTCCATTTTAATATTCTTTTCGAGTCACTTCTGTTGAGAAACGCACAAAGGCATTGTTAATAATCCACTAATTGTCAAATTTGTATAATGTCATTGTACCATCATGACATATAATAGCCACCTTAGATGAGAAAAATAATTCCATTTTTTTTTAGAAAACTGCACTTATCTCGGAATTCTGGCTATTTAGATATAGGAACATGATATATCAATATGAACGGAATTTCACCTTTCAGGATATTTCATAATATACAGGGTGGTCCTGTTGAAAAAACGCACCTTCAACCCTTTTTGTATTTAGTAGTAAAATCACGAATTTTGAACGACCCTGTATAGGAATCCAAATACCGCAGAAATAAACATTTAATTCGAGCTATGTTTTGGATAAAAAATATGGAAAATAATTAACATCTCGAAACCCATTAGATATAGGTATAAGGCAAAAATAATAAGAAAGTAATGACAAATTCAAAAATGCGGTAATATACAGGGTGTCCCTTTTGAAATAACGAAAATGCAGCTATTTTCTGCTATAAGCGGCAACGCTGCATTTCTGGAAATATTTTAGATCGATAGATCAAGAGCAATTACTTGCACAACCAAATTTTCAGAATGATTCTACGCGTCCCGTTCTCCGTAAACGTCTAAGACCGGTACCATCGATCGTGACCCACCCTGTATAATTTATTTTCTGGGAAGTCGGTCAAAAACCAAATAATTTTGTTCACCTCCCTTTCAGATTACCGTTACAACAACAAAATCCTTTATCGAATACATAAAAACACAACCGATTGTATTCGAAGTATTTGGCCACTATCAGCAACATCCATTGCACAAAGATGCCAAGCTGGAAGGTAGTGTACGTCAACCACCGCGACGTATGCAACCACCATCGATTCCCATTTCACAGCCGGTGAGATCCAGCAAATTTGGTGCCCTTCCATCACCTTGTACCGCTCACATTCATGCCAAAGTGGATGTTTTGGTGTGGTTCGAAATCTGCGAATTGGCACCGAATGGTGAATATGTTCCTGTGGTTGTTGAGCATAGCGATGATTTTCCATGCCGTGGATTGTTTCTGCTACATCAAGTAAGATTTTTCTCTTAATTGTAGGTGAGGTTTAAATTTAAAAATTAAAGAAAAACATGCGCAGTATCGTACACGTGGTGGATGTGAATCTTCTTGCAAATTAGAGAATGAGAGAAATTTGTGTCCTAGTCGCACTTAAAAATCCCAAAAATATTGAGCCGTTTTCGAACCATAGTTAGAAAACAAAACATCGTGGAACCCACAACAAGAAGGTTCCAAATGTCCTTAGACACCATCATATAATCTTCCCTAACCGCATCCATAACGCAAGTCCCAATAACAGGCATCCCTGGGGCTCAAATGGGGGGGTATATGTATGGAACCCACATCCAATGAGTCCCAGTCGCACTTATAACATAACCATAACATCGACCCATAACCATCCCCACCACCTATGACTTGCACAAAAAGAACATCTAATTGAAGCAGATATAAGAGTGCCAGTGACGGAACCCTCACCTAATGAGTCCTCGTTGCACTTAAAACTTCTCTACTCCACTACAGAACACCCAAACTCATCGAAAATACCATCCATACACTAAGGAGATACTTATAAAATAAGTCAGAAGTATGGAAACCACACCTAATCAGTCCCACGCGCCTTAACACTCTTTCCCTTAACTCCCTACCAAAACCCAACTCAATAGTCATCGAAAAACGTGGCTCTCTCTTGTATAGCTTTCTTTCTCTTTCTCTTTATTATTTATCTGTCTACTCTTGTAACGAAGCCTGTGTTTTAGGTATATTTTTATATTTTTTCTCTCTCTCTCGTGTAACGAAATCTCGAAACGTTACATTTGTTCCAATTCACTCTCCCTTCTCGTCAAATATCAGAACGCCACCAAAGAAGTTGTTTCACTTCAAAAATCTTAATTATACTTCAGCTTCGTTTGAGCTAAATTGATGATATTATAAGTGTTGGTGCGAAATGTTTTTTTATTATAACATGCATAAATTTCCAAAACTTTAGGGAATACAGCGACGTATTCGTATCACTATTGTGCACGACCAAGCGGCCGAAATTAAATGGAGAGATGTTAGAGAATTGGTGGTTGGAAGAATAAGAAATACACCAGAATCTGAAGAGGATGAAGACAATGACAACTCCGTATTGTCATTGGGTCTTTTCCCAGGTGAATACCTTGAAATTCCCGGTGATGATCGCGTCATGTTTCGATTTGAAGCTGCCTGGGACAGCTCGCTGCACAACTCACCTCTACTGAATCGAATGACAGCTCAAGGGGAACAAATATTCATGACGATTTCCGCTTACCTGGAGGTATGTATCGAATAGTAAGGGAGGCGGATGGTATTTTTTAGTATTCTTAACATTATTTGTAGAGAATTTTCTTAATTTATTCGCGGCTTTTGTTATAAAGGCCCTAAAAATCAACAAACTACACCTTCAGAAACTTCAAATGTCCCACTTGGTTTATGCTCTCCTTATCGAATATTTAAAAATATATTCAATATCGCAAACGTAAAATTGGCAGTTTTGGCGACATTGGAATTGACAATTTTTAAACGTCGAAAACACTGCACAAGTCAGTCATCGCTTTGTTTAACCTCACTTTTTCGTGAACTTATTTTTATTTAGGATCCGCTTAATATAAAGCAAGGATGATTATATACTATTTGTGATTGAAAAGATATTTTCAAATAGAAAATTCCAGCTAAAAGTCGTAAGTCCTAAGAACAACATTTTTCTTTTTTTAACAAATCATTAAAAAAAGCGCCTTCCGCACACGCTCAATACTGAAACACATTTGTAGTTCAGTGGCGTGCGCTTGGATTTATTCAACTGTCATTAGTGAGTTGATTTTTCAATTTGCTAATTATTTGTTTAAACGTATTTCCTGCAGTATTTGCTTATATAGGATTACTTAGGTACTGAACAGACATTTGTCTTCTCCCATATGAGATGAGATAAACCATTTTTGCTACCGACATACTAATAATTATATGTTTTCAGCTCGAAAATTGCGGTCGTCCTGCCATAATAACCAAAGACCTTAGCATGGTGATTTATGGAAGAGATGCCCGAACTGGTCCAAGATCCTTGAAGCATCTGTTTTCGGGAAGTTATCGAAATGCAGAGGCCAATCGCTTATCTGGTGTATATGAACTACTTTTGCGACGAGCTAGTGAAGCAGGTAGTCCAGGTAGATTCCCTTTAGTATCCTGTCCCACCTGCCTTCATTATTGTTTTTTATATTTCCTTTCCATTTTTTTCTTTCTGTAGTCAAGTTTTTTTCAGCACTTCTTATGCCTAGTGTATATCCTTTTCCCTGCACTTGTAGTCATAGTTTAGTTTAGATATTAGAATATAGCTTGGGAAAGTTAAAAGTAAAACAAACTTTGCAAGCTACGAAATATTGGTGTGTAACCATCTATAGGATCAGTGTGATTTTGCAATTTTTCGTACTCATCAGCACTTGATAGGATACTCAATGGATTTCGAAACGACACAAAATTCAAATATATTTTTATAAACGCATTCAACGACCACTCAAACATTGCCGCCTAAGATGTTTACACATTCAAACTCAATAGATTATTGGTAGAGTTTTGACGTTTAATGGCAGTGAATGGCAAATAAATGGAACAAATTCAAATTAATTTCTCAGATCCTTCGATTTGCTATCGAATTTGTTCCATACATTATATAAATGGCTAAATTTCCTTTTCCCCTCATTGTGCTCAGGTGTGCAGAGAAGACAGCGTCGTGTCCTAGATACCAGCTCCACCTATGTGAGAGGTGAAGAAAATCTGCACGGTTGGAGACCAAGAGGTGATTCATTGATATTCGATCATCAATGGGAGCTGGAAAAATTGACCAGATTAGAGGAGGTTGAGCGTGTCAGGCATACATTGTTGTTGAGAGAACGCTTAGGCTTGGATAGGAGTTTGAACTACAACAGATACCATCTGGATTATACCAAAAATGAAAAGGATGTGTCCAATATGGTGGCTAAAAATAATAATATGAATGTCAATGGTAAGTTAAGAATCTTCTTGTTTGAGTGCCGTACTCGTATTTGAGTGTTGGCGGCTTCTCTGCCATGAAAGTTTTACCACAGACAAGGGGACCTACAGTTTAACGTGGATTCCGAACCACCGATGAATCCTAAGATAAATCTTAAGGGCACACCCTTCCAGAGAGCTCTACTAGGGAATATATACTCTCACTGGCTTCCCGTTGCCTTGCGAGAGGAGGAGAATGCAATGCGACAGAGACTCGAACGCGCGCCCGCATCAACGGTCACTCGTCCAAGCCGTTTTCATCGTATTGCGCTGCTTAACTTCGATGATCGAAGTCGGTCAGTGTTAACCCGCAGCTACGCGCTCCTCAAGTTAAGAATAGTGTCTACTATCGATTTATGTGTAGATAACAACAATGAAACGGCAATCCAGAATGAGCAAATATAGCCGGAAATGCATATATAACGGAGTAGTGTCATTTTCAATTTTTAAATGCACTTCCGGTAGATATCACTCAGTTAGATATAATAATAATGTTAAAAATTAAGAACTGTCTCTAAATATAACTCGAGAGGGTTTACTAAACACCCCAGCGTCTTACGGACTAATACTGAAACTATTTCATTTAATAATAAATTACATGGATTATTGTTTTTTTTAGCTGTGAATAGCGATATATGCGAGTACTCTGATAGCGAAAAGGAATTACTGCTCAGATGTGTACGCCTAATTCAAGGCCGACACAGAGATAATGTAAACAATAACAAAGATAATAATGATGTCGTCACCAGCCCATCCGAAGAAATGACCACAGAAATGAGCAACAGCATAATGTCCAGTATTATATCGAACAATTCCATGGAACTTTGTTCTCCCGATCAACGTGCAGCATTACCGGGTGAATGTGCACCATTTCCTTCTTCGATGCCCCTATCATCACTGACAGCGGAAAGCCGTGATCCTGAACTTGTACTCTATGTGCCAGATATGGAGGAGATTAGAATTTCCCCAGTGGTGGCCAGAAAGGGTTACCTCAATGTTTTGGAACACAAGACACAAGGATGGAAGAAGAGATGGGTGGTGAGTATTCGAGTCAATTCTTTTCTTCACATGTTCCCCTATCACTAAGAATAAAGTGACTTATTGGGCCACCCTGTACACTCTTATATAAATTTTAAAGAATATAAAATTATGTTGAACATTCTAACGATTTCAAGACTATTTTTCCAATAGAAAACAATTTGTGTCCAAGGGAGAAATAACTTGTTGCCAAAAAACTGTAACAACATGTGGTGTTCCACAAGAGTCTATCCTTTGACCAGTTCTTTTTCTCAGGGCAAGCTTGGAATTAAATGAAAAAATAAAGTTATTTGTTGATGATACTACCATAATATATAGTCGAAGTACCTAATCTATTTTCTTTGCCCATACTTGTCGAGCATAAACTACTAAACATTTTATTTAACTTTAATTCAAGGCCGTACGTCGCCCGTATGTCTTCATCTTCCGTGACGAGAAGGACCCTGTAGAAAGGGCCTTGATCAATTTAGCCACTGCTCAAGTAGAGTACTCCGAAGACCACCACCACCACCATCCACATAAAATGTCTTTGGTACGCATACCGAACACATTTAGTGTTATTAGCAAACACAGAGGTTATTTATTGCAAACGCTGCACGAAAAAGAGGTGCATGATTGGTTGTATGCCATCAATCCACTATTAGCTGGTCAGATAAGGTCCAAGTCTGCCAGGCGTAATCCTGAAAATAATGTCAACAATATTGTTGCTACATCTAATCCAAATGATGTGGTAACCATTAATCTAAAATGAGATCTGATATCTATGGAATCCGTGCTGGTTTATTAGTAGCTTCAATTAAGTATAATAAATAAGTGTGTCAGAATATTGTCTGTCATCTGTCATTTTCAGGAATTATTTGTGAGTTTTTTTTAAGACAGGAATAAACAAACATCTGCTTAGTACTGTATCTCACAAAAATTTCAATTCATATTTATCATTACCAGTTATTAATTTTGCAAGGATCTTGATGCGCATGTACGGTGAATTTGTTTGATGAATTTGGAAGGTTGTGATTGCCCTTAATAGATAAATTTATTTATTTATTTATAAGAAAGCGTTCTCTTTATTGGTTAGATCCTTTCAACGTACAGTAATTTATTTGATAAAATTGCTCAAAACGAAGTGGCATATTGTGTTTAAAGTCGGTTGCCTAGTTTGCCCTGAAGAAGGGTACAAACATTCCCGAAAGTTTGATCATTGAAATCGAAGAGTTTTTATTAAATAAATAACTCATTACAAGGATCATGTTTATTTAAGTTCTGAACTAAACGGATTCCATATTTGGTTTGAAACAAGTGTGATTTAATTTTCTAGTCTTTATTCATAGGATGATATACATATTTATATAGTCTACAGATTATTAATGTTTCTCGATTTTTTTTGTTTAGATAATTTCTATTTGGAGTATATATATACATAGTAGAATTATTTATTATTAAGAGAAGAATTGTGCATGATGGGGACAAAACAAAAAGTTATTGTTGAGCATATAAACCTAAATGCAATTTAATATGTATGTATACAGGGTGATTTATGTAGGCCGTCAATCAGTTTTTCAACTACTTGCAGATGAATTAGATAGAAACTTGAATTTTGGTGTGTTGTCATATTCGATCATGTGAGTTCTGTACACCAAACTTAATGTTTTTAATTCGTCTAAAAAATGTTTGGTCTACATAAATTGATCTGTATTTAATTTTTCGAATAATCATCTTGGTGTTTCTCTCAAAAGAACTAAAAAATATATAAAAAATTGTATTGAAACATAAAATATATAACATGACTTCAAATTTACATAAATATTATATATATATATATATATATATTATATGGAAAAGAAAACCTTCTAAATCTAAGGCCTCAATTTTTTGAAGTGCAATATCAACTATATTATTGTTATCTTTCAACTATTGAAATTTCCAAAATGTTGTCTTTTTTTTTCATTTATTATCGGGCACATACAGTACGGTACGGGATATGTACAGGGTGCTTCATACAAAGTTGTTATATATTATTATTAATTATTATAATTTATGTTTTAAAATAATTAATTAAGAATTACATTCCATTTTGCACAAGGTGAAAAGAGTACTTAAAATATAAATATGAATGATTAATATTAAAATTGATTTGAATATTTAGTTGAATGTTATCCAACACTCGGATCTGGCATTTGTAAGTGCGAAATTCTTACATGAATGACCATGTGACTGATGTTTTATTTTTTATTTGTGTATAATACCACAAAAAGCCATAATTTTCTCTCGAAAGAATATTTTTTTACGATGGACATTGTTGGTTGAAGATTGGGTTCTTGAAAATTTCTGGAAATAGTAGAATACAAAAGCGAGTGAAGTAAATTCAAACGAAGTGTACATAGAATGCAGTTTAGAGAGCTGTTAAGAAAAGGAAAAATATTCGCTCTTGTATTTTATTTTATGTTGCCAGACATTTTGTAAAGAATATTGATTGTAAATAAATTGTTGGGGCTGGAAAATCTATAGTTTTTATGGCTTTTTGAATGGTCTCTTCCTCTTCTCACCTTTGTTTTAATTTGCAAAAATGTGGTAGAAAGTGTCTCTCTAGTATTTTGTTGTAGAGCTTGTTGAAAAGAAAAAAAAACAATCTACTTTTTTCTAATATTTATTTATTTTTATATAGTGGTATGTATTTTTATTTATTATTTTTGTTATTATTCTCATGATACACATCTGCTATATGCTTTACTATAGCTAATCAATGTAAAAACATGTAATACTACTACCCTACTATTAAAAATATTGCAGTAGACAAAAAAAATATATAGAAAATTTATGAGTTACCTTTTCTGTTCGTTCTACTCTGGCAAAATAACGTTTGTCTCTTATTGTATCATTGTATAAGTATTATGGAATAAATGATTAAATTGAATAGGTTTTATTTAAAATTTAAACAAAAAAATATCTGCTTCCCCTTCTACTTGCCCCCAGCTTTGGCTCAGCTGTAATAAAATAAAATCATTATATACAGGATGATTCACGGTACATCACAGGATGATTCATGGTACTTTTTCCAGTCCCGTAACTCCGTGACCCTAACGGGGGGTAAGCACAACCCCCAGATTTTAAATAGGGGTGGGGGGTATTGCTATACCTTATTTAAAATATCTCATCGAGTACTATCCAATTCTAAAATTTGGCTTTAAACTTTCATCGATAATAAAATGACAGCTGAAATAGGAAGACAATGAGAACACGAAGTGTATTTGGAAACCAAAAAAAATACTTTTTTGTACAACTGTCAAAAAAACTTGACATTTCTGCATCACTATTGATGCGTAAATGTTTACTTTTTTCACCGTGAAAAAAAGTATTTCTCACCTTGAAAAAAAGACTTTCACTGCCAAAATAATTCACAAAATAAATATGAAATATTACTTTTTGAAGGATTTATTTTTAACAGAGTCAATTATTAATTGATCATAAAACAATTTCATTTATTGAAATAATAATTGATAGTAGTTTGTACAATTACTTCCAACATAAATTTCCGAAGTTTTTTTGACAGTTGTACAAAAAATGTAGTTTGTATTTCGTGTATAAAATTCACTCATTTTACGCACTAATACAAAAATAACTAATTTTTCTATTAATTAAATCCTGGAAATGACCATACACTTCCATGCAGTGAAATAAGTTCTGTTCAAAACGTTCCCGTTCATTACGCAACATGTCGGGTGTAATTTGACGGCATTCATTTATTATCTGATTTTTTTTATTCATAAAAATACATAATTAATAAAAAAAATATAGGTAAGTTCCCTATGAAGAATGCCTCCTTTTATTGGTAGCCAATAAAGAATAGGCTGAGCCGTCTTCAAGGAGGGGGAATTTTCATTTTATGTTAAAATAACAAAACACTTTACACAAATAAATATATTTTATTATTTCATATTTCTCTCGGAAAATAATATTGCCACTAGAACAAACTAGAAAAAAGAAAATTAAATCAAATCAATGATTCATTTCCTATTAAATCTTAAATTAATGACTTATAAACTTGTTTTCAAACAGACTAAACAACTACAACCCAAAATATCTTTCCAGAAAACACACACAAAAATTTAAACGATAGGGGTACATTAATGATTTAATTTTTTTGTCTGTGAAAATGTCTAATAATTTGGAATAATATAGAAAAAAATACGATCTTGCATTTAATGAACCATGCAAAAAATGTCATCAACAGTTCTTCGGTCTCGGTTAAATAAAATATTCAAAATATAAAAAAAATATACCCAAACTGGACAGATAATAAATAAGACACATTTAATTTTGTTTAAACTATTCATAAATTTATTCTGCCCACAAAAATAATCATTCCAGTTACTTTGTAACCAATAAAAACTTGTATCATTTGAATGTTGCTTCAAAATAATAATATTAATAATAAAAAAATTAAATAAAGAAAATACCTACTTTGTACAAAGTAAAATACCAATAACAAATTGGATTGTTACTCAAATTTCTATTCCAATGAAAATTATATATATGCATTCACAATGCATACATATAACCTATAATATATTATTAAAATATAATATAATTTTATTAAATCGATAAAAAAAAGCATTATTTCTGACGTATTTTTTTTTGTTGGAATAAATTATCACATCTAATAAATAGCTTCCTTGCTCCATTTCGTTTTTTTTATAATAAATAAAAATCAATATAAATATATATACAAAGTGTCTAAAAGCTGCTATGCCAAAACGGAAACATTCTTGGGATTATGGTAATTATTTTGGTTTGAACACCAGACACAATACGTAGCGTTTGACAGGAAAAATTTTAGACACCCTGTATATATCAAAGAAACAGTACACGCTTGTAAATATAGAATGCGAAAGAAATAAATCCCTACAATGAATAAATATGTCCCAAAATAATCCGTTCTAATGAAATAGAAACTTGAAGCATGATCATGAAAGAAATATTTTTAAATACCAGTAAACCCAACAAACAACTATGCTACAGCGCCATCTTGGAAACATTTCAACAACCAATAGAAGAGTTTCGAATACTCATTTGCTTCTATCGAAACTCCCGCCGTGTTGCCGGAATTCTCAGTTCTCTTAATAATTTTTTAAGCTACAAGAAACGAAAAGGAAACAGATTTTTATTGCAAGTGAAC
Source organism: Crioceris asparagi (assembly GCA_958507055.1). Taxonomy (NCBI): domain Eukaryota; kingdom Metazoa; phylum Arthropoda; class Insecta; order Coleoptera; family Chrysomelidae; genus Crioceris; species Crioceris asparagi. The sequence goes on from OY293827.1 coordinate 2,730,295, forward strand.
TGACTTCAAAATATTTAATTTATATATTCAAGAAAATAAACAATGTCAACAATGTATTGCGCTTGAAGTTGAATTGAGTTTTATGCCAGAATCTTTCCAGTATCAGTTTATATTTGACAAACTAAAGTTATACGGGAACATTTTTAACAAAATTTTCAATATAAATATTTTCAAGGACATACGTTCCAGTTACGAGACATATTTCTTCCGCATGCTGTGTAGGTATATTTGAAGAAAAAAAATTCAATTCAATAAATTTCAAATAAGCCGTTATAATTTAAACCCTCTAAAAAGGATCGGGCCACAAAATGATATAAATATATATTATATATAATCGAAAAATATATATATGTACAGAAAATATATTATATAATATATAGGGAGGGGGAAAAAAGTACTTCTCTACATTATGTATATATAAATATAATATACACATCGTAACGTTTAACGTATACCTGAATACAAACTCAACACTGATCTAGTCTCTTTTTGGGAACGAGCTTTGCTGAATACATTCCAAAAGCGAAGTGTCTCATCTCCGGCACCAGTAACTATTGCCTCGCCATCTGGCGATAGAGCCAGATAGAGCACTCGATACGAATGTCCTGTCAGTTTGGCAACTTGCGTCAGACTGGGATACTTCCAGACTAATATTTGATTTTGTGAATAGCCATGTGTCGACACCAGTTCGGAACTGTGCTTCGACCAGGCCAAATTGCACACCTGGGAACCTGGAAAAAAAAATTCAAGATCAACAAGTGATATGGCGTATTAATACTAAGGAGGTTCGAGAGTATTTCGAAACAATGAGAGATTTCTGTGAAACTCTGGAATACTTATATTGTGAATAATTCATTGGAATTTTTTAGATTTTATTTACCATTGATTTATCCAGAAAAAAAACTTGAAAATAAATATTTTACAGAAGATATTTTTTGCCCATATTTCGCATTTCGTTGTTATACTGATTTTCAACTGATAGGGATATTGGCAACAACGCAAGCTTATGTCAAATGTCATTCTATATTCTATATCATCATAATAACTAATAATAACATTCAACAATAGACTGAATTGGATGGCATTCAAAAGAGATGCAAAAATACGATATTATGGCAACTTTTGATGTCGAAGGTGACGAATTTTGACTTCAGGCTTTCGAAAAGAATAAATTCAATATATGGAATGTTGCATCCAGAACACCCAACCGTTGCTATTTTTAAAAAAAAGTTAAACTATAAATTTGTATAATAATATGTTAGGCTCAGTTTTTATTGTCGTTATTTTTTTAAGCACTTGGAAATGGAATTCATAACATAAACTAATGCTGCGAAAGTTATACTGGCAGCGTTGGCAACATTGATATTGACAACATTAAACGTTGCACATGTCAAACATCAATTCGTTTAACCTCACATTTTCGCGAACTTATGTTTACCATTTTTACGCATATTTTAGCTAATTTTGAAGGGTTTTAGTGTTTGATAGAATGTAAGGATGATTATATACTATTTGGGATTAAAAAGATACTTCCATATCGAAAAATTCAGCTAAAAGTCTAATAACAACATTTTTCTCTTTTTTTTTCATTAACATATCATTAAAAATAGCTCCTTCCGTCTCAATTGAATGTAAAAGCCGCTAAACTGGACTTTTACCTTTTTTGAAAAATCGTCCTTTATATCTGCAGATTTTTATTGTATATACAGGCTGTATCGTATAAACACCACAAGCTTTAACTTCGTTATTGATTGGCGGATTTTGAAAATTCAAAAAAAACAAATGAATAGTTTGATATACTCTATAAGATGTCATCAACTTTTATTTTTTCGATCTTTGCCCTCAGTGACAGCTCGATGATAAAATCAAGGTCAACACACTACCAACTTCAAAACCAACCTGTATCGACGCACTGCATCGGTTGTCCTGTCAGCGTATTCCAGAAGCGGATGCATCTGTCCGCCGTTCCACCACCGCTGGCCAATAGACCATGATGATGCGGTGACCATGCAATCGCCTTGACAGCTGCCAAATGGTCCGTATATGTTTGTACTGGTGACAGGGAATGGGCATCATTCCATACATGCAGTCGATTGTCATTGCCACCAGAGGCCAGGTACTGATTGTCGGGTGACCATTTTAGGCCGCACACCTCTTGTCGATGGCCGGCTAGACGACGTTCAGGCACAGTAGCTGCGAAGGGAATATTATATTGTTAAAAATAATATGTACACAATATTGTAACTTTTATCGTAAAAATTGCGAGGAAAATAGTGAAAACGCCACTTTTCCCATACGCTTTCTTAGTGTGGTGTCAGATATGTCATACACGTCAAGAACCATTATCCAAAGACCACCGATATTATCTGAAACAATGAGCTCCTGAGAAAAGTGTGGCCTTTCGCTACGAGAGGGCAGCACTGCTGGTAGGGACAGGGACAAATATTAAACCTACTCCATCTAACACTGTGGAAATATAGGTGATAAAAGTAAATTATTTAAAATAAGCAAGTAAAAAAATATCTTGTACCATAAAGCATTACAATAAAAATATTATATTATTACTGAAGTATACAAAAGCAGGAAGTTATTTTTGTAAGTAATCGTCATTTAAAATTGAGATAATAAATTAATAATTAATGTGATTACTCTGAGATTAGTTTGATTTATAAATTTAATTCTATTGGACTGCACATGGCCAATAACCAACATAATTATTTATTTCAAATTTCATATATCTCTACAATTATTACTGCCGCGGCAGCAACGCGCCGGGTACTGCTAGAAAAATGTATTTCAATTTTAACATTTGAATAAATTATGCTGCCTGAACACTTCGAAAAATAAGGTCTCGTTGGAATGAAATTATTATCTTATGCAAAAGTTAATTAATAAATTATTTTCCGAACTCTATTTTCACAAATATACAATAATAGACTTAAAAAATGTTGGCCTTTTGGAGTTATAAAAATTTAAAAGCAATTATTTCGTCAAGATATATTTTTTTCTTCGAATGGATAAAAACGCGCGAAATGGTTATTTCATACTAGAAGAAATGAAATGTTAGATTTATAGAGAGGGTTGCAGTCGCTAGGCAACACATTTAGAATTTTCCAATTATATAATATAATAAATATATGCCAAAAGTCATGTCCTCTACAATAAATTGATAAATCAAATTTGATAACATCAAATAAAAAAAAGGTTAAACAAACCATTAGTGAAGAATTTAATTATATATTTTTTTTAAATAATATCCCCATTATCAAAATAATAGCTGCACTATTACAAATACATACATGGTAATGTTTTGATAAAAACATATATTTAGGCCGAATAAACGCATGCATGTTTGACAAATTCAATAATTAAGATTAGTCTCTAAATATTATAAATATAAACAAACGTATGTAATACGAGATAATATTTATATAATAATATTGCAAGTAGTGACTTGAATTTTATGCGAATAAAAAAAGAAGATAAAAATAATAGAAGACGCCAGTAGATAAGTGAAGATCCGGCAATGCCTCCAACATGTGGTGATTGCATCAAATTTTCTTTAAAATTTGTTAGTAAGGGCGTATGTAAGATATTTGCATTGACTGATAAAAGCTTTAATATTCTATGACCTCTCTCGCAAAAACAATCTGTTTTATCAATTTATATATTAATAATTTGCATCAACACTTCTCTCTTAGTTTATCTTAATATACAATTTGTGAACAACATAATAAGCAATATGAAAAATATAACATAAAATATAAGATGATTAAAAATTGTTTTGACATTTTTTTTATGATCCAAATGATACACTGATAAAATGGAGATGCAATATTATCGAGTAGACATATGAGAAAATATTTGCATGAAAATCCTACTGCTACTATTACAAAGTCATATGTGTATCTGAGTTCTAATGAGAACGAAATCGGTGATCATACACTTGATTCAACTGTGATGTGTTCGGAATTGAATAAAAGCATAAGGGTTCAAAATGTTTTGTAATACATATTTGTATTGAATACTATTTCAATCATATTGCACCTATCAACAAACGATGTAATGCAATACGGGTTGGAGTATTTGCTCACCGAGTAGTTGTTGTCATCGTTCGTAGGCATGGTAATAGTATTACCTATTTATGTACTATTAATAATAATAATTTATTCAGGCTAACAAGCAAATCTTAAATATAATAAACTTCCTTGACTCTTTTTATTTCATCACATTTACAATTTAAATTATTACAACAACCATCTTTATGTATTGTCAGTCCGTCTGTATCAGGGAGTTTATCCGCGTATAGAGACACAATTAAAACATTCGATATAGGTACTCAAAGTCGCTCTATTATAATTAAACCATTTTCTTATAATTTTTAAGGAATATTTAGCATTGGCTGTAACCTCATCCCAACTGACATCACTACATCTGTCATCTGCAAATGATACAATAACACCCGGTATATTAGGTTGCAATAATCCATTAATATAGGCATTAAAGAATAGTGGACCCAAAATTGAACCTTGAGGGACTCCACATGTGACTAAGCTGTAAGAACTTTTAATACCATTATTGGCAACACAATGAAATCTATTTGGGAGGTAGTTCCGCATCAACTCATTAACAATCCCTCTTATACCAAGATCACTCAATATCATCAATAGAAGTTCATACACTACCATGTCAAAAGCTTTCGCTAGATCCAGAAATACAGCTATTACCGATCTGCTATTGTCGAGTTCATTACACATGAAGTTATTGACATAATTTAAAAGCATCATTAGTCGATTTACTTTTTCCGAATCCGAATTGTCTTCCATTTATCGTTCCCTCTCCTTCTAGAAAATCATCAAGTCTCTTGTAAATCACTTTTACTGATATTTTTTTAAGAATAAGGAAATACGGAATAAAAATAAATCATGGTTTCGAAGTAATTAGCTACTTTACGCACTAGTATGATAAAAACGATAGATAATTCTCAATGCTGTGTGATATTATTAAGAAGTTTCTTCACAAGATTCACCTACCTAGGTGCTCAAACATTGTGATAAAGATACTTACATGGTGTTCGGGTATCTCGTTGCAAAATCAGTCTATCCCTGCTGCCGGAACTGAGCACATCACCATTCCATGCCAAGGCACCCACCCGAGCTGTATGACCTTGCAGCTTGTTCACCTGTTTGTTTGACGCTGCATCCCATACAGTGACATAACCATTGTGGGTACCGACGGCAACAAGATGGCCTCGTTCACTCCAAGCCACCGATGTGACAACATTGCCATCTCCCGACAGATCACACAATCTAAAGAACAGAGAACATATTTTAGAAATTCATAGGACAGGTGTCAAAGAAGATAGATACTATATAGAAGTGTACATCGTATATCGTATATAGTAAATTTGAGGCGAACATCGAATGAGCTTCGTTAATCAAGTGACGAGGGCGCTACCGTGGAAAATGTGTATTTTGTTGGATAATTCAACATACAGCCATCAGGCGACCAGAAATGGCTTTAGGTACACTTATGTGTTCCTAGCGTCTCTCTAAAGCAATCACCAGCCCACTGCCCGCTAGAACACATAAGTACCTATAGCCGTTTCTGGTCGCCTGATAGCCGAATGTTGAATTATTCTACAAAATACTCATTTTCCACGGTAGCGCCTTCGTCACTTGGTTAACGAAGCTCACTCGGTTTTCGCCTCAAATTTACTATACGATGTACACTTCTATATAGTAGCTATCTTCTTTGCATGTGTGAACACAAACTCAAATGCGCCTTTAATGTTTTATGGGCTTATGGATTAGCTATTCAACAACAGATGTCGCAATCAGTATTATTCTTTCAATAATTCAATTCGGACAGTTTTTGAGCCACACTGCATCCTTCTCAAGGATAAAAACTTATTCTAAACTACAGCTAAGGACATAAGCATAACCGACAGTTTGAACAAAATAAAAATTCAAGTATAGTAGATGTGATTCTTACCGCGTAACTTGGCTGGTACACGCCGACCAAAGGTAAACACAACTGCCCAGACCGACGCTGAGTACATTTTGTACTGACCAATCCACCAGGTTGAGATAGAAATCATCTTGTAATTCGGGAGCATCCAGCACTTTGAATGGTATGCGGGATATTTTTCGGGTAGCCTTGTGTGGTGATCGCAGCAAACGTTGACTGCTTGTCGATAGGGGGGACAGTGAATATGGGGCTGAATGAGGTTTGTTTGGCGTCCGTTCATTCTAAAACAAACAAAAAAAACAATATGAGAAATGTTTTATTAATTTTTTCAACATGGTAGTAGGTACATAAATGTATATAATGTGATACAGGATGAGTTTTTTTAGTGTGTCCACGGTCTCTAATAGCCGTATTCAGAGTGGTTCCTCAAGGTCAAGGTCGATTGAATCGTAGATTCCTTAACCTTAAATTTTTCTTTCATAGATATTCCTTGTGTATAAATCTAAACTGTATCTACTAAAAAGGTTAAGGTGCACCTCAAGTAAGGAGGCCTTACTGGGAAAGGAGTCCTTAAGGTAAGGAGTGACTAAATCTCCGTTAAAGTCTAGAACGGTTACAGGAATGTCAAAGCTCAAATGTAGCATTTTTTTTTAATCACTCTACATTTCTTATCATGGACAGAAAACACCTTCTGTTTAGTAGTTTAGTTTCATTCTGTTAAATATATTACCTTTACCTAAATCGATCAACTTCTGAGATATTTTATATTTCCTTCAAATTTTAGGACTAGGAATATCTTTTGAATACCCCTGTATAATAAAGTATTAGTCTAGATCTGTGTATAAGAAAGACGTGTACATTCTAAATATAAAATAAAATAACAGGTGTTCCATTTTTAAGAAATATAAGAGATTGATCTGTAGATCTGGATTCATAGCAAAAATTGTAAGTTAAAAAAAATCCAAAATAATAATCATTACCTCCAGATATTACAGGTTGGAAAAATTAGCAGTGAAATAAACAGGTTTCTTTTTGACCGACGATCCAAACGGAGAAGTTATACAATTCTACTGTTTGTCTGTCTGTTTTTTTCTTGTGGATGTTCGCGCCTTTTCAATCGTAAACGTGCTCCGCTTTTGATGATTTTATTTTTGTTTCTTTTGAAAGAGGAGAGTTTAGAAATGGTTCCATATTTAGAAAAACTCAAATCTGGAATCTCCTTCCCCCATAAAAACCGCCCCCGAAGGGAGTGGAGGCGACAATTTTTCTGAAAAATCTGAGACGATAAAATTAAAGATACGACCAGAAAACGTTTAAATTGACCTTTTTACTTCCCTCAATAAGGGAAGTATTGTATTGACGTAAAAAATCGACCTCGAGATTTTTGCTGATATTTACGTTTTGGGGTTCCTAGATCGCGAAAATCATGGTATCTCAAGTCGGTCGGTCTGTCTGTCTGTAGTCTGTTGGCGGTGTAGCTCAATAACGGCTTGATCTAGGACAACGAATTTTGGTATGCATATTGAAGGACTACCGGCGACGCAATGTATGGGTTTTCGTTAATCATGTATACAGGGTGTCCAAAATATTAAGTGTCAATATAAGAACGGTAGAAGCGATGCGGTTGTTCCCATCTCAAAGCGCGGTTGGTTTGTCGAGGGAAGTCATACTTAAAGACTTTTACCAATTTTTTAAGAGTTACTGCAGCGGTAAAGTCTGAAATATGTGTATTTCCGCTGAGATGTTTTGGGCTCTTTGAATAATAACAAGTACAAGCAAAGAATATATGAGTAATAGGATAAGTACTATCTTCTTTGGTATTAGTGAACGTTCCACGATTTTCATGACTAATGTTACACTCAAAAAAGAGTGAAATAAATATGTTTTACAACAAATTAGACCGACACCATTAGTTGGTGCACTGAAAAATAGAAAATATTATTAATAATATTGGTGCTCGTAGTTTTAGAATTGGTTCCTACAACAAACTAAACCGGCACAACTTCAAAATTACCAGTACCATGGAATTAATATTACTTTGTATTTTTCAGTGCACCAACTAATATAAATATTTTTTACAAAAAATTGGACCGACGTTATTAGTTGATGCACTGAAAAGTATAAAATAATATTACTTCTATTGGTGATAGTACTTTTGAAGTTGTGCAGTTGCAGTTAGATTGATAACTTTTGACACCAACTTCACAAGTACCATCACCAATAGAAGTAATATTATTTTATACTTTTCAGTGCATCAACTAATAACGTCGGTCCAATTTTTTGTAAAAAATATTTATTTCACACTTTTGAGTGTAACATTAGTCCCGAAAATCGTTGAACGTTCACTATACCATATCAATGAAGATAGTACTTATCCTATTACCCACGTATATTCCTTGCTTGTAGTTGTTATTATTGAGATCTCAGAACATCGCTGCGGAAATACGCTTGAATATTTTCGTTGTTACCATGTTAACACCGATTTAACTCGAAAACCGTAACTCTAAGGAAAAAATGTTCATTATAAATGTTGCTACAAATAATTACATCTTTCATGTAGTATCGAAAAATTTTCAATTTTCGAAAGAAATTGTCCTCTCTACATAGCAAAAATACATATTTAACATGCGTCTATCCCGAAAACCGTAACACTTTTGAAAAAATGTTCAATTTGAACGTTTCCGGATCTTGTCCTATCTTTAATTATATCAACTCAGATTTTCGATTTTCGAGAAAATTCGCCCCCTCCACCCCTTCGGGGGCGGTTCTCGGAGGGAAGGAGATTTCGGATATGCGTTTTTATGAATATGGGACCATTTCTCAATCCCCTTCTTCCAAATGAATCCAAAATCATCAAAATCGGAGCTCGTTAACTATATAAAAGGCGCGCACGAACCAAAAAAAAAAAATAAAGCAGACAGTCGAATTGTATACCTCCTCCGTTCGGGGTTCGTCGGTCAAAAATCGGTCGAATCATTTCTAAGCAACATTTATCTTGTACTTTTTCGATAAGAATTGGCAATAACCACGTATGTTTTTTGTGTGAATCATTTTAGTTATTTATAAATGAAATGAACAGAATTTCATGATTCTTTCTGCGGTTTTCAACGAAAAAAAAAACAATGCATTGATAATACTAAGATAATGATATTCTAGCAAGGCTTCCTTTTGTTTATCATATTAAAAATAATATTTTTCGATGTAAATAAATTAGTACTTACAAACAGGAAATATGTAAACCATAGTCTTACAAGGTGTTATTTTGAAACACATAAATAAAAAGAAATTCAAAAATCATATTGGAAGTAATGTTATGCAATAAATGGGATTGTTTTTAGGGTTCTGTACCAAACAGGTGAAAACGGGACCTTATATACTAAGCCTCCGCGCTATCCTGATATTATTTCAGAGAATATTTTATTTCTGTCGCCACTATAGTCTATTTGAAAAGGATATAGAGTAATCAACCCTAATTAAACATGCAAAACCTGGTACAAGGTGGTCCTAATAAATTTTTGGATGTTTTGAAGAAGTTTTAAATACCTTTAATGATTTTGTTTATCTGACCAGTCTAGCTCATCCTGTTAGGACTTGTTAAGAGTCGGAATACAATGGAAATTGTTGATCACATTGCTTATAAATAAGGAGGTCATAAGCGTACCTTCAGGTAAAGGCATTGTGTAGGTACCTAATGAATTTATTTAACTTTCAGGGCAGAATAATTGCTAAATGAAGGTCCGAAATATAATTAAAACTACACTTAATTTGAATTGTTAAATAGATTATAAATTATGAATTTAATCAGAATAAAAGTAGTTTTTATTTTTGAAACATCTATTTATAAAATATTATAGTTTGTACACATAGAAATATTCACCTCTATAAACCTGGCAAACCCAAGTCATCGAAATTGAATTTAAATGTTATCATAATTAGGTGCATTTTAAGTGCTACTTAGGTGCGCAAACAATAAATTAGGTGCACTAATGATCTTCGAAGAATTGATGAAAAATAATGGGTCTGCTATAGGTATTCAAAATCTAGCATACATACCTTTCATGATATTCTTTTTTTCTAAGATGGTGTAAGAATTAAGCGCTTTTGAAATCCTTTATAAATTATTTGATAATAGGAGAAATTACAACAAAAAATGGATGTTTGTATATTCAATGTGAAAATGTTTCTCTTTGGAAATATAATATTTAGGGGAGCAGTAGAACTTTCCAAAGGGTCTTAATTCTCACACCATAATAAAACAAGAAACATATCATAATAGAGAGTTTTATTAGGTTTGGAAAACCTAGCTGATTGTTTTTATTCTGTCTTTCTCCGGATGTCGTTTATGCACCTAATTTATTATTTGCGCATTTAAATAGTACCTGAAAAGCACCTAATTGATATCATTCAAATTCATTTCGCATGAAAATTGTTTAGCTGGCAGACCTAGAAAGATATGTCAACCTGACAGACCCAGAGTTTGAAAAAAAATCTTTCCCCGAAATATTCTATTCTATGTTTTTTTTAATTTCTCGTATTATCAAATTTTTTTTTCAAAAGCACTTAAATAGCACTTAATTCTTGCACCATAATTAAACCAAAAAAAAAATCTAGTTTGACTGCTCTGCTAGCTTGTAAAAACCTAGCAGACCCATTGTTTTTCATCAATTCTTCGAAAAACGTTAGTGCACCTAATTTACATATAATAATAATAAATAGAATCTAAAATGCACCTAATTATGATACCAATCAAATTCAATTCTGATGACTTGAGTTTGCCAGGTTTATAGAGGTGATAGATTCATTCATGTTCGTTATCGGAACAAGATCAATCGGAGGAACTTTCCTCGCTTCCTACGTTTAGTGGTTTGATCGTTTCAATAAGAAATTTACCTAAAAAATCCGACTCTACAGAAACGTCATCAAATAAGGTATATTTCCTAAAGAAATCTTAAATTATGATCACCTTTCCACGCACGCACAGAAATGATTCTAAATTCTCTACGTAAAATAATATTATGTTAATGATTAATAATGATTCACATCTATACGTGTATCTCTATTTTAAGTAAAGACTCCCACGAAGAAGGCCGTAGACATGAAAATTAGAAGCAAGAAAGAAAAAAAACGCACATGTTTCTTCTCTATATATTCAGTTTAAAATAGTAGAATAATCCATGAAAAAAAATGCTATTTTTGATTATCATCATGTGGGCCCCCCGATGGAAATAACTTTGATAAAATACTGCAAATAATATAATAATTATTCATACTTATGTCTGTTTTATTTTCTGAAAAAAGTGAGTTAATAGAATGTTAAATAAAAAAATGTAAACGTACAAATTATTGAAGGGAAATTTAAGAAATAATATCCAAACACTTTTAGTTCACGAAAATCAACTTGTTCACTTGTTCATTTTTTTCGTGGCCCAAACGTTTGCAATAGCCTCAATACACCTAAAAACGTTCAGTGAACCTATATATATATTATCTTATATACTTGTACCTGCTAGATAAACTTAATTGTGGTATATATAAAGGAATATACCTGACACCTGGGACACCTTATCATTTATCAACATAATATTATCTATTTGTGGGGTAACTCAAATTTCCAAGCATATGAAATAATACAAAATACATAATATATTATAATAAAATATGGAGGTTATACTTAAAATTGGAACAACTGTGAACTACTTACTTGATGTTTGTTTCTATGTTATCGATTATTTTTCCATCCATATCAATGGCCGGCCTACTTTGAACACTCACTCGCCTTATATACATTACTATTATTATTACATATACAATACATATATGTAATACAAAAACAATTGAAAATATGTGGTTTACCTGGCCTCATCAACAGAATTATTATCATAAATATAATTACCTATATATATAAGTCAATTTTACATACTTAATATGTTAATCAGAATATTATGTATATACTAGGTTGGATAAATGTGTGGAAACACCTGATTTCAGGTTAAACGGTTTAATGAATAAAAACAAATTAGATTAAGAAAAAACGAAAACAGAATCACCTTTAAACTGAAACAAAAAATTGAATGTACAATTTTAATACATTGCTCTTCTTCAATTTGGCCATGTCATATTTTTAAATAGTTTTTATAACTTTCGGTTCTTTCTATAGATGGACTCCGCAGGCCCCATACGGTTTAGAGACTTGAAATTGCAAATTCGTACTTAGATCGCAGACATCTCACCGCCTGTTAAGCTCCATGTGTGATCCAATAATGATTAATTATATTATCCGATTCAAGCATGATCAAATTATTTCTGCAACATGGAACGACAAACGACAATGTCGGAATTCACTGGAATTACGCACGGGCATGGAACACTTAATCTTTGTTTACAATTTACACGATTAATTTTGTATTGTGGTAGATAAATAGTAATTTGTTATGGAATAGCTGGCAAACAGATATACAAAGTATAGTTCAAATCAAGAATAAATATTTTTCACAAAAAAATGGACCGACGTCATTAGTTGGTGCAATGAAAAATATAAAATAATATTAATTCTATTGGGTGCTGTTACTTTTGAAGTTGTGCAGTTGCAGTTAGATTGATAACTTTTGGCACCAACTTCACAAGTACCAGCACCATTAGAAATAATATTATTTTATATTTTTCAGTGCACCAAAGAACAACATCGGTTCAATTTTTTGTAAAAAATATTTATTTCACACTTTTGAGTGTAAAATAAGTCACGAAAATCGTTGAACGATCACTAATATCAAGGATGATAGTACTTATCCTATTACCCACGTATATTATTTGCTTGTAGTTGTTATTATTGAGATCTCAAAACATCGATGCAGAAATACGCTTAATTATTTTAGTTACCATTTTATCACCGATTTTACTCGAAAACCGTAACTAAAAAAAATGTTCATTATAAATTTTGCTACAAATAATCATGTTTTTATGTAGTATCCACAGATTTTCAATTTTCGAAAGAAATCGTCCTCTTCACATAGCAAAAATACAAATATCTGAGAATTTAACATGCCTCTATCTCGAAAACCGTAACTCTTTTGAAAAAATGTTCAATTTAAACGTTTCCGGATGGATATTGTCCTATCTTTAATTATACCACCTCAGATTTTCGATTTTCGAGAAAATTTGCCCCTTCCACACCTTCGGCGGCGGTTTTCGGAGGGAAGGAGATTTCGGATTTGCGATTTTATGAATATGGGACCAATTCTCAAGCCTCTTCTTTCAAATGAATCAAAAATCATCAAAATCGGAGCTCGTTTACTATATAAAAAGCGCGCACAAACCAAAAAAAAGCAGACAGTCGAATTGTATACCTCCTCCGTTCGGGATTCGTCGGTCAAAAAGGGAGATAGAAGTTGTTACTCATCACTAGGGTTCAAATCTTAAATGCCCAATAAAAACTATTTTTAATTTTTTTTTTAATTTGACTTGTTCAGACTTTACCACATCTGTAACTCGGAAACATATGATTTTTTTTATATGTCCAATTTAAACGTTGCCGGATATGGTACCGTTTTTTCTAATTTTGCCGTCTCAAATTTTCCCCCTCCAACCCCATTTGGGAGAAGTAGTTTTTGGGGGGAAGGACATGTTGAATGTCTATTAATTTTTCAATGAAACCTCGAGCTAAAATATAATACTTTTTTCTTCCCATGTGTATAATAAATAACTATTTTTATTATCCGCAAATATTTCAAATTCATCCTGTACATGGCAAATTTTTTTTCGGTCATGCGTTACTTTTTTCCGAGAAGTTTTTTTTTTTCATTATATTATGTCGATTTTCTCCAATTAGAACTGTTAGCGCGACGATTAGGTTGGTTTCTATTATACCTACATATTAAATTAATACACACACATACGTGAAAGGTTATGAACCTTGAGATATTGTTAACGCTGACATAAAAAAAAGTCACAACTCTCCTTTCAATAACAATTATTATTAATCATTACAACACGTTGAATGAGCATTATGGTGATAATATCATCTTATTTTTCTTGAGTATACATAAATATACAGTGTGTCCAATATAAACACGGAATGGTATTAGAATATAGAAAACAAACAGTGCTCTATATCGTTTCTAAAAACTTTTAAGTAATAGCACTCTTGGTTTTTGTAAATTTGAAAGAAAAACTTGATTTTTAACATGCTTTTATAAGCTTGGTATGTATGTATGTATATAACGGAATCTTTGGACACGATTTTCACCCACATAAAAACATCGGATCGATTTGAAACTTTGTATACTTCTAAAGGACCGATGACAATACAATAATTTCATGTTGTGTATGTGCGAGTGGGACTCTTTGGTGGAGAGATCCACACCTACCTATGGGTGTTTTTGATTTCTGGATGAATTTCCGTGGAATTTTCTATCTGTATGTGGGTAGGGAGGTTTTTTGATGTGATTCATGCATCGCTTTAATAGCTAACCCAACAAAAAAATTTAAAATACGTAAATAAGATATGTTTTTAATGTAAAAAAGCGTGGGGTACAACTCAGGAACTCTTGCATTACTTTCTTAATAAATTATGCCACGGATAATAGTATTTTTTTTCTAATATACAAACTTAATCTTTATTCATGCCGTAAATTAAATAATATTTTGAATATGGGACAATATAAAACCTAATTTTCCGTATTTTCATTATAATTATTAAAAGAAGAAGTAAAGTAAAAGATAAATTGAAAAACAAAAATGATGCGGGTCTATATCTCACTGATATGGCGACATTTTTGTACGGCGATATTTTTTGTCGCAGCATTATTGACGGCGCCATTTTGTTATGACGACATTTTATCGTGGAAACATCATAATAATTTCTACTCTTAAACCCTGTATATTGATAAATATTTAACATCTTTATACATATTTATATTATATCGGTAACAAAAGTAGCGTACTTCCGTCGTACTGTTGTACTAAGTTGAAGATTTTGTATCACAAATTTCCGCAAACTCAGCAGCATTATTATTATCATAAATAAAGTAAAACATTGTGCCGCAACTTTTTTTTTATATCATCCTCGATACCTTTTTTTTATCTGCATAGAAACTAAGTATCAAACACTTTTGTGTTAATATTTGCAAAACAATTCCGATAAATTTGTACCAATATTGGAAAAAAAATTGTTTCACATTTTCTTATCAGAAGGCGTCGATAAATTATTATTTTATATTTGCCAGCAGGTTGTTGATTTACAAAGATATATACATTTATAAATTTATTGATATGTATATGTTTACATATTGTCTTATGTAGATATATGAACTTGAAGAATCACTGTTGTAATCGAACAAAGATTACAGGATATGAAATAAATACTATGGATTATATTTTTTGTATTTACATTTATAGGATAACAGTAAATGTAAGTACAGGTTGTTCATAAATGTCGTGTCGCAACCAACTTCGAGGTATACAATTCGGTTGAAGGTTTACTTTTTTTTTGGTAAGGCTATTCGCGCATTTTGCCTAGTTGACATGCTCCGATTTTGATTCATTGAAGAGAAGAGAGTTGAGAAATGGTCCTATATTTAGAAAAACTGAAGTCTCCTTGTCTCTAGAAACCAACGACGAAGGGAATGGAGGGGTCATTTTTTCTTGAAAATCGAAAATTTGAGGCGGCAGAATTAACGATAAGACCATATCCAAAAATGTTTAGATTGAACATTTTTTAAAAACAGTTACGGTTTTCGAGTTACAGCAATAGTAAAGATTGTATATTTCCGCTATGTGGAGGAGGTAATTTTTTGCGAAAATTGAAAATATGAGACGGCCAAATTAAAGAAGAGATTATATGTAGCAATATTCAAATTGGACATTTTTCCAAAAAAGATAAGGTTTTCGAGTTATAGCAGTCTGAAATATGTGTATTTCCGCCGCGAAGATTTGAGATCTCAATAATAACAGCTACAAGCAAAGAATATACATGGGTACTATCTGATATTAGTGAACGTTCAACGATTTTTCATGCCTAATGTTACACTCAAGAAACTGCCCTTTCCACATTTCGAAAATCTACAGATTTCAAATTTTAACATCTAAGAAACTCGAGAACCGCAAGATATTTTCTTATCTTTAATTCTGCCGTCTCGGGCAATTTTTTTCGAGAAAAATTGCCCCATTCACCCCCTTTAAATACTGTTGTAAAGGGAATTACAAGACCTGTAAAAAGACATCTTACTCGACCCCCAATGCTATTTAAATATTTTGGGATAATTCTTACCCTCACTAGGGGGATAAAAGTGTTGCGAGTCAAAAAAGCGCCCCCCTTGAATCAAAAAGCGACGGGTTCCTGCTCTTTCCCAAAATAATGACACACTTCCTGAAAGTGGCTCTGTTTCGTTTTGAATTGGCCACCCTGTATATAAACTTTTGAAGAAAAAAACATTTTGATTTTCTTTATTGACATACTTATAATGTATTATAACACCATACCGTTGAAATGTTTTCGAAAGTGTAAACGATTGCAATAGGTAGATTTCTATAAGAATAAATATTCTTTTCAAAAATTGGACCGACGTTATTAGTTGGTGCACTGAAAAATATAAAATCATATTAATTCTTTTGGTGCTGTTAATTTTGAAGTTGTGTAGTTGCAGGTAGATTGATAACTTTTGGCACCATCTTCACAAGTACCAGCACCAAATAGAATTAATATTATTTCAGTGCACCAACTAATAACGTCGGTCCAATTTTTTGTAAAAAATATTTATTTCACACTTTTGAGTGTAACATTAGTCACGAAAATCATAGAACGTTCACTAATACCAATGAAGATAGTACCTACTTATTCTATTACCCACGTATATTTTTTGCTTGTAGTTGTTATTACTGAGATCTCAAAACATCGCTGCGGAAATACGCTTAAGTATTTTAGATGTCACCATTTTAACACCGGTGTAACTCGAAAAGCGTAACTCTAAGGATAAAATGTTCATTATAAATATTGCTACAAATAATTATGTCTTTCATGTAGCACCCACAGATTTTCAATTTTCCAAAGAAATCGCGCCCTCTCCACATAGCAAAAATACATATTTAACATGCGTCTATCTCGAAAACCGTAACACTTTTGAGAAAATGTTCAATTTAAACGTATCCGGATATTGTCGAGAAAATTTGCCACCTCCACCCCCTTCGGTGGCGGTTTTCGGTGGGAAGGAGGTTTCAGATTTGCGTTTTTATGATTATGGGATCATTTCTCAAGCCTTCTCTCTCAAATGAATCAAAAATCATCAAAATCGGAGTTCGTTTACTATACAAAAGCGCGCACAAACCAAAAAAAAGCAGACAGTCGAATTGTATACCTGCTCCGTTCGACGTTCGTCGGTCAAAAATCACTTTTACCATTTATCACGTTACATACTATTTCACAAATGTTTATTTTGAGATATTTTCTGATGTGTCTACAGTCTATATACAGACGACACGAACGATAACATTCCACTGCTATCAAAGCAGCTTAAAATGTTATGTACTTATACAAAACTACATACTCTAAACGTAAAATTATCTTAATGATTTTTAGGAAAACAGCATTATTCGTCCCTAGATAAAATGCTATATTGTAAATGAGATAACAATAGATTTATTATATATATGTTTGGTAAATTATGGTCATAAAAATTTCAACAGAAGTTTCGTATAAATTGCAGACAGGCGCCTAAAAGAGATTTCTATATAATACACATTTTCAAATCGATCGGATAATATGGAATCGCCATTATTAGAACAGTGATAAGCGAAATGTAAACATTCTGTCGAATTGCAATTGCAAACAATCGGATAAAAATCATCCATCAATATAAAATAAATTTGTTCAAATCAATAAATTCCAAAAAGAAGAATATTTAAAAGTTCTAATATAAATTCTGTCTCTCAGAAGTAATATACCAGTCTATGAATATTTTAATTTTTAAATTGGACCGACTTTGTTAGATGGTGCACTGAAAAATACAAAATAATATTTTAATTTATAATTATAATTAATTTTATTGGTAGTGCTAGTTTCGAAATTGTGCAGTTGTAGTTAGATTGAAAACTTTCGCCACCAACTTCAAAAGTACCAGAACCTTTAGAACTAATATTATTATACTTTTCAGAAATTTTAAAACATCGCGGAAATAAACATATTTCAGACTTTCCCACTGCTGTAACTCGGAAACCGTACATTTTTTCGAAAAAGGTCCAATTTAAAAGTTGCTACATATAATCTCTTCTCTAATTTGGGCGTCGTCTCATATTTTCGATTTTCGAAAAAAATGCCCCCTTTGGGAAAAGTTTTTGAGAAGAAAGACATGTTGGAAATCGATTTTTTTCAATAGAACCAATTCTCAATGGTCCTCTATCAAATGAAAAAAGAATCATAAAAATCGGAGCACGTTTACTATTACCAGTGTTTTTTTTTTGACCGAGGAACCCCGAACGGAGAATGTATACAATTCGACTGTCCCGAAATTTCCTTCCCTCCGAAAACCGCCCCCGAAGGGGTGGAGTTTGCGAATTTTCTAGAAAATCGAAAATCTGAGTTGGTATAATTAAAGATAGGACAATATGCGGAAACGTTTAAATTGAACATTTTTTTTAAAGTGTTACGGTTTTCGAGATATACGCATGTTAAATATGTATTTTTGCTATGTGGAGAGGGCAATTTCTTTCGAAAATTGGAAATTTTTCAATACTACATGAAAGATATAATTATTTGTAACAATATTTATAATGAACATTTTTTCCTTAGAGTTACGGTTTTCGATATAAATCGGTGTTAAAATAGTAACATATAAAATACTCAAGCGTATTTCCGCAGCGATGCGTTGAGATCTCAATAACAACTACAAGCAAAGAATATACGTGGGTAATGGGATAAGTACTATCTTCATTGGTATTAGTGAATGTTTAACGATTTTCGTGACTAATGTTACACTCAAAAGTGTGAAATAAATATTTTTTACAAAAAATTGGACCGACGTTATTAGTTGGTGCACTGAAAAGTATAAAATAATATTAATTCTATTGGTGATGGTACTTGTGAAGTTGGTGCCAAAAGATATCAATCTAACTGCAACTGCACAACTTCAAAAGTACTAGCACCAATAGAATTAATATTATTTTATATTTTTCAGTGCATCAACTAATAACGTCGGTCCAATTTTTTGTAAGAAATATTTTTGAAAACGCTCGTACCCGTAATGCCATGGTTTTATGGTAGATTCATGTAGGTATACAGGGTGGTCGAAAAATAAGTTACGACCATGAATATCATTTTTTCAAATAAAAACACATTTTCATTTCTTTTTTTATATCGAATTATATCAAGATTTCGAGTAACATATCCTATAAAGTCAACGTATACATGAATTTATCAGAAAAAGATTGCATTAAAAATAAAAATATTAATTCTTGAATGAATTTGTGCAATAAACTAATAATTAATGAGTACTACACATTTTCTAATAGCAGTAAGTGCATGAAGTGAAGGTCAATAAATAAATTAACTTTGTAGGTATATATATTAAGTATGTAGATAATATACACAGTTTGAAAAAAAAAATTATTTACTTATACAGATGTTATTGGAAACCGGAAATAGTTGTTGGCGTAGAGTTATATATGACACGAATCAAAATAAAAGAAATCTGGTGTGTCCACTCACACGACTTTCCTACCGCTCGCAGGCAAATTCCAGTGATTGAAAAATTTTACTCTATTACAACACTTTTCTTACATAGCGACGATAATAGCGGTAGGAAAGTAAAAAACCTCTGGTCAAATCGTGCTACCACTCATTTTTTTCAGCATGTCAAGACAAACAACAATGGTCATGTAACATTTTTTCGCAAGATTAAACATTTAGCCATAATCTGAAGAAACATGTGGAAAATATGGAATTTTATTCAAGCATAACTTTTTTTGTGCTTTTTCTCAGAGATGGCCCTGTTTGTGGGTGGTAAAGGGCTCTCAGAAGAATACTTTAGGCAAGTTTAATCAAAATCCGTTTTCGCGCTACAGTCTTGAGCAAATCACGTTTTTTGGCTATAGCTCAACACCCAGTGTATACATGAGTTCCCTTCAGTACCACCGGCGAGTGATATTGGTACCAAACAAAATAAAAAAGAACGCAACAAACTACACCGATCCACAAAAATATTGAGACTAATTTGGCATAAGTAAAATAGATCAAATTTACTTTTAGCTTTCAGAACGAGACAATCCAAAATGATTCAAATGAAATTTAGAATTGAGCTAATTGATATTTTAGTATCACTTAACACAGGAAGAACCATTTTGGCGGAAGCCTAGACAATTTAGGTGCTACCTACATACTAATTGATCACGAAGTACGTACAGATGAAAAATTCTATTACCAATCAGAAATCGCATTTCCGTCAAAAGTTAATGACCTCAAGACGACAATAATAATTTAAATGGCATTTCCGAGACAACCCCCAAAATACATTCAAATGTAATTATGATTCTAACAACGTAAGAATATACAGAATGATATTAAATTGAGGTGAAAAAAATACCGGTAAAAGTCGGCCTCACACAAGAAAGGTTCCTTACCATGGTACAAGAAGCAATGAATCAGTGCTATCAATAAATTTGTGAGAGATAATTACAAATTCTTTACAAGATACCTACTTAAGTGAACGTTATTTCATTTTACATCGAATTGAAATCACCCTGTATAATAAAAAGTTATATATATATATATTCAAATTTATGATAATATAACATTTAAATTCTATTTGTGCTTCGACAATTAACACGTTCATTACTAATAATTATCGTTAGACTCTGAACTTCACAAGAAAAATTGTACTACTTCAATAACAGATAAATAGTGTTTAACTAGGACTAATTATTACTATTACTTAGTTACAGCATCCCGGAATAGATATTCCATCAGCTGTTTTGGCGTAGGCCGTTAAGTTATATTTAGGTAGGTATACGAGGGACAGTAGTTGTATCCAAAATGGAATTTTTGGGACAAACATCATTCTATCCGTGTTTTTTTTTGTAACCTTTCGTATGATAATATTATTTAGCCCCCACAAAATACAAAACATCCACACAAAAATTACATAATCAGGAAATAGATACAATGAGTTTAATAACCTCAGGAACATGAGACAAGAATTTTAGAGTGAAAGAAATAAGAAATATTGATTCATAAATCAGATAGCAAGGATCTGGCTATGCCCAAAAATGGTGACTATTTAGATAACTAAATATATTGAATGAAAAAAATAAAATCTTAATTCATCAAAAAATACAGACGCTTCGACTTCCTCATGTTTTAAAGTCACTGGATCAAATCACGTTTTAAGAAAGGAAGTACACTTTGACTTAGAAAACACCAATTATAAGCTAAATTGTACTCACCTTGACTGGAGTTCCATACTTAAAAAGGTTTTTGCTCTTAACTGGTGTCAAAGCCTGTCTTTCGTCGCACTGTGTCTTGACATCTTCAATGTTCTCACCTAGTATCTCATTTCTTAATAAAATATTATACACTGAACTGTCTCTGGCATTTTCACCAGTCTCTCGAGCTTTTTTACCCGTCTGCAGTCCTCTATTTGGATCGGGAATGGTGGCAAAGCTGGTCTCCCAACTGTTGTTGGCTCTGTATGGTATGAAACGATCATAGCTGGATATTCGCTCAGGTCGTTCGACGTCAAATAAGTTTCTAGCAACGGCGAGCTTAGTTTGTCTGAATATTCTTTCGTCGATATTGGTGAAAGACATTTCGAAAAACTGGAAAGGTAGATGCACTGCTAAGTATACAACTATACTATCCAAGTGTACAAAACACACCGTTGAAATTTTTATGTCCAATATCTCATGTAAATAACATGATAATTTTATAAGGTTCAAATGTCATTATCATCGAATGCATGTGCACTGTGCCTTCATTTGAATAATTCGATGCATTTCGATTTGGAATAATTGTCGTGTGATGCTTGTGTAGTTTTGAATCTAAACGATTTGATCAGGAACGTACATCTAGATTGGTTCAGCTTGAATAAGAACCCACAATTTGTGCTCAATTTTTCACATGTTGGTTGTTCTGGAATATTAAAAATAACTTTGACCACCAAAAACAGAATAAGTAACACTAGTAATACATAAATATCAAATGACTACTTCCACTTGAATGCTCATGACTTGAAGCTAATCGCTTATCGCTAGATGCTAGATTTATCTTTTAATCGTTAATTCTTTGACATTTGACAGTATCAATTATGCTATGCTGCCAACAAAACGAATAGCATAGTGTTGTATTCTTAATATACCATAATTATTCCCGAAAATATTAGTGTCCGCAAAGACAAAGATATTGTTTCAAAGATTTTACCACTAAATTTTGAACTTTGCGAAAGTATTGAAAGATTATATACTATTAAATTAATAGATTTTGTTTCCTTTTATCATTTTCTTACGAGTTTGATCCAGAAATTGTAAGTATCTGGCAATCTCGCAGTAGAGCTGGCGCAGAAAACACTATCTAGCTGGCGTATTGCTCCATGTCATAATGGCATTTAAATTTGACTGAATAGGGAACCATAGAACATAAGATGAACAATTTACTAGTCATAAAGCTTAGTAACCCGATCCTTGATGGCCAAAATCTAAAGGTCAATTCAGAAATTGATTAAGAAAATGATAAGAATATAGAGATTTAACAGGTGAGAATATTTTATATTGATTTAAATACTACTCGATATACAGCGCCGAATTATCAAATCTAAGTTTCATGTTCCGTAACTGAACTACTGTCATTACTGTCAAACGTCAAACAGAAAAGTAAAGTTTTAGTTGTCTCTGGTGAAGTTACTAAAATAATATCGGGTGTGTTCGTTGCGATTCGTGTAAAATAAAACAAATAATTTTGACCAAATTTTTAATACATAATTTATGTGTTAATTAGTAAACACTTATTTACGCATTTATATTTCAAATACAGGATGGTATGAAAGGACCATTTGATCTTTTATATTCTTCTAATGTTATGTTACTGATATGCTGTATGCCAAACAAGTGAAATCAAGTTGCACTCAAAGCTACTCTACTACTAGAATAGATCTATATTTATAATACTCACATGCATAGAGAATCTAAATATAGGTTAATTTTGCAGATCTGAGAAGCGCTATTCATGATAAAATACAAAGAGAAAATGTTTTGTATTATGGGTAGATCAGGGAAAGTTTAAATTGGAATATGTCCCTAACTATATTTTTGGAAATTGGGCATAACGCCTCTTTGAGAACAAAAAAGACCCAGGAGGGTTTCACTCATGATTGGGAGGTGTACGTGAAGGGCTGTAATGGTGCCGACATCCAATACTATGTGGATAAGATAGTATTTAATCTGCACGAAACATTTGCCAAACCAAAACGAGGTGGGTACCTAGACAACTAGCTGACCGCAAATTTATATTTATGTGTTCCGACGAGCAGTTGCATTATTTTTAATTTTCAGTGGTAAAGGAACCACCTTACTCGGTCCGAACATCAGGCTATGCTGGTTTTACGTTGCCTATTGAAATCTATTTGAAAAATAATCAGGATCCCAAGAAGATCCGCTTTGATTATGATCTTTATCTGCAAGATACGGGACCGCCGATACAGAAGGCACAAAAAGAAAAGTACGTGTTTTTCAATCCATCAGAGGAGTTTCGATTTAAATTGCTAAAAGGTGGAGCATTGGTATGTTAATACTCTGATAGAATATCAGTGCACTATTTCAAATAATCCTTTTTAGTCTGGTTCATCCGCAAGTAGTATTCAGGACAGTGATTTTGCGAATAGAAACGCCGACGAACGCAATTCAATGACCAGTAAACCAAAGCTAAGTGGTTCAGAAATGGTCAAGAAACACAAGTACAAATTAGATGAACCGAGAAATACAGATTTTTCAAATTTGTTTGGTACACCTATACTAAAAACTAGTAAGACTGTGGAAATACTCAAGCCCAAGGAGGCGTCATCGAAAGCATCATCAAAACCTGAGAAAGGTATTGTGATATATATTTATATTTTTGATTATGTGTTGAAATTAATTATATGTAACAGTTGTAGATAAATCTGAGAAGACTAAAACCAAAAGTCCTCACAAAGATCGAGAAAAGGAGAAACAAAAGGAAAAGTCATCGTCGGATGCTGGAGCGGAAAGGAAAAGCAAGGATGAGAAGAGGAAGTCGAAAGATGAGAAAAATCGTGAGCGGGACAGGAGTCGAGAGAAGAGCTCGAAAAAGGAACGGGACAGAGATAAATCTCCAAATGTCAAGCAAAGGAGCCCTAGTCCCCCTAAAAGGTGGGTTCTTGATGAATTTGCTGTACTTTTACTTTCATCATTTGGGTGTATAAAACGCGGTCCCAAACTTTCTGCCAATTTCTATCCCAATGGATAGGAGGTATTGAAGTACAAAATTATTATTTTTATACGATAATTCGTATGTTTTTTTTTTGTTTTTTTTTTCAATCATTGAGTTCATACTCAGTGGACTTGCAAAATAAATGTTCATTTACCTATTTGAGGGCCCGGGAAAGTCATCTGATCATGTCATGTAAATATATTTTTTCAATAGATCACCAACATCGGGGTACCTTGAAATGTAGAGATTTGTCAATATCGAACCCATTAGAATAACTTCCCTCTTGATAGTTAAAAAAAAATATTATTTTGAAGAATGTTGCCTAATAAAAATTTGGAAAAATTGTTGTAATATCATAATTTTTATCTGCAGATCTCCAAAGCGACCACCGTCACCTCCGCCACAGCATCATAGTCAGCAGCAGCAGCAGTCAAGCAAACATGCATCCGGCGGCGGCGGAACTAGCACGGCCAGTAGCAGCAGCAGTAGCAAGGATCGAGACAAGGACAAAGAAGTGGACAAAAGTGAGAAAAAAGATAGGGAAAGAAAAGACGAAAAGAAATCCAAAAAGGACAAAAAGGAACACAAAGAGAGCAGCAGTAAGCATAAAGAGCGAGATCACAAGAGCACCAAGGAGGGCAGAAATAAGGAAAGTGCTGCCTCTGCAGCACCGCCTCCGGTTAGGGCGGTAAAAGATAGTAATAATCCTGTACAAAGCGCAGGCGCTACCATGACTAACTTACAGGCGAATTTAAAAGAAAAGGTATGGTGGAAAATATCAATTTACTCTTATTGAACAAAAAACAGATAGATATTGGTGTGATCGAAACTATCAAGCGTTGCCGAATTCTTAAATTGGAACTCATTTGAATGTCATAATTAATAAATACAGCGTCCATTAGACGATAGGTTTCACTCAGTCAGTTTTGTCAGTTCCATTGGGCCTATTGAATAAAAATGTAGCAATTATTGAAGTAATTGGTTTTGCTTCCAGCAATTGCTAAAAAATACAGCAATAGCTTCTTGCCAAAGCATTTCCTCAGAGAAAAAAAAAACAGAAGCAGTTGCTAACATTTGCTTAAAAACTGATAAGTATGGCAATATCTGGGGCCTTTATTTGTGAAGATAGAAAAACATTTTTTATATAAAAATTGTATTTCGCATTTAAAAAATGGAAAAATATATTTGGGTGAACCAAGAAAGCCATGGACACAGTAAAAATAAAATATAAATAAATTATACAAAATAAATAAATTTATGAAATATAACAATTTTATTATTTCCATGGCTTTCTTGATACAAAATGTGTTTTTTTGCAATTTTTTTTTATAGTTGAAGCTAAAATGTCTCGAAAATGGTTTACCTAAATATCATCAATATGAGTTATTTTGCGATTTTTGTCTCGACAATATCGGTTGTCATTAAAAGAACCGAAAAAAACCTAGAAACCTAGAGATATAGATATATTTTATTATTTAGAGCTACGCCCTCTAGCGGTAGACTTAGCAACTTATAAATATTTTCCAGCTCTTTCTTCTGATTCGATTCACCTCTAACATTATCCTCTCAGGGTCGTCCGATTAACGGATCTACGTTTGTCCGAGGCATCGCAGGTCCCAAATGGATGAACCTATTTGTTTTTTTTTGTTTTTATCTATTAGCTAGACTTTTCGAGTTTCAGTTAACGTTTTATTCTTTTCTAGACTGAAAAGAAATACCAACAACAACCAAAGGAGAAAGATTTAAGTTTAAAAGACCAACAAAAACCAGCTGAAGAAGATAAAAATATCGACAACATACAAAGCAAATCTCGATCTGATAGAGCTGATGAAAAGAAAGAAAAGACACACAAACACAAGAAACGCGATCGCAAAGACAAGCACTCCTCCAAGAGTGGTGGAGGTGGTGGTGGCGGCGAGAAGGAGAAGAAATCATCGGGCGGCAGCAGTGAGCGACCACCGAGTCGAAGCAGTAGTTCTGCCATTAATAATGCATCGGCAATCAAAGATTCAGCCAAAGATGCTCCAACGATGGCGTCGTTGTCGTCAGTTCCTTCTTCTTCTTCTGCGACAAAGGACTGTGCCAGCACATCCGATAAGAGTAATTTGTTTGGCAGTCCAAAGAGCGAACCCCATTCCCCTGTCTCTGGTGTTGCTTCCCAACCGGAATCGAAGGTATGAATTTAAGTTTAACGCGACGTTTTATCCAGTATTTAAGGTAGTTATAAAATATAATAAATAAATAAATTTTTTTCGACAGATTTCTTTTGAATTTCAGTTTTATACGGTTTAGAATGCCTTCTTCATTACAGCAAAGTTTCAATATGATTCACCGTTTAGTAATCAAAAAAAATATATATATTTTTTTCATTTTTACATACAGCGAATGTATCATTTCACCAAATTTTAATTTTTTTTCGTTTAAACCTTCCGCTGGATTTCAATGAAAAACTATTATATTATAAAATGAAGCTTGAAAAAAATGTGTATAAAAATTCAAAGCGCTTCATCGTTCCGTTTTTTTAATACAAGTTTTTGAAGTGTAGTACCTATCTCCGAGAACTTCGTATTATACACTTATGACTTTGGTGATATTTGGCAACAGCTGCTTGGATTTCCTTTTCCCGCCTTGTATTAAAATGTTGTAGCTTCTCTAGAATTCCTTTTTTAATAAATTTACCTTTGACAGCAATTGACTAGACACCGTATTATGGTATTTATGTTAGTCTATAGTCTATGGTATTATTCAAATTTAAAATTTAAACGCACTAATGACACTTTTGTCTCTGACTATCTCGCGATAACTACCTTAACTGGCTCTCATTATTATTTATTCTAACCCTTATATTTCATTTCGGAACACATCACATTTAAATCATGTGTAGGATCGCTGCATTGCCATTCTTATTTTAACTCGTCAGCTATATATATATATATATGTATATATATATATGTATATATATATATATATATATATATATATATATATATACAGGCTGTTTCAAATTCGACTCTCACCATTTGAATGTTGTTATATGTCTATAAGTTAGTCTAAAAAAACATTTGGTTCAAAAGTATATATATATAGTTTGATTCTGAATTCTTGACTGGTTTATTATTTGATAAAATAGATTTTTGTTGGGGATGCAGTCATTTAATAAATAAAATTCTTTCGATTATGCCAAGCTTTCGAGAATGTTTATTCTCTTCGTCGGGGCAAAATTCGTGAATTTATATAAAATTAATATATATATATATATATATATATATATATATATATATATATATATATATATATATATATATATATATATATATGACTCAGGATGTGTATCCATAGGCTCAGTTCATAAGAGTATTTTGTTTTTATCTGAGCGATAGCTATATATCACGGAGGATACGTTCTAAGAATTTAAACACCAAGAAAACAATAACCATTGCAAATCTTATGTGATGAAGATTCGAATAAACCCCATTGTTGTATCAAACAGAAGTTGTTCAATGATTGTCGTTTGTATCAGTAGATTTCGCTGGTTTTTGGCACACGCTTGGATAATTAATTGAGGTGTTTTTTTGCCTCTTTTAAAATTTTCTCAATAGGCAGTGTCGTATTGAAAAAAAATGTCCCCAATCGGTTACTGTACTGAAGAACTGTTCCAAGTACCAGTCTTTTGCGAAAATCTTATTTGGAATCTATACAAATTAAATACTACTTTATCTTTTTATCCACAATGTATTCAGGTGGAAAATAACCTCCTCAATTCCTCATACCGAGCTGGCATGGTCAATAATGACGATGACACATCATCCTCATCGAATGATGCTGCCTCATCCTCGGGGGCGGCGTTGAAGGGGGTAGGGGTCTCTGTAAACAACCACAACAACAACAGCAACAGTAGCAGGGAATCATCACCGATGCCGACATCAGCAGCAGCACCAACACAAATTCCAGCCCCTCTGGCATCAGCTAAGCCACCAAAGTCACCGCCGCCTATGCAACGACCGGCTTCGGCATCACCCACGTCTGCACTCACTGTCAATAAGGATAATGAGGCATCGGTACAGAAGAAACAACAGCAGGAGATTGAGAAAAAAAACCGGAGCAGCAACAGCAGTGGTGGCGTTGGTGGTGATGATGCCATGGCGGCCAAGAAAAAGGAGAAAAAGGAAAAGAAAAAGGTAAGGAAAATTGGTTGGGTATGTCTTTGACACGGCCGGGAGGTGTTGGGCGTGACAACGTCAGTTTTCCGTATTTAAAGAAGGTTTATAATAACAATTATAATAATAACGATTTATTCCTCAAGAAACATAAATGTTTATAACAGGGAAAGTAAAAAAAAACATAAGTATTGTAATAAGCAATGAAATCAGAAATGTAATGTAAAGCTATATAGAAAATTATTTATTATATAGCATTAATAATAAATATTTTTTTAAATTATTTTTGAATCTTGTTTTGCCTTTTTTTTACTCCATATTTTATTTTGATTTTTTATTGATACAAGATTATTGGAACATCTAGTTAAATAATTGTGATGATCACAATTAAATCGAAAAACTAAATTTTAATGTTTTAAATTATTTACGACCAGATGAATGAATATACAAATTTTAATTTTATATAATGAACAAATATCAAATAATTTCCTGGGTTTATATAAATTAACTGTGTCGTTTCTCTGTAATTCAATTTGAATATGCACTTTATAATTTTATTCTGAAGTATTTTCAAAGGTTTCAGTAAAGATTTTGTTGTTGAGCCCCAAACTTAAATTAAATATTGAAGCTTTGTATATACTAATGAAAAGTATATTAATCTCAGGTATTTTAAATGTAAATAATTTCTAATTTTAAATAGAATTCCAATTATTGGAGCTATCTGTTTTCTTAATTTTTCAATGTGTTTGGACCATGTTAGATTTTCATCTATGAATAATCCAAGAAACTCGACAGTGGGAGAGTATTTGATATTATCATTATTGAATTTGATTTGATTTTTTAAATCAGTAGATATATTTTTCCTGGCTATAAAAGTGAAAAATGATTTTTCATAATTTAGTGTTAGCTTGTGAGATTTTAACCAATTGGAGATTTTGCTGATATCATGCATCATACTAATTTTGATTTCTTGTAAATTACTTCCACTATATACTATAGAAGTATCATCAGCAAACAATTTTTTTTTCCATTCAATTTCAAACTTACCAACGAATTTATATCTCTGTAAGAAATTTACCTCATTCTTATTGAGATTATCATATTTATATTTTTTGTAGGATAAGCGAGCAGAGAAGGATTTGGAGAAGAAAAGGAAGCGAAAAAGTGACTCGACCACAGGTACCGATCAACCACCACCTGAAAAATTGTTCAAAGAAGAGGAAAATAATAATTCCGATGATGAAAGTAAGGTGTCGAGTACAGAGGATGTTGTACCAGTGGCTAAAAATCAGGTAGGTTAAGAGTTTCATATGCACTGAACACTGAAGCTTCGTCCTATTCCTGGTATAACCTACAAATTCTGTCATCTGCCACTCATTGTCTCAGTGTTGCCATTATCTACATATATTGTCTATTAGTCTCTTGCAATAAAATAAATAGATAAATAAGTAAAGATAGCAATTTCATGACGAACACTATAAAAAAATATTTATCATTCACATTTGCATGCATTTGACTTCGTTTTGATACTTTCTATTCGAGCATCAGTTTAGGGTCAAGTGTGACTGAGCGGCATCACTGTATCACTGTACCAAATTGACATTCTGTGACAGCGATGATTGTGCGATAGTCGCGTTGCAGCAGTTGCTAATTTAAATGATAATCCCGCAGGTACTTTCATATTTTAAATGTTTTTGTTGCTTATAAAAACCCTGAATTATAATATTTGTATATATGAAGAATGTATTGCCTCCGACTACCCCCTTGCAGAATGAAATGTTAGCTGAATTATTTCATCTTTTTTTGCAGTGTGATATGGATATGTTGCGCGACCTGCAACACAAAATAATGGGCCTCAAGGACAATGCTGATTTGCAAAAAGTTGTGCAACTGATTGCCGAAACGGGACAGTACGAAGTATCGGCGCATACCTTTGATTTTGATCTTTGCCTATTGGACAGATCGACGGTGCGACAATTACAAGACTTTTTCGCATCGATATCATAGTACAAAATAGACGGGAATATTATTTATAGTAATAATAATAATAATAATAATAGTAATAATATGAGAGAGCAAAATGAGGAGAGAAGAGGCAAAGCGATTCATTTCTTTATTTATGGATGTATGTATGGTCTCTCAAGTTTTTTCGTCGCTGAACAACATTTGGTATGTATTGCTTGAATAAAATCTTATAACGTTTAATGCTGTGCTGAACTTTGTGGGGTGAGTTCACTTGCGTAAGACTCAAAAGTTCGCAGATTGCTTCCAATGGTTTATTTTCAACACTCTGTACACGAGCTTCTGTTGTAGTACAACTGTCACAACTTGTCACTTTGACAATCTATACTGTCACTGTCTTTAACGACTGAACTACTATCACATCATTCTAAATGTATACCTATAATTTGATCCTTGAATTTTAATGTCAAGCTCAGTATGGGGATTGCGAGCTTAGTACGCATGCGCGAAGGGGAGGTGGCTTGGAGTCACATCATATGGTATCCATGGTAACATCACAGCTTACCAAATAAACTGTGCCAATGGTAAACTTTGTAACATAATGACATGTCCCTCGTCTCAGAAAAAAAGGTCATGACGCATGCGCATATCGCCTTTCCCTGTTATAAACATTTATGTTCCTTGGGAAATAAACCGTTATTATTACCGTTAATTCCCATCACTTTGCGCAAATATAACCTTAAAATCCACACCTCACCACATGTTTTCTCTTACATGGCCTTATTATTCTGTTTTTGTTTGTTTAATCTTTGATTTCATCTCCTTTTCAGGTTTGGATCCATTTCTGCAATATCTCTCCAGTATTTTATCTCATTTTTTCGAAAGGGCATCATTTTTTTTTAATTATACCAAATGATCTGTGGTACTTTTTCATACTGATAATAATAATAATATGTAGAATTATAGTTAGCGTAATTTAATGTAATATAAAATATAACATTTGACTTGGTTTACTACGATGTACGATAAAATACCAGTTTTTTTTCTTCTAAAAACTAGGAGAGTGCAAGCGATGAATCTGTTTAATATTTATTTTTTTTTTTTAAACTTCGTATCTCTTTTACGAAAAGATTCTAGATTTTTAATATCTATATAGCTCAGATTACTTTGTTATTAATTATATTACGCATTTAAATTCAGTTATTTCCTATAGTCAGAATTACTGAAAAACTCATCCTAACTTTTAGACTATCTATTATCAGATGGTTTCCATAACTATGTTCTTTGAATAAATGGACCATCATTGCAAAATATATTCTCAGCAATATTACATTCAAATATATACCGAGTGTTTGTATATTTTTATATCTTCTCAAGAACTGTAGACGATATAACTATCTTATTGACATCCGATATACAAAAATATAATTTATTTTTCCGGTAAATACATAAAAATGTAGAACCGTCAAATGGAATAAATTTAATTATAGTACAGGGTGGGAAAATTTTTATACTTTTATTAAACTAAACCATAAGCTTGGCCAGGCCTAAATTATGTCATCAGTCAATGTCATATTCCAATATTGAGTCCATATATCAGTAAATTTTCGACGGCCATTCTAACCCTGCAGACGACGTATTCTGGGACTTACGCAAATGTACAGAATACGGCTACTGTAGGTGTATTCTTTACATTTGCGCGTAAGTCTCAGAACTAAAAGTTGCAAGTCAGAATACATCAAAACTCAACACATTTTGTTGTATTCTGTCTTTCAACCTTTAGTTCTGAGATTTACGCAAATAATGTACAGAATAGGCCTACTGGCCGTGCTAATGTTTTATATTTCGGAACAGGTCGTTTACCTCTTTTTCTGAGATAAACACAAAGGTGAAAACAAAAATTAGCTATCGTCCTAAAATTCAATTTTGTGCGCATTTGATGCAAGCGTATACCTATCTTGTTTATTTGTTATCGAAATTATATTGTTTTCGACATTCTTCAGATACTTTTTTGAGTATTAGTATTAGTTTATTGAACTCAAGATTTTTTTTATAAATATGCTTAATCACTGAAATAATGAATTTATTGCATTTGGCTGTTTATTTTAAACACTGAATGAAATTTGCTCGTGCCCCTCAATCTGATGTCGTTCTTTTTATTGTTTTATTTCGTTTTGTTTTCGTTCATTAAAACCATAGCTACTCTGTGATATATATATGAATCATAAATAGGTTTGCATTATTTCAACGAAAGGAATTTGTCAAAAGACATCGAATTGGAGGGCGTTGTGGAAGGAAATGTCCATTTTAAGAGAATAATTGAATGAAATAATATTATGCATCATTGTAAAAAAAATCAGATAGCCTTATTTATATATATTATATATAAGTGAGCATGCTCTTATGTAGTTTGACATAAATACGTAATTGAGAGGATACCTCGTGAATTTTTTTTAAGTGTTGTTAAATATTACAATACCTATAATGTAAAATAATCTCTAGCTAAAAAATTCATATCACAAAGTATCGTGTGATCTGGAATGGCATGTATATTTTGGGTAATGATTGCAAAAATATGTTTGGGAGAAATTTCTGTAATTGTAATTTATTTATCTCAAATGAGCATTTTATTTATAATATGTAATTAATAACGGAGATCTGTGTTCCCTTTTCATATATTTTTTTTTTAAAAAAGGCTGATTGATATAATTTTGCCATTTAAAATGAAAGCTTCTTATCATTCAGCATTTATTTTCAACGCATTGAATTTTTCATATTGTTTCTCCATTCTGTATAAAATTAGATAATACACTTTATATATATATATATATATTTAAAATCTTTGTATTTGAGTAGGTTTTTTCTTGAATATTTTATTTATTGTATATTTATTTTTATGATAGTTGTAGGGGTTTATTAATTTTTGAGTTGACCTTAAATAAAAGAAAATGATAAAATATGTTTTTTGGCTTCAAGGTACCTTTGAAACTTGAAAATCGGACACCGAAAATTTTAAACGATTACAATACTAGACTACTTGAGAAGCGGCCAGGAAACTAAAAAACAAATCAGCTTTTGAAAAACAGTTTTATTTTAATAACCAACATAAATTAATCAGGCACACTACTATAAATACTTCTATGTAAAACTACAAACTTCTTATTTTCTTCTTCTCTTTATAAAGACTCTCTTTCTGAACTGAAACAATCAATTTTTGTAAGTTTTATTATCTAATTCTTAAGAATAAAGATGGTATAGGTACATAATAGACATTCCTGGTATCTTGAAAATGGTACAAAACTATTGTAAAATAATAAAGTTTACCAATTATCTCTTGCCATCCACACATGAACGCCGTATCTTATCAAGGTTATAATGGTTTATTATACCCTAATTTATGTCAGTACAACCTTTTTCTTCTCAAATCTCATTCTACTATGGTTTTGTACCATTTTCTGGTAAGAAATAATGAAGATACCACGAAGGTTTGTTCTGGACCGTTAGTAAAAATATAAGTACACTTACTGAAGGGATCGAATCTAATAATTTCCAGTTTCTCAGCTAGCCTTTCTCTTACTTGGTTAAATTTATGTCCACTTATAACACTTTCCATTTGGACAAGGATGTTTCTGAAAATTGAGTTCCGAAAAAGTCAACATTGAAAATATAACCTATAAAATATCAGACGAAGCACAGAAGCACTTACTTGCTTTTGATTTTTTTAAATAGAACATTTGTCAAAAACATGTCGAATCAATTCAAGGAAAATTTCCCCTTTTCTTTATTCCAACCACAAGCTAATTGAAGCTAATAATCAGGAAATTAATTTTCAATTAAAAATAAAACAAATAAAATTTGCTTTCCTACACACATATGTCATTTGTTATATGTCAAACGGTTGAGTCAAGGCAGAGGATCAGAGAACACTACGTTCAAATGCATATGTCATGAATCATAAAAAAGAAACACAAATCAAATAAAGAGGAGATGATTTACCATAGAATTTGACGTACCCATCACAAATTGTTCTCTGGTACTCATTTTCTATCCATCAAAGAACAGTTTTCACGCTTCATAGAATGAATTCTGGATTTTTTTTTCTATTGAAAAATCTAAAATTAAATAAGCTTTTATGTAACTATTTCCTACCTTTAATAAGAAATTACTATTAAAAAAACCTTAATGTCTATACCACAGTTGAGTTCGGTCTGTGTCTATGCTCTATTCTGATTAAGTCACAAAACATTAAAAAGACCTGTTTGAAAAATATTATAATTTTCTTAAGTATATTTTGAAACGTTTTTTTAATCATTTTTTTGTTTTAAATACGCTTAACTAGCAACAACAAAAAAAAACAACAAAACTATTTCTTGTTTTTTTCTGAAAAAGTAAAGTATATAATAAGTTAAATTTCTTGAAAATCCAAAACCACAAGCAGATTTTATATTATACAATAGATACAATTATTTAAAATCAAGAAAAACTAACATTGACATGTAAGATATGAAAAGATTAGGTTTTCATATCATTATAAAGTTTTTCATATGGACCAAAAAAGCTAGATTTGATTTTCTCCATTTTTATTACCTGAAATTATCACAGAGTCACATGAAGTTTCTTATATCACAGATCACATCAAAATCGGGAACTTCATCTTTGTAACGTAACTCTGAGATTACTTCAATACATCTGCTCTGCACGCGGCAAAAGCGCAGGCAGATTCTTGTCTCTGATTTCATGTTAATGGATTAAATGGATAAAGAATGGATGCTATTCTGGTTTAGTTGAAATTGAGGTATGTTGAATTTGATTTAAGCTATTAGATTTCGTCAAAAATACTTTGTATTAACACACAGTTTAGAATTAATATAAAATTTAGAAACGGTTCTTGCTTGTAATCACCATTTTGAATTGACTTCAAAATATTGGTATTATTCTTTATATCTAATGGCTCCGCAGTTTGATTTATGTAACATCGAAATCAATGAATTTTCATTGGTTAACACTTCTGCAAATTATATTTCAGATGGCTAGTCGACAATATTTCGGAAATACGGAGGAAGTAAAAATGGGTGATTACAACCTCAATCACTATCCAATGGATGATAAAATGTGTAAATTCACCTATTCGAAGTGGTGTTCGAATTGTGAAATGAATTCACCAAGAAGGAGATCCAGAAGTGAAACTAATGAACCCAGAAATGAACCTTGCCGAAGGAAAGTTAAAGAAATGAAAATGCTCAGTCCTAAGAAGTATCATCGCAGCAAAGAGTACGAGAATATGGAATATGAATATGAAAGTAAAGGTCAGTGGGAAGAGAAAGATAACATGAGATATGAATGTTGCCGAATACGATCAAATCTCTGTGAATTGCCCACTTCATATATATCAAATAATTGCCAAATGCCTTCAAACGTGACAAGCCTTCCAAAATTGTCAAACGACACAAGTGATTTTGTAGACTGTCTTAAAAGTGTCACATCTTATGAACACACTTTGAAATTTGTAGATTTTAATGATCAATTAGAAAATTTAGGAACTAATATGCAGGATAAATCAAAGACGGACACTATAAATAGTAAGATCAGTCCAGCTAGGTTGGACTATCAAATTAAACAACATTCTAGGAAAAGTGATAATAAGATATCAAATAAGATTAATTATATTAATTCTAAGAATCCCACTACTGCGAATTTACAAGAAAACGTTGTTTTACACAAACAAGGTGACAATCAATTAGAATTAAAACAAGCTCATGTGAAGAATTGCGGTGGCAGCAGCAGCTTACCTGTAGCAACTACAGTACCAAATTATTGTCGAGATTGTTGTCCTCTGATGGATTTTAAAGTAGTGCACCAAAATTTGACCGAACGCAGACCACCTCTATGCTACGATACTGCCACTTATTTCGACAGAAATGAGACATCAAATATACGTGAGCGCTACAATTGCGAATTGGAATATTTGCGGGAAAAGTTGAGATTACTCAAAAATAATGCCTATGCTGGTCATAATGCGAAAAGAAGTAGCACTGCAACATCAGTATCTACCAGTAATGTTGTTGGAGCAACAGCAGCTGATGAGGATAGTGGTGTAAAAGATGTCGTTGTCAGCAGTATGGAGATAAAGACAAAAATCAAAAAGGAAAGGCGAATCATTTCTCCGCCACTAATTAAGTCGCATCGAAGTAGATTGGCACTCAAGACCAGAGCTAAAGTGAGTTCAGTGAAATTGAAGAAATGTCGATCGAAACCATCGAGTGTAATTTCCGCTGGAGCTCCTGATTTTGATAGGTGAGTCATCCAGTTTCTTGTTTCTTTATATTTTTTCAGGTAATCAGTAGGCCAAGTTAAAGTTCCACACTTTTTATTCCCTGATAATGTTCTACTACATAAGTAGGTACCTAATTCATTTTTGAATGGTTTTAGGCTAACATATTCTCAGTAGGATACCTAATTTAGGTCAAAATTTTTTGGTAAATGTATAGGTAGATCAGGTTGGTTTCAAAGGATTTTTGGCCTTTTATTTGCTTAGTTATGCATCGTAGAAACTCATTGCAATGAAAATTTTAAGGCGCCAACCCCCAAAAATAAGTATTCTGTGATATACTTTTAGTAGTAATTTGGCTAATATAATACTAAATTAACCCGATAAATAAAAAAAGTGCTGCAATTAACGAAAACAGGTCCTTAAAAATATAAGGGGAAGGAAAAATCAGCTTGCCGCTATATTTATGTTGTAGATTACGTAGATACAAGCTATTGTGCGATGTTGCCACAATGACACGTTTGTACGGACATCCGATACATGAAGTCGAATTTGTAGGAATAAAGTAATAAATAAATAACCAATGAAATATTGATAATACGCTATCAAAGTAAACAGTGCAGCAGCGTAGTGGCGCACAGGCCTGTCATCGTATGAGTCGACATTAGAAGAAATTCGAGGTGAAAAGAGATTTTTTTTCCTCGTCAGTGACCGCGTAATAATTTTTGGCGGAAACAGATCCAATACATGTCCCGAAGTTGGTGTTGAAGTGAAATTGCCGAGATCCGCGTGGACCTGTTCTACACATTGACCATTAAAATTCTATTGGTTCTGGTACTTTTGAAGTTGGTGCCAAAAGTTTTCAATCTAACTACGACTGCACATCTTTAAAATTACTAGTACCAATAGAATTAATGTTATTGTGTATTTTTCAGTGCACCAACTAATAAAGTCGGTCCAATTTTTTGTAAAAAATATTTATTTCACATTTTTTAGTGTAACATTAAAATAGAAAAGACTTTTATTAGTGCACGAATTCTGAAGTTGTGCAGTTACAGGTAGATAGAAGACTTTTGGCGCCAACTCAGTAACATTGCAATGTTATGACGTCATCGTTATTTAATGCCGCCAAGATCATCTTTTGAGAAAACTGTTTCCCAGAATTTTTGACAAATAAAAAATTTGTCCTTATTGATATACGAAGTATCAAAAAATAAATAATTTTAGGTACTATTGAGTCAGTATTAACATTCTTCTAGCAAAGGATATAATACTTTTTTTCAAATTTTGTTTATTTTATATCAGAATTTGTATAAGTAATATAATAATATAACTTGAAATTATTTAAAATCTAACTCTTAATATAAAGTTTAATACGCCCTCTAGAAAAGTTTTCTTTAGATTATTATCTTATCTATTGTAGGTAAGTTTGGATCGATATAAACTAGTCTTTGGCCAATATTTCATTTAGTTTTATTGACTGCAAGCGATTTATGTCTAGAACATACAGATGCTTCAGCAATAGTATGCTGTTCCTGTAGAATACAATAATTATATATTAGTGCTTCCAAAATATATTTTTGATTGATATTCAATAATCGTTTCTCACTAAAAAGGTTGTGTTGTTTATTAAACGTTAAAATTTTGATAGCATGCTTTTGTATTCTGGCTACCGACCGGCCCTAATGCATTTCAATAAGCTGAACCCCAACAAATAATCCTATAAAATAGTACGCTACTGAACAAAGCATGGTATAATTTTAATAAATCAGTTTTGTCAAGAATATATCTCATTTTATAGAAAACAAAAACTTTTTTAACAATATTAAAAATAATTTTCTTCCAATTCCGATTTTCATCCACTGTAACACCAAGCACGGTATTTAACTTCATTTACTCTTTTTATTTGATTATTGATCACATTTAAAGTTAAAATTATTATAGCAATCATCATTATGTATGTCTGTAAAACTCGATTTTGACATATTTAAAGCCATTCTGTGGTAATTAAACCATTTTCTTATAATTTACTTTAATTAATTGAATGTTTTTAAAACTCTTCTTCATTCAATTATTAGCCAAATCATTTCCTTGTTTATTCAACATTTCTGAGTATTTATATATTACATATATAAATAATTCTGCCAACTTCCATTCAATTAACCGATGAGTAACTAAAGTAAGTACATAGTGTGGGATTGACCTTGCTCTCACTTAATGATCTGTGAAATATACATATTATATTTATTGTAAAAACTTAATCATCATCGCCGTTTTATTTTGAGTGTAGTTGTTGAAAAATTCTTTACATACTTTGGCAAACATCTCAGAGAATAGGTAGTTTAAAATTAGGATATCCCTCTTGAGTGTGTATATTGGATTGAACAATCAAAATATTGAGGTGTGCAAAAGCAGAGATTACTCGATGTCTGGCAATCGACGCCATGTGAAGCTGGTGGAACCAGACATTATTATTATTATTATTTGATTCCATTTATTATAAATTATAATATTAAATTGATTATTATTTTGATTGAAGATGAAGTTAGATATAATTGAAGAGATTAATAAGTAATATATTTTTTTGTCGAATTCTCAATTGTAAATACATTTGTTTAAAAAAAGGTTAATTCTTTGATTTTAGTGATAGCAGTGCTTCAGATAGTGAAAATGAAGTAAATGTAGATGAAGATGCTGACAATGTAAGTGAACTATCGACTGAAGAAAGTTTGAAAGATCCAACAGGAGGTACAACAACATTGCTATTGGCTTTACAAGAATCGGGTGAGTTAAAAATGTTATTCAAACAATTCCACTTTACCTATGCCTTTTTGGGGTAGGGGGGGGAGGTGTTATCTTACCCTAGAAAAATTATACCTATATCATAATAATAAATGCAGGTTAAGTTTCGATCGAATCTCTAGCACGCATGCCGCATACTTTGGTGATTATTCCACCTAAAAATTCACCTATTTTCGGAAAGCAGATGCGTAGTAGAAATCAAAAATAGAAACACACATTTGTATGATTCAGCATTATTTATTATGTTCTGAGTAATTTTCTGTGAGTGTGTCAAAATGTAATATTTAGGATCAAGTTCACGCGGCATTATTTTTAAAGTAGGTTAAAGTGAATTTTAAAAATAGATTTATTAGTGACAATATAGCAGATTTTATAGAAAAAACTAGTTAATATTAGAATGGAAATGCTTTTCTATTTGCTGAAGAAATAACTATGGTTTAATAAAAATATCGAAAACTAATTCAACGCAAATTGAATAGTTTTTATTTATGTTAAAGATGTTTTTTTTGAAATTTTCTTGGATTCTGCAGTTTTACAGTAATAATTGAGAAGAAAATATTTAAAAAAATATGTTCTGTATTTTACGTTGTTTCAATATTGGAAATTATTTTAATTTCTATACATGTAAGTGAACTTTAATTTAGAAGAAAATAGTGATAAATAAATATCTTAATTGTTATAAAATTACTCATTCTAATAATCTGTGTATATATTAATACGTAAAACGTGCACGGATGCGTATGAGATTTGGCATAGTGAAAGTTTATATGGTGAAGTATTGTACATACAGTTAAAATTTTGATGTAGTATGCGTTAATATTTTAAATTAAAAAAATATGGTTTATGTGGTAGAAGTGTATTGTGTGTTGCATAACGAACCCACTTGCAATGTGAAGTTGACGAGTCGGGGCTGTCAGATTGTTTTATTCGTGAAGTGAATGACAACCCAGCTGTCAAACGCAAATTTGAATATTGTGAATAGTGTACATACAAAGTGATGGAATTATTATGAGGGATACATTTAAATGCGCACTTAATCTTAGAGGTCAATGTAGATAACCCTTTATTTAAAACAACTTTTGGTTTGATGAAAAAAAAAATAGAAAATCTCATTTTTTAGACCGAAATGAACAATTTAAGAAATTGTATTGTTATTTGACGAGATGGCGTTCTTGTTAGTTGCCCAGATGTCAGTTTGACAGCTTAGCTTTAGAGTTCACCATCGTAAAGGCAACAATATATTGCTGAGTTTGAAACTTTATTAGAAATATATGTACTTGGCAACTTTTCGATAGATTTAACGATTTTGTAGATAGGGCTCTGAGAATATCGAAAATGTACTTCACTAATTTCAGAAACAGATGCCATAGCATTTAAAATATTGTTATAATAATGTTTTCAATCAATATAAAAGCTATAAATATAATAAAAGAATTCATTCTCTTGAAACATAGGGTCACTGTCACAGGAGATAATTGGTAAACCAAATGATGTAGGTTCGATTCCTTCGCGCCTCTTTTACTCATATAATTTTTGTTTTCATTTTCATCAATAATTAACTAAATTACTTAAAAAATATTTTTTCTCGTAGAAAATAGATAATAATAATTTCTTATTAGAATTATTGATGATTGTGTATAAATTTTTCTTAGTATTCATTAGTCTCATCTTGATTGATAAAATTAATATTATTTCACTCAAAATTAATGATAATATCAATGTAAATTTTTTTGAATTATTCATAGATGAAAATCCAAACTAATTAAGATTCTATTTAAAATTAGAAATTATTTACCTTTAAAATACCTGAAATTTATATACTTTTCATTGGTATATTCAAAGCTTCAATATTTAATTTCAGTTTGGGGCTCAGGTAACAAAATCTTTACTGAAACCTTTGAAAATAATTCAGAATAAAACTGCATATTCAAACTGAATTACAGAGAACTCACAGTTAATTTATATAAAACCAGGAAATTATTTGATATTTTTTTATTATATAAAATTAAAATTTGTATATTAATTCATCTTGTCGTAAATAATTTAAAACATTCAAATTTAGTTTTTCGATTTAATTATCAACACAATAATTTATATATATATATATATATATATATATATATATATATATATATATATATATATATATATATAATGATTTTTTTTAAATTTGGCAAAACAAGATTCAAAAATAGTAAAAAAATATGTTTAATGCAATATAATAAATAATTTTTATATAGCTTTTTTTATTACATTTCTGATTTCATTGTTTATTTTATTACTTAAGGTGAGTTTATACAGAAAATAAAATAAGAAATAAATTAAGATAAAATAACGTTTATACACTAAATAAGCTAAATTAAGAAAGAAGAATACGAACTAAAGATGGCCAACTTTCATCTTTATTTTTTATTTTATTTTGTTTGGAAACTGATAATGCGCATTATCAATCAACCTCCAGAGAATACTTAACTTGCATACAACACAAAAAAAAAGCTGTGATTTGATTGGTTCATTCTAATTTCTTATTTTATTTTCGTCATCTGTATAAACCAATCTTTTTTGAGGTTATTCTTATTTCAATTGTAATTTGTTTCTTATTTTATTTTCTTTACTACCTTTAGGTTTTTTATTCAATTTTTATTTTTTTTTCACTTTCCCTGTTGTCAACATTTATGTTTCTTGGTAAATAAATCATTATTATTTTAAAATATAAATATAATAATTATATAAAAATATATAAATATATGAAATATAAATAAGAAAACTAGTGTTTTGCAGAATATTTTTTTCTAATAATTTCTATCTTTTTTTTCACAGGCTCTGGTGATTCCGTGAGCTGGCCAATTCGCCCCAGTTTATTTCCCAACATTCCACCCTACATTCACTTCAATTCGCACGATGCTAAAGTTGAATACAAAATTCCAAATGGTAGAAAATATTTTAAATGGAAACTCAGTACAATAACACCGATAATAATTAGGAAAACGCTAACAAATTCTGGATTTGCATTGGTTAGAAGTGAGTTTACTCGAGGTGTGCTTCCCTATTCCCTATTTTTATCCCATTTATTCCTGATTCCATAATATTTTTTGTAGAAGACCAAAAAAAAATGGTGTGTCCACTCACACGAATTTCCTACCGCTTTCAAACGATTACCATTGAATATAAAAAGCGTGTCAAGATAAATAATATTTTTTTAATTTTTTTTTTATCAAAACCTCTGAAACATAAACATCTGTTGAAAACTGGACACCGAAAATTTTGCACGATTACAATACTTTTCGTACTATGCTACTTTGAGTAGCGGTAGGAAGATAAAAAGTGGATTGTGCTGTACTAATATAATAAAAAAAAATGCGTTCAGGTTTATTTGTTTAATTTTTTTTGTCCATTCTAGAATCAAATCAATGGTTAGGTACATGGGGCAAACATATGAAATCTCCAATGTTCAAAACATTGAAAGAAACCCAAAAATTGAACCACTTCCCTGGCACTTTTCAATTAGGTCGCAAAGATAGATTATGGAGAAATTTCCAAAGAATGATGAACAAATATGGACATAAAGAGTGAGTACAAAAATTATCATCAACAACATTTTTGTCTGAGTGAAGAAAATTGGATCAAAATTTAAATATAAATTTATGAAGACCTTTTCCATTAAAAAAAAACGATTACTCCAGTTAGTCCATCGAAAACGATTCCTCGGCGCATGTCTTTGCTAAATTCAGATGAGAATGAGTTTTTATATTTATGTATTATGTGGTGTTCCACAAGGGTCTATCCTGGGACCAGTTCTTTTTCTCATGTATATAAATTCGTTGGTAAGTTGGGAATTAAATGGAAATATAAATTTGTTTGCTGATGATACTACTATCGAATATAGTGAAAATAATTTACAATAAATCAAAATTAGTATGATGCATGATATCAGCAAAATCTCCAATTGGTTAAAATTAAAACACATTGAAAAAATGAGGAAACAGATAGCTCCAATAATTGGAATTCTATTTAAAATAAGAAATTATTTACCTTCAAAATACCTGAAATTAATATAACTTATTTAAAGCTTCAATATTTAGTTTCAGTTTGGACCTCATCAACAAAATCTTTGCTGAAACCTTTGAAAATAAAATTATAAAGTACATATTCAAACTGAATTACACAGTTAATTTAAATAAACCAAGGGTCACGTTTTCTAATTTTTTCATCGGCTATATTATATTTATAGTTCATAGAATGATGAATAATATCTTAATAAATTTATATTTAATTTTTTATCAAACCTGACTTCATACCTGTAGAACCTTAAAGTCTATATATCTTACAACATAACATACAAATTTTCGCCCTTAAATCGTGCGATTAACCCTAACTCCAACATAAGCGAGGTTATAATTTGGAGATTATAATATATGAGTAGGAATGCATCTAGTTGACTGATGCACTAGTCATTTTTGGCAGCGATCCGCAATAATTATCTCTTAACCTTGAGAATGTTTTATTGAATGAAACATTTAACAGCTGTCATTGTACTATGAGAGAATTATTTCCATTTAATGTACATATATATGTCAAGGCTGTTAGTTACGATACTTTATTTTGTTCAAAAATAACAACCAAATTAAAAATGGAAAGTATCCCATACAAGTTATTACCAGGTATATCCGAATCAAACTTATCTAAATTTTAAAATTCATGACTAACAAAATATGAAAAATTTGACTATCGTGACTATCCGACAGGGTTTGCTAGAACGTGAATTTGATTAATTTTCTATTTCAGATTTGGATTTTTACCACACACTTACATTCTACCTCAAGAATTGAAATTGCTGA
The DNA here is from genome assembly GCA_958507055.1 of Crioceris asparagi. NCBI lineage: Eukaryota > Metazoa > Arthropoda > Insecta > Coleoptera > Chrysomelidae > Crioceris > Crioceris asparagi. The sequence continues at coordinate 2,774,713 of OY293827.1, forward strand.
AGCAGGTTTGGGACTTTAAAAATGGCGGTGGTACTGATATGTGGATAATTAAACCTGTAAGTTTTATTTTGAATTTATATATATATTGTTTTGAGTTTTTTTTGCAATATCTTTTTTCTATTATTATAATTCCAGCCTGCATCTGCTCGTGGTGTCGGTATAAAAGTGATAAACAAATGGTCTCAATTGCCAAAGAAAACGTCTCTAGTTGTACAAAAATATATATCAAACCCGTACCTTATCAATGGTAGCAAATTCGATCTTAGACTTTACGTTTTAGTTACTAGCTTCAATCCATTGAGGATATACCTTTATCCTGAAGGATTGGCCAGATTTGCAAGTGGTAAGCAATGAAAACATCACGTAATTATTGTTTTTATCATTTATCAACTATTCCATACTCTCGGAAATATTATTTCCCTTCCTCAGGGTAAACATAATAATACTTTCCATATATATTTTCTCAACCAACCGCAAATATCCTTGCTCATGTTCTAAATAAAACCATATTGTTATCAGCATTTTTCAGCAATAAAGCCTAACGTAAACTGCTATAAATTTTTACCAATTATCTCTTACACTTAACTTTACAAAATTCAATCGGTATTAAAGAGATCTTCATCATTTTTATAATGTCTCAACATTCTCTAATTTGTCCTGATGAAGGAATCAAACATTTCCGAAAGTTTGGCCTGAAACACTAACATGAGAATTACTTTTTTGTTGGAATTCCAGAAGTTTTTTTTAAATTTTATTTTAGCGAAATACAGTGATGATGCTAAAGATTTGAAAGATAGGTATATGCATTTAACAAATTATAGCATAAATAAACTATCAAGCCAATATACAGCCAATGAAGATGCCAATGCCTGTCAAGGACATAAATGGTATGTGGAAAGTAGAATTTGGTTGTATAACAACATAACGCGGTAGTGGAAACCGAAAAAAAAACAAGGGTTATCGATTTATTCACGTGAACGAAATATATATTTAATATAAACATAAACACTTGAAACATTTTTAAATAGCAACAAATAAAAAACACTTTCTTCCAAAAAGACATATTTCTCCGATCGTTTCCATAATCCAGGTGTAGTTAATTCACGGTCTAACATAGTTGACAGGATGTCATTTGAAACATAATTATTTTCCATAACCTTGTGATACGCCTCTGTGTAAATTGATCCGCATCCGAAAATAATCGATTCAAAATGCGACTTGTCTTTTTTTTGAAACAGTTATTTAATTATTTATTAAGATTCAAACATAGTTTTAAAAAAGATTCATTATTAATGCAATATAATAAATATTTTTTTATGTAGCTTTTTTAATTAAATTTCTGATTTCATTGTTTATTCCAATACTTATGTTTTTTTAAATTTTATATTTCTTTGGAAATGAATCGTTATTATTAAAGGTGTTCTATGATCTGTGGCCACTCTATATATATATATATATATATATATATATATATATATATATATATATATATATATATATATTTGTGTGAAAGGTTTCTTCGACAATTACTGATTTATTTTTATATTTTTGAAGGACGTTATCCAAACTAATGGAATACCTCCAAAATGAAGATGTCGATGTTCAAGCGCTATGGAAAAAGCTGCAACAATTAGTTGTTAAAACAATAATTGCATGCGAATCGCCCATTACGCAATTGTGTGAAGAGAATATGAACAACAAATACAACTGCTATGAATTGTTTGGCGTCGATGTTTTGCTCGATAAAAATTTGAAGCCCTGGCTGCTAGAGGTGAGTGTGACTTTCTAATTTCAACCAGAACAAATCAAACATAACTAATAAAACGTGCACAGTTGACATTTTGATGTAGTATGCGTTAATATTTTAAATTAAAAAAATATGGTTTACGTGGTAGACGTGTATTGTGTGTTGCATAACGAACCCAATTACAATGGGAAATCAACGAGTCAGGGCTGTCAGATTGTTTTATTCGTTAATGACAACGCTGGTCAAACGCATATTTGAATATTGTGAATAGTGTATATATATATACAAAGTGATTGATTGATTTTGAGTGATATATTTAAATGCGCACTTAATGTCATTTCTAAAAATTTTGGGTGTATGTCTGTCAGCTTATAATTTAGAAAGCGACATTTAGAAAGGCTCTTATTATTTCGATGAGTTTAAATATTTGCTTCGCAAAGAACTGAATTTCTTGAAGATTGAAAAAAAGGAAATATCTCGAAAACCATTAAGAATAGTATAGAAGTAAATAATGTTTAATCGACAACTAAGCTCTTTCACTTCACTTTCACCTCCTCAAAGGAATACGTCCACTTACCAGTCACCCTGTATACTAGTGCTTCCAACATATATTTTTAAGTTTTAAAAGCATTTTTTCCTACGTTATCATTTATTTTTTCCTCTTATTATCTGCAGGTGAATATCTCCCCAAGCTTGCACAGTGCATCACCATTAGATGCTCATGTCAAAGGTCCCATGGTGCAGACACTCTTCAATATGGCACAATTCCATCTACCTCAAAGACTCGGTCAGTTTATATCGAATGCACCAGAATGTTTCGATCCCAAACCATATACGAACACACTTACAAAAAAAGAAAGAAACAAACATGTTTATTTTGCACAGTATGTCAATCGTGACGATTATTTGGATGAGATTTTGAATAATTTAACGGGTGATGATGTGCGGCATTTAACACGCGCCGAAGATGAGTACGCAGTCAAGGGCAGATTTGAGAGGATATTCCCAACACAACAATCGTACGAGTATCTCAGATTTATGGATGTCAGATACTACAATCGGCTGTTCGATGCATGGGAATGTCGATATGGTCATCGGAAAGATGAAGGTATGGTTTATGTTTACAACATTAGTAATTTATTGTTAATATCCAAAAAAATATTCAAAAACAGTCTCTGCAGTTACTCTATCCCACAGGGTATTAAAACCTTAATCTCATTCATGTATATGTCTTTAATCAAACTTCTACCGGTCTTTTATCAATATTAGTACGATTATTTTCTTTTTAGGTATAACTCTGTTACAATCATTATGTGCTCAGAAGATTCATTTGAAAATTGCACCGCCCAGTACCCTTACAAAGGTAAGTTTTTTCGTACAATAATTCTAAACGAATAATATTTTTCTATCAGTCCATTTAAGTAACCAGTGTTGTTGTATTACGTCATAAGAGGTGGATTGGTATGTCGGATATTTCCAACGTTGTTGTTAAAATGGTAAAATCGGAATTGATATTTAAATCAATTGATCAGATTTTAAATAGGTCATAGCATAATCTTCAAAATATCGGAATAAAAATAATATTATTACAAACTTGTATCGTAATTGACAAGTGACATTGAATTCGAAACATAACCACAAAAATGGCAGGAAGCATAGATTCGTGATATTTAACGGAACCAACCGAAACTAGCCGAACTTACAAACGCACCAATCATGTATCAGAAATATGACATTTGGTCAACAACAGAACGCTTGCTGTGTTTCTATTTTCTATCTCGAAATCATCATAAATTATGAATCTATTAGACAACTCTACTGTTTAACTGTTTGAGGTATACTAATAAATTTCTAAATAGACTTTGTTATATTAATTATTCATATTAATTATTATCATCACATGATCACTCAAATTTCCTTAACTGATGACGTAATTATACTTACTGCTTATTTAAATAGACTATGAAGGGTCTCGACGATTTCATAGGAACAGTATTGCTCTTTCTTTTAAACGGTAAGAGTTAGAAGAATTGATTAAATTTGGGAAAAGTGGCGTAATTTAGACATCTTCCATATTCCGATTTGTAAAATATTTTTATCCTTTTTCTGGGTTCAAATATATCAATATGTTAGACATAGTTGTATAGGTAATTTTTAGCTTTGTTTAATGGCATAAAAAATAAATATGGCGCCGATAAGAAAAAAAAAGTTGAATGGCATATCTTTGAAAATGAAAAAGATAGAATAATATTATTAATCTTCGTCTTGGTGTATTACATGCATATGCAAAATTTCATTTTTTCTTTTCTTATTAAATAAGGAAATAAATAAAAACAACATTTTTTCAAATAATTCCACATACTGGATGGCCCATTATTAAAGGACGCCGGCTATATCTCAGGATCGGTTAAACGAACGACCCGAAGAAAAACAAATTTCTTGGTAAATCAGCTAAAAAGAAAATGCTGGAAAATATTTATAAGTTGCTAAGTCTTCCGCTAGAGGGCGCAACTCACACCGCGAATTTAAAGTCCCTATATATGAATGTCTGGACAGATCGGGTCCTTCGCGGGATTGGTCTACAGCCAAATAATATTTAAATGGCGGCACCAATGAAACAAGCGCGGGAAACCACAATTTATTTAAAAGTTAATTTTTGAATACATTCCGATTTATAACTTCTTTCACATAAATTTTAATTTAAATATTATTGTTTTTGTAAATTTCAATACTTTTACGTATAAACGTCACAGCAGATGTAAAGAAATTAAGATATAATTAAGTAATAACTACGATAAATTAATTTTATTTGAAACTAAGGACATTTAATTGTTATCTTGTGTAAAAAATGTTATTATTCGGAGGAACACAATAAATACCTCGCATAAAACTAAACCCTTGGATGATGTAGATTCTATTCCAAATTTTTTTGTTATCCAAATATTTATTCTAGCTGTATCCATCGAATCATTTTTGCAATAGGGCAATCAACAAACAGGCAGTTTCCTAAAAGAATAAGTCAATATAACAAGCTATTTCCTACTATTATAAAGTCGGTTAAAAATATATTATTAATTTCATTTCACGACAATACTTCAACATTTGTTTATATCATAGAGTATATATATACCTAACCTATTACTCTATGACTCCATAGATAATGGGCTACCTTGTACGCTATACATTATTCCAATTTGCTTATTGGTCTAAAATACGCCACTTATCTCTAATTTAATCATCTTTCTCTTACCGTTTTAGAAATAGCAATAATACTGTCCCTAAGAAATGACCGGGACCTGTATATAAATTTAAACTTGTCCCATTAAAAAAATATATATATATATTCGATTCGATTTTCCTGTTTCCGCTTTTCACAATTTATTTTCTTTTTTGTTTCTTTCGTCGACGTCATATAACAATGTTTGTATATGCATTACAAACAAGGCAAGAAATTTTATGCTGGGTACCATACAGTCACTTTGTTCGCAATGTCGCAGTAAGTTTGACATTTTGAGTGGAACCATATACGCAATAACTAATAAATATACCTATATATACATAAATACTGTGTTGTTTGGACAAAAATGTTGTGTTGAACTACAAGTATAAATATCTCGTGAACTTCCAAAGATATCGTTATGAAATTTGGCAGAATTAGAAGCTATATCTTCTTTTTTAAATAATAATAACGATTTATTTCTCAAGTAACCTAAATGTTTATAACTGGGAAAAGAAAAAAAATGTGCATTGGAATAAGCAGTAATAAAATCAGAAATGTGATAAAAGCAAATATATGAAAATTATTTATTATAAATATTTTTTTAAACTATTTTCGAATTTTGCCATTTTTTTATTCGGTAAATCGTTATATAGTTTTATATCATTATAAAGAATTAATTGTTTGCCAAATTATTGTTTTAATTTTTATTAATATACGATTATTGGAACATCTACGTAGTTTTTGTGATGCGTGTACAAACATACAGACAGACACACAGACGCGCTAAAATGGACCCTTTATTTTAAGTTACACCTCTAGCAATGCATCGGTGAAAATTACATTCAATCACGATGGCTGAGTGCACAGGTATCCTGTATCCCTTTTCGGGAGTCCCAGGAATGACCCTTGTGGAACACCATATGATATTAGTATAGATAGACATGTTGAATGTCGATTTTTTTCAATGGTGCTAATTTTCAATAGGTAGTCCTCTATCAAATGAAACGTATACTATTCTAAAGGCGTGAACATCCATAAAAAAAATACATACAAACTGTCGAATTTTATAGGACCCCCTCCGTTTGGTTCGTCGGTCAGAAAACGAAAATATTCAAATTTACAGTTTTCTCTATTTGCCACATTTCATATCGATAGTTTTTGGAAAATTTCGAAGACATTTACTTGATTTCATATAATAAAATTGTCCAACCTCCTGTATACGTACTAGTATTATGTTACATAACATTGAAATGCTTTTGTTTATATATATATAATATTGTGAAGTATAGTTTCCATAAATAAATGTATGTCTACACCACATGATGGATAGAGAGTTTAGCGGTAGCGTCATGGTACTAGGTAAATCTGATTAGTAGTTATTTATCCATACAGGATGGGTCAAAAGTCACTTTAATACCATTAATTATATTAAATAATAAATATTAATAATTCATTCCATGAGAATGAAAGGTAATACTCTAGTTTAGCGGCTTTTGTAATAAAAACCATAAAAAATCAAATGTTTACAAAATTAGTTGTATTTTAGCATAACTTTCAAGAATATTTGCTTAGAAAAAAAATTTACGACAGTAACAACTGAGCTGAACATATACCTATTTATAGTTTAACCTTTTGGGTGTTCTGGGTGCAATTATAGACGAATTATTTCAAATAATCATGGCGTTTTAGTGAATAAAAAAAATCTTATTATATTTTAAACATGAAACTATACCTTCAGACACTTGAAATCTCACCACTTGGTCTATGCTTTCCTTATCGATATCGAATATGTTTAACATTGGAATTGACAGTTTTTAAAAGTCGAACACACTGCGCAAGTCAATCATGGCTTTGTTTAACCTCACTTTCTCGAGAATTTATGTTTACTATTTTCACGCATATTTTTGCTAATTTTGAAAGGTGTTAAAGTTTAATAGAATGCAAGGTTGCTTGTATACAATTTGGGATTGAAAAGGTACTTCTAAACCAAAAATTCCAGCTAAAAGTCGTAAGTCCTAGGAACACCATTTTCCCTTTTTTATTATTAAATAATTAAAAATACCGCCGCCTTCCGACTCAATTTTAATAAAAGTTATGCTCAAATACACCTATTTTTGAAAACATTTGATTTTTTTACTAGACTTTTACCGAATAAATGAATGAATATTAGCTGTTCTGTTCTTTTGGTCTAAAACTCTGATAATCCACATGAAAATGGAGTCTTGAACACCTGTGGTAATAGTAGAAGGCCAGGACAACTGAAATCGTGATGTCGTCACGATAAATGGTTCCCGGATAAGTCTCAAAATATTTCTGACTGCAAAAAAACACTGACCGATCAATATGCAATTTATTTATCCACATTTGACTTCCCTCTCGAACATCTTTTGTTCAGCAAGTGCAATAAAAATTAAGTAATAGCCTGAAATTACACTTACAACTCCATATTTACTGAGCAGAAAAGAAATATATTTGGAAGCCCCCATTAAATATCTTAATCGGTGTTCCTTGAGGGCATGTTTGAGAACTCCGATGATCGGCCCGTTTTTTGCAATCAGCTCTTGGACTAATAACGTTTGGTGTATTGTTAATTTGAATACAAAAATAAATTTTCCTGTCTGCGATTTTCTTTTTAAAATCTAAGCAAAAATTGTGACTATTGGCCCTTCCTGAATATCAATTATATATTATTATTGTTATTATAGTCTAGTGATTTATAATTATTTTTTTATCTTTCATAGAATTGATCTCATATCATTAGCTTAGAAATTTAGATTTAGAGAAGATTATTTGTTATTTACCACAATTCAGACCAGTAAAAATAGGAACCTCTACTCAAATTTATTTCTATTCTTCATAAAGCAACAGCGATTAACTTATAAATCGTGGCAAGCAATAGATTCCATGGTCCATGTGGATTAATTATTTATGCATTAATTACGCAAACTTGGGATGAAACTTTTTTGTCTGCTAGTTGTCAAAATAGAATTTAATTGTATTTATTAATAATCCACTTATTATATACGAAAAGACAAATTCAACGAATTGCGATATATTTCGACACATTTGAAACAGATATAAATATATGTAGTTTTTCGGTTAGATGTAGAAATTATGTTTGCCAGATATTATTTTCCTCTATGTCTCGCGATTTATATATAGACGAGTTTGTAGAAAAATATAGAAGACAAAAAAAAATAACAATAGAACTTGATGGAATAGAAAATCATTGCTTCAGTAAATCAATTGTTTGGTCATTTTTCTAGAGTTTGCCGAGTACGATCCTCTCGGTGACGAACTTGCAGACGGAACCCAACAAAGAAGATTTCCGTCCCCTAGAAGATATAATGCAGCAAACGACATTAGCCAATAGTAATGGTGCGGCGATATGTGAAACTACTTAACACAAAGAAAATGTAACATCTGAATAGGTGAGTGCCAAGGTTATAAAGTAAGATAAGAAAAAAATCCATAAGCACAATCTAAAAGTATTTTGAGCTATTAGGGTCCAATTCTCTATTTTAAATTGTTTTAAAATGATGTAAATATAAGGGAACACAAGCCCCCACATTTTGAAATTAGTTGGGACTATACAGGGTGTCCCTAAAAAACATAACAGCACAAAGTTGCGTTTTTTAATGAATCACAATATATATTTTAACTTTTCTGAATTCCTTATAAAATAACGAATACAACGCTGTATCAATTTTCAATTATTGTTTATTTAGGAGCTATAGACAATTTTGAAGATCAACATTTTTGCGGTAAATGATAGAGAAAAATAAATTTCACATTCCAATTTTAGTTTTTTATGACTTATCTGATAGTGTTTTCATAAATGGTGCCATCTCTGGTACCATTTTTGAGAAAGCTATTCAATAGGTCCGAAAAAACTAAGATAGGAATGTGAAATTTATTTTTCTCTATCTCGTACCGTTTTGGCACAAATAGCTGTCAAATGGACTAAAATGTCGAATTTTGATTGTTTATAGCTCTTAAACAAACAAATGAAAGTTGACAAGTGATACACCATTGTACTTGTTATTTAAAAAAAATTAAAAATATATAGGGTGATTCATTTAAAAAAACGCAACTTGGTGCTGTTCTGTTTTTTGGGACACCCTGTATATTCCCAACAAATTTTAAAATGTGGTGCTTGTGTTTCCCTGCAACTTTTATATTGACATAATTTTGAAATAATTGGAAATAGAGAAGTTATTCTACTTTGTCGCACTAATTGGACACCCGGTATATGGCCTTTCAAAAATAAGATGCATACCAAAGATATAATTTTGCTTTTTTGGAGCTTCCGTTTTCGAAATATCTGAAGATTTGATTTAAAAAAATTATCCTCAATTCCGTTATTAATTTTGTAATTCAGCAATAAATTTATTCGTATTATCATATTTTCTTTGCGCATGCGCCAACTTTCACAGCTTTTTCGACCATATTTTACTTTAGTAAGCTATGAGGAACGTTCTCAACGCAAAAAATATCACCTCTGATCAAAACAACGATTCAATAAAACAGGTGCTGTGTCTGGCGAAGATTATGAAGTATCTCAGCATCAAGTAAATGTTTTACGTACAATGTTAGGCAAGTTTTTAATTAATTAATAATAATAATTTATTCAGGCTAACATACAAATCTTAAGTATAATAAATATTTTTTTTGAAAAATTTGGACAAACGTTATTAGTATGCACTGAAAAATACAAAATAATATTAATTCTATTGGTGCTGTTAATTTTAAAGTTGTGCAGTTGCAGTAAGATTGATAACTTTTGGAACGAACTTCACAAGTACCAGCACTAATAGAATTAATATTATTTTTTATTTTTCAGTGCACCAACTAATAACGTCGGTCCAATTTACTTTTTTAAATATTTATTTCACAATTTTGAGTGTGACAATATTATTTGACATGTTTCTGATATTCAACCCATTTTTAATAATGTCGACGATATTGTTTTTATCCTAATGGGTCATGTACTTGCTCTTTTATTATTACAATTATATTGTCAGTGTATTTGTTTTGTTTTTATCATCTTAAACATTTCCAGATGATGCAACATATTTTTTATAATTTTCTATACTGTTATTTTGCAGATGTTGGAAGAGCGTTGTCAACATGAACAAAAATGAACACCAAAATTTCTGACTGCCATCTTGTTGTGTTGTTGTAATAGTAATTTTAATGTACTACCTATTTTCATAAAGAGAGTCTTACCTGTACTATATAAATTCAAAGTATATGAATATAATGTCTTTATATTAAATTGTTTAATTTTTTTTATTTTATTTATGTATTCCTTAGAAAACCCTTGTTCTTCAATTACAATATCTGTAAATATGTAGAAGGTCTTTCACAGCTTAAAGTTTTTAAAGTCAAGTCACCTTTTATGAATCACCCTGTATACTACAGTAGTATAATCAGCAAACATTTTTTTTCCATTCAATTCCGAACTTACCAATGAACAGGAGAAAAAGAACTGGTCCCGGGATAGACCCTTGTGGAACACGACATAATACGGTTTTTGCTGAACCAGATACTTCTCCCATGCGTACAAACTATTCAAGTACTGATAAAATTGATACTGTTCTATAATTTGTCATTTCATATTTATTTCCTGCTTTGAAAATTTTTTTTCCTTGGCAACATATGTTTTATCAGGAACTATGCCGGTCAAAAAGAATAAATTTATTAATTAATTTACCCATCAAAGTTGCCAGTTCTGATTTCACTACTTTTACAATTTTGCTACTTAGTTTTTCCAACACTTTTTCCAAAATTGGAGAAAAGATATTAGAAAAAAAACAAAGATATTTTATTTTAATAGAGATAACTCCACACAGCAGCGTTAGTATGTTACATTACAATATATTAATAATCAGTACAATAAGTAGATAAGACTAAATGGAATTCTTCCTCATACCACCCTCGATGATGCAGTCTTTACTCAATCCTAAGAGCTATCTTCCGCCCCTGATGTTTCATATTCATCGTAAGTTGTCCAAGAATCTAGAAGGGAATGAATGTATACAGTTATACAGTGTATCATTAAAACAATTGTAAATGTTTTAACTTGAAAATGTTCCTTTTAAAATAAAAAATAGCAGCCGGTTTTATCCGGCACTTCCCGGCCAAACACTTTGGTAGATTGTGGTTCGAAGTCATAAAAAAAAGAGTATGGATCCCTTATACCTGAGAGTCCTATTCGCACGTAGAATCATTCCGAACACCAACCCAGATCCATTCACAGACATGCACTAAGAACCCTACATCTTTAAAGTCCCAGTCACATTGACAGACTGTCACAAAACAGTCAAGGACACAATTTTAGCGAAAAATTCACCAAAATCACCGCTGTACCTTGAAAACTATAACTCTAAGGAAAAAATGTTCAGTATAAATGTTGCTACACATAGTCTGGTCTTTTATGTGGTACTCTCAGATTTTCAATTTTCGAAAGAAATCGCCCCCTCCACATAGCGAAAATAATCTTATTTGAGATTTTAATATCAATGTAACTCGAAAACCGTAACTCTGTTAAAAAAGTGTTCAATTTAAACGTTTCCGGATATTTTCCTATCTTTAAGTCTGCCAGAAATAAATATTGCCCCCTTCGGGGGTGTTTTTGGAATGGTAGGAGATTTCGGATTTGAGTTTTTACGAATATGATACCATTTCTCAAGTCTTCTCTTTCAAATGAATCAAAAATCATTAGAATTAGAGTACGATTACTATATAAAACGCGCGAATGAAAAATAAAACCAGACAGTCGAATTGTATACCTCCTCCGTTTGGGTTCGTCGGTCAAAAACAGCAAACATAAAACCGAATAATTGTATATCTCCTCCTTTTTGATATCGGTAAAACATTCTAGCCAAAAATAAATGTTAAATTCGGCTATATATATAAATAAATACTTACCATCAGTATCCACCACCGATTCTTCGACAATATCCGTGGAAGCATTACTGGCCGGAGGAGGAGGAGGCATCCTTGGGGGCGCAGGTCGAGGTCGTGGGATACGTCGTGTTCGCACATTTATATCCAGCTGCATCCTCACATCTAACACCATTAGGCCAACAGTTATGAGAAGTGGAAGTCGATAGCGACAATCCCAAGCTAATTTTAGAAGAAACATTAACGGGCTTGCATTGCTCATTGTTCATATATATATATGTATAATATATATTTTTGTATGTATCTGAAATTGGAAAATATCAAACAGTGAGGTTACAGTAAAGTAAGGAATAAAATTCATATAAATATTTTTTCCAAAAAAATGTCTCGAAGTTATTAGTTGGTACGTTGAAAAATACGAAATAATATTAAGTGCACCAACCAATAACATCGGTCCAATTTTTTGTAAAAAATATTTATTTCACACTTTTGAGTGTACCAAACATTAGTCACGAAAATCGTTGAACGTTCACTAATACCAAAGAAGATAGTACTTATCCTATTACCCACGTATATACTTTGCTTGTACTTGTTATTATGTAGACATCACAGAACAACGCGGCAGAAGTGCGCATAAGTATTTTAGATTTAACCATTTTACCACCACTGTAACTCGAAAACCGTAAATCTAAGGAAAAAATGTTCATTATAAATGCTGCTAGAAATATTCTTGTCTTTCTTGTGGTAGGTACCGTCGTTTTTTTCTAAAGAAATCCTCCGCCACATAGCGAAGATATGAGATTTTAACAACAATGTAACTCGAAAACCGTAACTCTTTTGAAACAATGTTCAATTTAAACGTTTCCGGAAATTGTCCTATCCTTAATTCTGCCTTCTCGAATTTTCGAGAAAATTTCCCCCACCACCCTCTTCGGAGAGAAGGAGATTTCGGATTTGAGTTTTTACAAATATGGGATCCTTACTCAAGTCTCCTCTTTCAAATAAATCAAAAATCATCAAAATCGGAGTACGTTTACTACATACAAGGCGAGCACAAACTAACAAGAAAAAAAACTGATTGTCGAATCCTCCGTTTGGGTTCGTCGGTCAAAAATAAACAGGATTCATTTTTGACCAAAAAAAACTTCAATAATAACGCTGCTGTTTTTTGATTGTAGTTGACATTTTTATATGTTCTTTCTGTATATATTTACAATTTTTGATTCTAGGAAATTATATAAAAAATTGTTATAACATCAATGAATTTTTTTACAATAATAACAAGAAAATATTGATTGAAAAATGAAGAATTAGGATTTCAAATTGTACGTTATTGTCATTTCTTTTTGGGGGATTATCTTGAAAGTAAAATAGAATGAATAAATTCATTCATCATGAGTTCTATACATATTTTTTACCGACTTGTATGACCCGATTTTGATTCATTTGAAAGAGCAGCGTTGAGAAATTGTCCTCCCATATTTAGAAAAACTCAATTCCGAAATCATTTTTTTCTCGAAAATCTGAGGTGACAGAATTAACAACATTCCTTCAAAAGAGTTACGGTTTTCGAGTTACAGAAATTCTAAAGACTGAAAATTATGAAAATTTAAAATATGAGACGGCCAAATCAAATAAGAGATTATATGAAGCAACATTTTAATGGGACATTTTTCAAATGAAGTTACGATTTTTGAGTTACAGCTACAGCAGTAGTAAAGTCCGAAATATGTGTCTTTCCGCTATGTGGAGGGGGCAGTTTTTTTTCGAAAATTGAAATTATGAGATGGCCAAATTAAAGAAGAGATTATATGTAGCAACATTTAAATTAAATATTTTTCATATAAAGTTACGGTTTTCGAGTTACAGCAGTAGTAATGTCTGAAATATGTGTATTTCCGACGTGGCGTTTTGAGATCTCTGAATAATAACAAGTCCAAGTAAAGAATATACATGCATAATAGGATAATAAGTATCTTCTTTGGTATTAGTAAACGTTCAACGATTTTCATAACTAATGTTACACTCAAAAGTTTGAAAGAAATATTTTTTTACCAAAAATTGGACCGACTTTATTAGTTAGTGCACTGAAAATGCAGATTATAGGGCTTCACTCAAAGTTTACATAAAACCCCAAGAGACAATTCAATGTGCGCAACAATAACCATGTGTGCCCGAGTCGCACTTAATAAGTTTATTAAATTAAATCTACCCGTTTTCGAGCTTTATTTGTAAGTCATTTTTGAATGTACCCGCCTTTTTCATAATAAACGGGCACCGCTTTTGATGTTTATTTTTTCATTAGAAAGAAAAGTGTTGAGAAATATTTTAATAAAAATAGAATCTAACATCTTTTACCCCTGAAAACTTCCAAGAGGTTAGAGGGGACAAAATTCTTCGAAAATTTTGAAGATTTTATTTGAAAGAAATGAAGAAAAGATCATTTTCAGCTACGTTTCCATTAAACATTAAAAAAAGGGGTTGAGTAGGTATGTGCAATATTGTTACCGCCCTTATTTTGACATAACTGAATATAAGTGTACGTTCAACAAATGTGAAATAAATATTTTTTTAAAATACGATCATCTCTTCGTGCACTGAAAAATTCAAAATAAGATTAATTCTATCAGTGCTGGTACTTTTGAAGTTGGAGCCAAAACTCTTGTACAACTAGCACTAGTCTTCATTATTATCAGCACCAAAAGAATTAACCTTACTTTGAATTTCTCAGTACACCAACTGATAAAATATAGATGAGAAAATCAAGTGGACGGATATTAGAAAATGGTCAAATAAAAAAACATGCATTGCATAAACAAATTTATTTATAACCAATTAATTTAGCTATATAATATAATAAAGCATATATACGTATATGTTAATGTTTGAATGTACACCTACTATTCTCATATTATACTATGAATATCTGTTTGTTCAAATAATAGTATACAATATTTTTTTATATTACTAACATATAGATTAGATAAATATTTTAAAAAGCGGAATGTTTAGAACCGACAAATAAAATGTGTTACACGTAACGCTCTCATTCTGAATCAAAATAATCGATAGTATCGCCACTTTTAAAGCCGCCCTTTTCCAACAATGTCAACATCTTATTCACCGTCTGAGCTGGCGTTAAAATTGACGTATGTTTGACTTGTTTGAACGAATTCACCAACTCCTGTGACTGGGCATTCTCAATGATGCCATCAAACATTTCCGTATCCACCGGGCCTGGTGAATAATTCAAAACCACCACATTGGATTCCTCCAAGGCAAACACTTTGAAAAATAGATCACGAGCCGCTTTACCAGCACCGTACATTGCGAGGTTCTCGAAAGGTGATCGACCGCACAAGGAAGTTATATTAACCGCAATCAATTGTGGTGCTATCGATCGCATTTGCTTCACGAAAACACTGTTCAACAATGAAACAGAAAATAAATTCAATTTGAAATAGTTTTGCCAAACTGTAACGTCGGTCAATTCAGTTGTTTGCTTCAGTACACCCGTTGAGCCGGCATTATGAAATATTATACCGAAATGAATGTCGTTGGTGTCAATGGTGCTCAAGATATTTGCGAATATTTTTTCATAATCACCCAAACTAGCATCGCATAAATCGACAGAATATGTTAAAACAGTGATGGATTTATCGACTTCCTGTATTTGCGTTTTCGTTTCCTCGAGTCCCTTATCCGATCTGGCTAAGAGAACAATGATTGAATTTTGATGTAACTTTCTCGACAATTCCAGAGCGATCGATCGACCAATACCTTTCGATGCCCCCGTTACAAAGGCGATAGTTTTCTTGCCAAAGTCAATATTTGTAGATGTTGACATTTTTTTTTGTTCACTAATTTTGTAGTAATAATTTACCTATATGTGTATACACTTAAGGACTGATGGTACTTTCTGGAGAATTCTTGTTTACATCAGCATCACTATCTTCACTCTTCAATTGATCATAGCCGAGCAAATCAACCAGTTCACCTTGATTGAGAGCCTGTTTTTCTGGTGCAAAAGCTCTGAGTATATGTGAATTTGGCACTGGTTCAGCCAAGTTCAAGATCTCCTCATCCACGTTATCATCACCATTAACAAGCTGTTGCATACAAACTTCTCTTTTTGCAGCTAATTGAGCGAGTATATTAGGATCGTTTTTAATTTTCTTCAACTTTCCTTCTGCAATGACAATGTAATTATAATTCCTCAAAGTATTTCTATGAACATTTTACTCACCAAGGACTGCTAAATATTGTTCTGAATCTGGTAGCTTGTCAATTACAGCTGGTGTAAAGTTATCTTCAAATTTCGTTAGGATTGTTTCTGGAAAAGTGACACCTGATTGAAAGGTGAGCCATGGATCCATTTCCATTTTACTTTTTAATTTTTAAAACTAAAGACAAGATGAAAATACCCTAAGCATTACAGTGTACCAACTTTAACTAACCAAAATTAATTACGGTAACGGTAACGCCCTCTAGCTGTCACTCTGTCACAGAGATGTCATCTATTATTCGATTCGATTTCCGCACTTTTTTCTTTGGTATTGTTACAAAATTTTATTAATTAATTAAAAAATATATATATATATATTTAATAGCAAATTCAATTAAAATTAATGTACATCCAATCATAACGTAAAGTATATTAATCAATTATGTCTGGGTGTCTAAACAAATATTTTATGTTTGTGTTTTGTGATTCAAGCCCTCTCAAATCTCAAATGTCAACTGGGTCATCGGTCATCCTGTTTTCCTGTTTTGTAGAACGTCAATTGTAAATATCTGTTCCGGTCTTAATATAAAATACACATTTTAAAATATAAAATGGTGAGTAAATAATCAGCATATTATTTGATAATGTTAAAATTCACAATCATGCTTGAGTTACATCGAATATCCATCAATTATAGATGCGTTAGCATGTCACACCCACTGGTTCGAGTATCAGGCAAGTTCCTAATATTCATTTCTCTTTTAGGGTGATAAATTTGACTGTGCGCTGGATTTAATGAGGCGTTTGCCGCCTCAAGAAATAGAAAAAAATCTTAGCAATCTGATTGATTTGGTACCCAGCTTGTGTGAGGACTTATTATCTTCTGTTGATCAACCTTTGAAAATAGCTAAAGATAAGGAAACTGGAAAAGATTATTTACTTTGTGACTATAACAGAGACGGTGATTCATACAGGTAAATATTCAGTTTAGATGCTAAAGTGAAATAATGAAAGTGTAAACATAGAAATGTAGTAGAATTCATATCATCAATGAAATGAAAATAAATCCTGTTATTTTGGTAGATCACCATGGTCTAATACATATTACCCACCACTGGATGATGGGTCTATGCCTTCTGAACGCTTAAGAAAATTGGAATTAGACGCAAATCATGCATTCGATCAATATAGAGAAATGTATTTTGAAGGTGGTGTTTCATCAGTTTATTTTTGGGACTTGGATCATGGATTCGCAGGTAGGTACATATATTTGTAATTCAATAACAAATATCAATCATTCAATGCTCCTCCATGTATGGATCAAGTTTAATAGGTTTTGTTAATTAACTGTATATTTTCAGGGGTGATTCTAATTAAGAAAACTGGCGATGGTAGCAAGAAAATCAAAGGATGTTGGGACTCATTGCATGTGGTTGAAGTACAGGAGAAGAGTACCGGCCGTAATTCACATTATAAAATGACATCAACAGTCATGCTGTGGCTTCAAACTAATAAACCTGGCTCGGGTACCATGAATTTGGGTGGTAGTCTAACTAGACAGGTAAATTAACTTTATTCTTTGAATCAAAAGCATCACTTTGTTAATTTGGTAATGGTTCAGCTGTCCCAACGTGGGCTATTTTGGTCCAATTTTTTTACAGTACCTTGAAGAAATAGGTTATGAATCTATTCCTTAATCGAAATATACCTGACAAACAATAAATAGCTCCTATACTTAATTAGTTGCATTAGGAAAGTAAAAATGTTAATTGTTCGTTATCTAGGTTTCTGCTATTTTTAGAGATTTAAAAAAAAATTATGGTCTTTATATAGGTCGAATATAACATAAATCCGCGAGCGCCTTTGTAAAATTGATTACATAATTTTCTATTAACAAAAACATACTTACGGAACGATGAAGCGAACATGGGTCCAGAGCGGGTATAAAGCAGCAAAAATCCAATATAAAACAAACAAAAGCACTTTGTCACTTTGACAAATGACGTTATGCATGAGTAATCGATCGTGTCCACAGGATACTGATTTTTGATTACTGAGCGCTTGGTAATAAGACACTGCCGTGGACACACGACCATTAGTTTTCATTTGCAATAATCTACTTCAAACAACTTGAATCATCATTTTACAGATTGAGCAAGATGCTACTGTCAATGAAATGAATCCCCACATAGCCAACATTGGGCGAATGGTCGAAGAGATGGAGAACAAAATTCGCAACACTCTCAATGAAATCTATTTCAGCAAAACCAAGGATATCGTCAACAGTTTACGTTCAGTCCAGCCATTAACTGAAAGCCGTCAACAGCAAGCACTAAAACAAGATTTGGCTGCGGCCCTGCAACGTAGGCACCATAACAAAACGGACAATAACTGATGCTTACAAGTCTATCAAATAATAAATAATTATGATGATAATAACGATGATGATGATGATGATGATAAGAGCGATGATTGAAAAACTACACTGTCGGCATATATTATGTGTGACAAAAAAAAGACCCCCCTCCTCCACCACCACCACCACCAGACGATCTTATTATGCAAGTTTTCCGCGCGCCAGCCTACGATGAAATTGAATTTTTGGCTATAAGCAAGAGAACAAGATTTTACAATATATTCTATATAACTATTATCCCGTTAAATGCTAAGCCAAGAATGAATTTATCGAATGCTTTTTTTATATAAGTATTTGAGTATTATTAGTTTTGTTATTATTTATATTTTTGGTACACTGTGGACCAAAGTACCGCACTTTGCCATCACTAATAATTTTTGACTTGTTGCATCAACGGAATTTATCTTTGGAGAGCCCTCATAGACTGATATGTTTTCACTTGCGTAGCTAAGTTAATTTTTTTTAACATGACCGGATTTATACGTTTTTTTCTTCTAGAAGGGTGCCTTTAACCTCGTTGCGAAATAATTCCAAACTTAGGTATCCTAGTGAAAACATGCCTGCCCATCAGAAATCCAATAATGAATTGCATAGTCGCAACAG
Source organism: Crioceris asparagi (assembly GCA_958507055.1). Lineage (NCBI taxonomy): Eukaryota > Metazoa > Arthropoda > Insecta > Coleoptera > Chrysomelidae > Crioceris > Crioceris asparagi. Next base: position 2,793,833 of record OY293827.1, read on the forward strand.
CTAGACTATCATTTGTGATTAAAAAGTGCGAAAATTAATTTGGTATATAATAATTTGTTATATATATATATATATATATTGGTCAAGTGTCAAGGGGGGTTAGTATTAGGAAACGGCCAAACTGGAAAAAAGTACCATTTTCATATATTTACATAATGAGTGCATTTTTCTTGAATCAATTATGAAACGTGCGTCATCATTCTCCATTCTTCACTCTATTTATATATTATTTTATTGAAAATATAAAAAAAACATCTGCAACATTTTATTTTATAAGCTCAAGTTTTTTTTTTATCAGAGTTAAATTATTATATTGTATAAATTACTATAATTACAGTTAAATACAAATCATTTTTATAAACCATTGTGTATTTTTTTAACCCCCGAAACAAATAGATGAGTGTTACAAATATGTGAGACATAAGGGATGAGTCGAATTTCATTTTCCTTTTTTTTTGTTTAAAAGGGAGTTGGTCGATTGTGTTCAGCCAGTTTTTTTGTAATGTTATTGAAAAAAGCTAGTTCAGCCAAAGTCAGCTAAAAAAAAATAATTCTACTACGACAATTTTGATTTTAGAAAGATTTGGTAAAAATATGTGTATTTTATCATAACTTTGAATAAAGTTGAGATGGAAGGCGTTTTTTTTTATAAAAAAAGAGAGAAATGTTGTTCTTATAGCTGGAATTTACAATTTGGAAGTATTTTTTCAATCCCAAATAGTATATAATCATCCTTGCATTGTATTAAACGGTAACACCTTTCAAAATTATAAAAAATGCTTGAAAATATGTACTTAACATAATTTACCGAAAAAGTGAAGTTGAACGAATTGATTGAGTTGTGCAGTACATATGTTCAACGTTTAAGTGCTGTTAATATCAATGTTGCCAACGCTGCCTTTATAACTTTTGCAGCATTATTTTACGAATTCCATTTCCAAAAATATTTGCTTTAGAAAAAGTTATGACAATAACAACTGAGCTCAACATATTATACAAATTTATAGTTAACTTTGTTTTAATGGCAAGTTTTGTGTGTTCTGGATACAACATTTCAAATATTGAATCTATTCTTTTAAGTGAAAATGAAGACAAACAATTGAATTTTCAAAATAATCATGGAGTTTTGGTGAATTCCAAAAATTGTGAGAATTGTGGTAATAACATGACATTATCAGAGAATGGCACTCTCAGAAATCTGTTTTGCTCTAAAGCAAGTATTTGTAAAAAAATACATTTTAAACATGACACGGCACTGTCAAAAATTTGTTTTACTCTAAAGCAAGTATTTGTAAAATATAAATTTTTAGTAAATTTTAAACATGAAACTATACCTTTAAAGACATTTAAAATCTCACCACTTTGTTTATGCTTTCCTTATCGACTATTTAAGAATATATGTTCAATATCACAAAGGGGGGGGGGATTTTCTCGAAAATCAGAGTTCGTATAATTAAAGATAGGACAATATTCGGAAACGTTTAAATTGAACATTTTCTCAAAAGAGGGTTTTCGAGATAGAGGCATGTTAAATTCTCAAATATATGTATTTTTGCTTTGTGGAGAGTGCGATTTCTTTCGAAAATTGAAAATCAGTGGGTACTATACATGAAACATAATTATGTGTAACATTTATAATCAACATTTTTGCCTTACAGTTACGGTTTTCGAGTTAAATCGGTGTTAGAATGGTAACATCTAAAATACTTGAGCGTATTTCCGCAGCGATGTTTTGAGATCTCAATAATAACAACTACAAACAAAGAATATACGTGGGTAATAGGATAAGTACCATCTTCATTGATGTTAGTGAACAGTCAACGAATTTCGTGACTAATGTTACACTCAAAAATGTGAAATAAATATTTTTTTATAAAAAATTTGACCGACGTTATTAGTTGGTGCACTAAAAAATATAAAATAATATTAATTCTATTGGTGCTGGTACTTGTGAAGTTGGTACCATAAGTTGTCAATCTAATTACAACTGCCCAACTTCAAAAGTAACAGCACCAATAGAATTAATATTATTTTATATTTTTCAACTAATAACGTTGGTCCAATTTTTTGTCTGTACGTTTTTACGCGCATCACGCAAAAACTACTGTATGGAATTGAAAGCAGTTTTCACCGATGTGTTACTAGAGATCTAACTTAAAATATAGGCTACAATTTATCGCGTCAGTCTGTCTTTCTGTACGTTTGTACACGCATCACGAAAAAGCAACTACAAGGAATGGAATGAAATTGAATGCAGTTTTCCACGCGCACTATGTCGCGGGCAAAAGCTAGTATAATATATACCCAAGAGCATAAACGTTACTCAACGAATGAAAACAAGCAGATGTCGTGTTTACAAAATTATAATTATTCATACAACAAAGAAACATAGTGAGAATTTCCATACAATAATACGTATGAGTTATCAAAAAATAAAAAGTCGTACACAAGTTAGAAGTATACAAACAATACCCTACGAATTACTATATTTAGGTTTTGTTTCTTGATCTGTGACAGTTCTAATGTAGATTTCCCCATCCGGCAATGGATTCGGTGGATTATCTTCCTCCAAGAAATACGAACACCCTATGGCCAACACTGAACCATTGTGGCTGAAACTCAACGATGTAACTGAAGTGTTATATTGATGGAACTGGCACAGTCGCTTCTTGTTGAAACCATCCCAAATATTGACATAGCCATCTGACCCACCAGTGGCAAAAGTATGATAGATGGGATGGAAACTGATGGCATTTACAGGGTAAATCTTTTCGACGCCATCCTCCTTGATGCGATGGCATTTGAAAGCGTACTTCTTTTTTTGAATCTCTGGATTGGCATCCAAATATTCAACGGCTACTCGACCTTCAATGCTACTCAAAACAAAGCCCTGTTTGTTGGGGAAGAATCTTATTGCTCGTGTTTGATATTTTAGATTAGATTCACGCTTTTGCAATGTATAGGACATGTTTCTCACATCCCAAACGAGTATTTTGCGTCCAGCTGTGCCGACTACTAACTTTTCGCCGCATACACTCATTGTGTACACCTTTTCCGATTGATTGTAAGTGCCGCTGCATATCGGAGATCTGGGATCCCATAGTTTTACATGACTATCCCAACTACCGGTTACAATGCCATTCACTTCACTGCAATACTCGACACATTTGATTGCATTACCATGCGATCCGATAATGTTCTCTTTGCTACTATTAAAGTCAAATGACTTCAATGTATTATCGAGGCCGCCACTATACGAATGTACGGCGTCTGTGAAACAACAGTCCAATACGGGGGCATCGTGAGCATATTTATGCCTCAAATTATTGGCCAGAGCGTCATATAACCTTACATAATTATCCCAAGAACTAACTAATAGAAACTGATTCGTTTTAGGTCCAAATTTGGCAGCAGATATTGCATCCTCTGGTGGATTCTTTAATTTATATTCTGTTTGAGATTTCATCATAGGTTAATGATAGCCAAAGAGTTCTATCTGTTCAAAGTAGGAAAATGTAGGATAGATTCGGCTTTTCAAGTATAATTCCACTCATAAATAGTAAAATTGCACAGAAAAATATTTAAATTGTACTTATACTTATTTAACAATCTCGAATCTTACCAACTTCATTCATGACAAATGACAGTTATTTGGCATTTGGTCAGAGAACATAGAACAACAGCAAACCTTCTTATTGCGCCACAGAATAAAGAACATCTTTTTATTCTTTGGGTGGCGTTAAAAGGTAGAATGATGTATGTTAAATAGAGGTGAACATTGAAGTCCCTAGATTACAGGGACTGTAGTGAACAGTGAACGTACTATGGAGGCAGTGGATATATGTCACGTGAACGGGTTAAAATAGGGGGGAGCAGAGTTTTTCATATCTAAGAATATCATTCAAGAGGTGAGAAAATCAAGTTACATGTACGAGCATTTTCGATCATTTTATTATAAAATATATATTCAATACATTATATTCTTATAATTTCCTTTAAAAAACGGAAATATTTACAATTTACATTCAAATGCAGTATTACAATAAATAAATTATATCATTAAATAAACTTCATACTGATAATGAAAATTCTTCAAATTCTACTGAATACAAAAAATCTATTAGATTACTAATGGATAATTTATTTAATATGAAGGGGAACATTTCTTATTCATGAATCATACGTCATAAGAATGTTTCTCAAATCGGACGTATAAAAAATATTCCTGGTAATACTTTCATTTTCATGACAAAGTGTTGCAGTCACATGTGTTTGAAATTTATAATGTTTTCCTTCTCCATTAATAACATGAGTGTGATGAAAATTTTCCAATTATTACGCCGCATTAATCTCCTTTTCCTTTTCAATTTCCCCTTTGCTCTTCAACGGTTGCAACTCCTTGCCATCTTCAATGCCTCTGCCAATAATAATATCTTCAGAATTGAATTTCTGCAATTTACCACTGCCGAATATCAAAAAGAACACAGCCCCAAAGACGTATGTCGCACTTAGAATCCAAAATACATATTTCCATGCTGAGAAAGTTTTATTGGACTCGGTGATGACTGCCACCATTTTGGTGGACACCCAACCACCTGCCGATGACAGCGTATTGGCCATACCGAAAATGGTGCCAGAGAAATGTGGAGCGATATCGAGAGCATTGCACAAATAGCCAGCTGTGACGGCACCATTGAAGAATAATGATGTAGTGAATACGAATACGGACAATGTACCATTTTCGCCGTACAGTGCTTGGACACCCATTAGAATGCCGGGCAGTAAGATGGCAAAAGTGGTGAACAATTTTCGTGTAGCTGTGGTGGAAAGCTTGCCGGATTTTCTTAGTCTGTCCGCCAAATAGCTGGCGATTATGGCCATTATATATTTACCTAAAAAAAAGGATATTGTTGTATTTTTAAAATATAAATTCAAATGGTGAGAGTCGAATTTGAAACAGCCTGTATATATATATATATATATATATATATATATATATATATATATATATATATATATATATATATATATATAATATTTTATTTCATTGCATTGTAAAGGCATAATTTAGTCAACTTTATTATTTTATTCATCACTTAACCTTGCCTCTCAAGCCAAAGCGCTTATCTTCAATGTATCTATTTATCTAATAGAGTAAATTGACAATATGTTGAATATTCAAGAGTAGAGGATTAAACTACGTTTAAGGATAATATATGCAAACAGTATCACAGTTTATTTCAAGAATAAGATTCTGACCTAGATGAGAAACGAACAACAACAAAAATCACGCTCCTTAACTAGGCATTCTCTGATGGCAAAAGAGAGAAATAGCAGTACAGAAAATCATTTTAATGTTAAATTATTTTCTAGATTTTCACCAATATATACAACGAATTGAGTTCTCGTATCTGTAATTTCAACTATTTGTTAAATTATTAGCATGAACATTTTAATAGACTTTGTAAACACGCAAGATTTGTTATTTATTGTAGCTACATTTTATTAAACATATATAGGTTCGGCAAACATACTTGTAAGAATGTACATACTAATAACCATTATGTCGTCCCGACAATTTATTAACATACAATAATTGTAGATGGATTTATTCAAAATTTACCTGGCATATATTTTAATATAAATGACAGAAAATATTTCAATAGAATTAATTTGGAAATTCAAACGTATTTTGTTGACATTGCAGTAATAGAAGCATAAAATTTAAATATTTGTAATTCACAGATACTTTCACGTAAGTTTGCTCCAATAATTGTTTTTCTTCTATCATGTAAAACAACAGATAGGGGTGAGTGGGAAAGCCAAGTCAATAAAGTCGTTGTAACATTTGTACCGCTTTATGTATTTTGACAAACTTTATATTTAATTAACTGAATCTATTCACATTAATAACACGTAAAATATTGGGGGACGGGTAGCTTAGTGGCCTAATTTAAGTATTTACTATATAAGATTATGCAAAAAATTCTATTTAGTAATCTATATTTTCATAAAAAATTGCACTAGTATACAATAACAGATATTGAAATGCGGGTTTGACTTTTTTCAATTTAATGCTCTTTCAGATGAAAAATATGGTATCGTATTTGAAAAAATCCGAAGGAAGTATGAAAATATAAAATTATTCACATAACGTCATCTAGCGCTCGTTAAAACAGTTGGCATGGAAATAAAATGAAAACTATTATTGAGCAATGGGTTCCCTTACAAACAATATAAAGTTTGTCAAAATCCATAAAGCGGTACAAAAGTTACAACGATTCTATTGAGATGGCTTTCCCACTCACCCCCACCTGTTATATTTTAAAAGATAGAGGAAAAATTATTGGATCAAACTTGCGTGAAGTGATCTGTGAGTCACAAATATTTAAATTTTATGGTACTATTACTGGTAAATTTTTAGAGAAAAATGAGTTTTTTGTGCTTCTTTGCAAATTACGCCCCCTTGCGGTAGAGAAGGAAATCTGGAATAATATCCAGCACTTTCTCTTATGACGGCTAACAGTAAGCAAATGACTTAAGCTTAGAGCATGGAATTACCAAGGAGACATCGCATTCGGAGAACAAGTGAAGCCAAATGAGAACTAAATCATTGGCCGTCAATGAACGTAACACCAAATTCTTTTTTCGACAGCGACTCTTGTATTCAAGAGCCTCGCATTGGAACATTGTATTAAGATAAAAAATCATCGTTTACATTAAAAAATGGCACAAAAAATGAAAACTAAAATAAGCTGTTAACACCGAGGTGAGGACAAAACTAATGGCGGCCGACGAGCAGCATCTCCTGTCTTGTACGCACAACTTTTCCCTACTCTACGGAGCTAAGCGATGCATCAGTAGTAATCAGTCGTGTCCACAGGAGTATGATTAGTGATTACTACTAAGCGATTGATGACTTATCTGCGTGTTACTTGGTCACTGGAGCTACGAATGGGCATGGAACAATTACCACCTCATAAACCTCTTAAGCGTGATCTACACAATGGCAGCTTTTTCTTTAAAAACTTTAATGCCTAATAAAAACTATTTTTATTTGTTTAGAAAAAATCTGATGATTCTTACCTAAATAAGGCAAACTGGAAAGTAAACCATTCTTCTTGATATCAAAACCGAGCACATCGTGCATGTAAGTGGGCAGTTGATTAACCACCGTAAAATAACCAAACACAGACATGCCATGTGTCACAATAATTGCCCATACCGGCAAATTGGTCATAATCTTCAGCCATGGCACATGACTGGGCTTTCTACCCTTACCACCCTCACCTTCGGCAATTTTCGTTTCGATTTCCTTACGCTCTTCGGGCGTAATTCTCGGATGTTGAGCTGGTGAATCAAACACCAAAAAGAACCACACCACCGACCATATCAGGCCAATGAAACCGGTAAAGTAGAAGGTGCTTGCCCATCCCAGCGTGCTGATAAGGTAGCCACATATGGGCAATGTGATGGCCGCTCCCAGACTGCTGGCCATCATGTTGGCTATGAATTTCGATCGCTCCATAGGTGGGATCCATTTGGCGGCCATAGGTGGGATGGCGGGCCAGGTGGCGCCCAGAAAAAAACCGAGCAGAGCTCGCAGAATGACCACGACATAAAAGTCCAGATAACATGCAGCCGGTGTCAGGATGGTGAGGATGCTGGCCAGCAACATGCCACCGCCAAAGATGCGGCGAGCACCGACAATCTCAGCCATACGACCGCCGGGCAGTTCGGTTAGAATGTAGCCCCAGAAGAAGCTGCCTAGGATGTCTTGTTTCTGAGATTCGGACCAATCGAATCGTGTCTCTTCTAGTCTTGTTGTTGTTGTTGTGGCATTTGAGGTGATATTTGTGTTCTGTGTTGTTGTATTGTCGTTGTTCTGTGATGATGGATGATGATCGATCATATCGACAATGGCAATTGTGAGATTGACTCGTAACATGTAATTGAACATGAAGCCTATGATGACCATTATGTTGAGTACTTGACGACATGTTAGATAATCTGAAACAAAATTATAAAATCACGATTATAAGTATTTAGGAAAAAACAAAAGAGTCGCAACAACGCGATGGCAACGATGGGCTCCATAAGACTCCACTCTGCATTCTCTGTGTTTGGAATGCACTTATTCTTATCAATAATCATTGTCAAAAGGTCTCTATGAAGCGAAATAATTTAGTTTTGTCAATTTATTACCGGAATGTCTACATGTTTTTTACAAAAAATTGGAACGACTTTATTAGTTGGTGGACTGAAAAATACTGTAATGTGGATAGTTTATCATGTACTTACTGTTATTATTTCTTCTAGTTTGTATTTGTTCTAATTCCTTATTTGCTATAGTTGTTTCATGTAAAGTTTATTTATTATTTCTAGAATTATAGTAGATTTATTCTCAGGAAAATGCGATGATCCCACTTCTGACACCAATTGTAACGTTTAACCCTGTGCTAAACATTGTGGGGTGAGTCCACATGGATAAGACTCAAAAGTTCGCAGATTGCTTCGAATGGTTTATTTCGAACACTCTGTACACGACCTTCTGTTGTAGTACAACTGTCACCACTTGTCACCTTGACAATCTATACTGTCACTGCCTAGTGAACTACTACTAACATCTGATTCCACAGACCGGCTGTTATCAACTGATTTTATAAGAATGATCGTGATCGTGATCGACACGGCATTATATATCTGAATTTTGACATGACATTCATCTAGAATGTTCTATGATTATCTAGACGCACATAATAATGTTCTAGAGGCTTGTCAAACTGAAAATAATGTGACAAATTGTACATCACATATAGTTTCTGGATGGATCGAGAATATCTACTCTAATTCTAGAACTAATAAATGAACTATACATGAAACAACTATAGCAAATAAGGAATTAGAATAAATACAAACTAGAAGAAATAATAACAGTAACTATCCACGTTACAATACAATATAATATTAATTCTATTGGTGCTGGTACTTTTGAATTTCAGCAATTGTAGTTAGATAGAAGACTTTTGGCACCAATCTCAAAAGTACCAACACCAATAGAATAATTAATATTATTTTGTACTTTTCAGTGCACTAATTAATAAAGTCGATCCAATTTTTGGTTAAAAATATTTATTTCATACTTTTGAGTGTAATCGTTTTCAGCACTAAAACAATACGTTAATTTATAGATTTTTTGAAAAAAAATAAATTTCAATTTATACCATGGTAATTACGCCACCTGGCAGCCATTGTCGAAACTTGAAAATATTTTACCTGAATTTTTTTTAGCCGATTTACTCGCGTAGGGTTCACGCTTTCCCTATTACCCTACCTCGCTGACCTTAGGGGGTGGGACACCCGGGGGGTTATCACGTAATTAGCAACTGCAACGCGACCGTGACGATCGTCGCTGTCAAAATGTCAATTTGGTACAGTGTTGTCGCTCTGTTAGACTTGAGCCTAAGCTGATACTCGAGTGATAAGTAACAAAGTGAGGTTGGTTGCATGTATTTTTGAATAATAAATTACTTAAAATCATGTTCTCAATGAAATTGTTATTTTATCTTTTGAATCCAATATTTTATAGATAGTGTCTAATAGACTTTGGCAACACTGAGACAACAACGCGATTGCAACTAATTGCTAAATTTTACATGATACGGGGGCCGGTATTTCGAAGAGTAGGTAAATTTTTATGAACTGCAGCCAGCAGCTAAGCTATAAGAAGCGCGCATTTTTCACAGGTTCAAATAAAAGAAATACTTGACTTAAAATAATTATGACCAGAGAAGAGAACCAGTTTCCAAGTCATCCATCGTCCATCGATCGGTCGGTCAGTGAAGCTGAATTTACGCAGTTCATGTTTCAAAATAGAGAAGAGAAAACCAAAACAAAACAGAAAAAAATACAACTATTTTTAAAGCGCACATTTTATAAAAGGATTGAATCGAGCTGAAATACTTACTGACTTGTCTTATATGTTGTTATAGTTCAGGCGACGGCAGTTTGCTGAAGAATCATTTAGTGAGAAAGACAAAATATAATGCATATAAAAGAGACCTATATATAAAAAAAAACATTTACATCGTGTTGTTTAAGTGAACTGAAGAGTTTTTTGTTCACTGTGAAAAATATTATAGTAACATTATCCAGACTTTTTAAATTTGATATCGAACAAGCAAAGAAAAAACTCATTCAAAGTGTGTCATGTAATATAGGAACATGTTCATGAATCATAATTTTTGTTCTAAAAGAGAAAACTGTCTAAATATTCTGTTACTCACGTGAATTAATAATAGAATTGGTCAATTATAACAGCTTCAATTAAAGCAGGTAATCTATTTTCTGGCCTTTCAAACGAATGTTCTTTTTCATGATTACAAAATCGTTTAAAAAATTGATTAGAAATGAAATTTAATCTAAAATATCTTCCAACATTTTACATATAGTATTTTCGTCTAAAACAATGAATTTCTTCAAATTATTCGATCTACCTAGGATATAAAACAGACAATAACGTCGAATTATGTACCTACTTTGTAAATTAGTAGTGTGGGTTCGAAGTTCAAACTCTGCTAAATCTTAATCGAAATAATTTCTAGAGGACGAAACATTTACATAGGGTAATTCTGAAAATTAAATCTAGTTATATAGTTTCACGATGGTATTGTACAAATCAAATGTTTTTAATGTTTTATCAACTTCAATAGCAGATCGGTAATAGCTGTATTTCTGGATCTAGCGAATGCTTTTGAAACGGTAATGCATGAACTATCTCTCAAATAGATTTCAGAGTGTATTGTCATTATTGATGTTAAAAGTTCTTACAGCTTAGTCACTTGTGGAGTCCCTCAAGGTTAAATTGTGGGACTATTATTATTTAATGCCTATATTAATGGATTATTGCAACTTAATATACCGGGTGTTTTTGTATCATCTGCGGATAACAAAGTCATTATGTGTAGTAGTGACAGGTGACAGTTGGGATGAAGTTCCAGCCAATGCTAAATATTCCTTAAAAATGGTTTAATTTTCACAAAGTGACTTTGAATATATCAAAATCGAGTGTTTTAAATGTGTCTGTAGGCGGATAAGCTCGCTGTTACAGACGAACTGACAATATATTTGTTATAATAATTTAAATTGTAAATGTGATAAAATAGAAAGAGTAAATAAAATTAAATACCTTTGTGTTATAGTGGATAAAAATTGGAATTGGAAGAAAAATATTTTTAGTATTGTTCAAAAGGTAAGATACCTTCTTTTTGTTTTCTTTGAAATTATATAAATTCTTGACAAAAATGATTTATCAAAAAAAACCTGAAATGATTGTTGGATATCAATCAAAAAATCCCGATGGCCTGTAGTCAGCGGAAAGGTAAATTTTTCACAATTCATTGAAGTGAAATTTGAACAACCTTTTCGTCGTATGTGTCATAGCCTTGCGGTTAGATGTTTTTATTTTGGCTGTTGAATATAAAGCAGACAGGGTTCGAGTTCCACTTCAAGGCAGAATTTTTTTTTCGCCTATTTCTTTTCAATAAATATACTATATATTTTTTTAATCAGGGTCTATATTAAGATCTCCAGAAAATGTACAATAACATCAAATTTATATTGAGTGTTCATGTTTGATCAATATTTGTTATTTTATGAAAAATTGCTTTGAACAAAAGTTGTAGGTACTGATTATGTCTATAACCTAAAATTATTTTTGATTATATTTACACTACGGCTCTTTTTTGATAATTTTTTTAAATGTTTGACCGGTCGCTATTTTGAAACTACTTACCCGATATTGCCCAATAACGAACTCGACCGAGATATTTGAGAGATTGATTTTTGTAGCAAATTTGAACTTGATACCTTCAAAACTGCGACCTCTATCGTGTTAACAAATTTCGTAATATCCCATATATATATATATATATATATATATATATATATATATATATATATATATATATATACATATATATATATACATATATATATATATATATATATATATATATATATATATATATATATATATATATATATATATATATATATATAAACTTTTGAACCAAATGTTTTTTTAGACTAACTTATAGACATATAACAACATGCCGTTGAAATTTTTTCCAAATTCAAAAGTGTGAACGATCGCAATAGGTACATTTCTATAAGAAATTTACCTAATATATTTTGGAAGCACTAATATAATAACTATTAAATTTTCATCATCTAAACAAATAAACCTTTCTAGAGGTCGTATTAAAGAGTTGGATTTTAAATAATTTGAAGTTATATTATTATACAACTTATAAAATTTCATTATTAATATTTAATATATTTTATATAGTATGATGATCTTTACATTTGTAGTTGTATTTATAGTGCTGTTGATTTTCATTTAATTATTTATTTATTTTTATTGTATTAGTTTGTTCATTTAGATGAGGTTGTAGATTTTAATTTATTATTTAGTCCAGGTCTACACACATATCCTACCTATTGGCATCTCGATGGGGGTTTGTAAGGTTCATGATAAGTCGGACAAACAATTATTTTAATCAAGATTTGTATGTTAGCCTGAATAAATTATTATTATTATTATTATTCGGAATCAGAATGGAGGTTGCTAAATATCATATACTGTTAAAACAATCTAATTGAATAAGTTCAATCATCGAATTTTAATTCACGTGCATACAATTGATGATGCATCAAATATCTCTGGTTGCCTGAACTATATATATATATATACCTAGGTAGGTATACCTACCTGAGCATTTTTTCGTTGTAGTCCCTGATGCCATTAGAAGAAGAAGTCCACCACAATATTATTTCTAGGTTGTTGTTGTTTTTCGTCCTTGATTTCTCTTGTTGCAAAATAATAAATATGTCGGGCTGCTCTGCGAAGAAACAACAAGTAGGTAAGTCATGATTTGTTGTTATTGGTTGGTACAGATATAGACAATAAATAAATAAGGTATGCTATGGTTTTAACTAAAAGCCAGAAATGGTTCAAGAAAAAAAAGTCTCATATTTTCAATTTTCGCAAAAAATACACTTAGGTAGTTCAGTCGAAAACCGTAACTCTTCTGAAAAAATGTTCAATTCAAACGTTTCCGGATATTGTCTTATCCTTAATTCTGCTGTCTCAGATTTTTTATTTTCGAGAGAAATTGTCCCATAAACCCACCCCCTTCGGGGGCGGTTTTTGGAGGGAGGGAGATTTCGGATTGGAGTCATAAATCATCAAAATCTGAGTACGTTTACTCCGCTCGCGCGCGCACCAACAAAAAATGCAGACAGTCGAATTTGCATACGTCCTCCGTTTGGGCACAGAACAGTATTTTTTTTTCTTATGCTGTGGTTTGGGTTCGTCGGTCGGTCATAAACAAACAAATATTCAGTCGAATTGTAAATCTCCTCGGTTTTTCCAAATCACTCAAAAACAGATGGATGTTTTTTTTAGATTATTCTTGTTGGAGAATGATATAATAATAAAAACAATATCAGTTTGGTTGATATGATGAAATAAATGCGAAAATTTAATAAGAATATTCTTCAATTATTAAAATCTACACTAATCTAAATGCTTATAATAACTCCCATTGAACCGGTTTATGTTTGTTTTATTTTAATTCCGATATAATATATGTAAGAAAATATCCGATTTTATTTAATGGTTATTTCAAATGGCATGTATCTTATTTAGTATGTCCTTTATTATATTAAAGAAATTCCATGATACCTAATTTATTACATGTCAATGTAATTTTATTAGATGATAAAAATAATTGAATATTTGAATAGTAGTCCAGGAAAAATAATATTTTGCGCAACATAATTTAGATCCAGTAGATACTCAATTATCCCCACTAAAGTTATACAGATTCGCGATTATCCGGATTGTCAACTGCCATCGCCATCTGTAGCATCACTACGCGCCGCTTCTTTGATAAAGCCCTTTCAAAAGCGACTCGGAAGAAAGATTCGACAAGAAGAGTGGGATTCTTTGTAGTTCTCGGAGCATGAGGATCCAAGCTATTTATTGGCTTGGTTTCTTTCAACTTTTGAGCGGAGCGCGGGACAAGCGGTAGGAAACGTAACGGTTTATATATAAAAATTATAAATACTGATTTTCGTTGATGTTAATAAACACCTATAACATTATGTAATAACCCTAGAAAAAACCCTTTTAAAAAATTATATCTAAACGATAACTATATAATTATATAATATGAGAGAATGTATGTTATTTTCGTAGAAGAAATAATACAAAAATCCATTTTCACCATATATTCAATTCAATACGGACGGCTGACAACAAAAATAATCCGGATAATCGAGTGCTTGCTGTAATTCAAAAGGAATATGTGTCGATTTGTGTATTGCAAATATCATCTAAAGATTCCTACAAAAATCTGGTAATTACATTTTTTTGTTCTGACCTTATATTTGTTGACATTTAAACAGTATCGTGTCATTTATTTTATTTTTTACAAAACAAGATAGAAACTACGTAATGGCTAAACAGCGCCCTCTAGGAGAAAAGTTGTGAACGTGCGAACATATCCGACATTACTTTTGCAATAAGCGTCGTATTATCTTTCAGACAAGAATAAACTTGGACAATTTAAATTTGGACAACGCCTCTAAGAGTTTACAGTTTCTCTATAAATCTGCACCGTGTTCCGAAATACAAACCATTAGCCTGACCAGGCTTAAAATGGCCGTGGGAAATTGACAGACATACGGACTCAATATAGGAATATATGACATTGTGGTTTGTATTTAGGAACACATTATTCAAGTTAATAAAGTTCAAAACAAACTTTATATTTACATTTACAATTATCTATGCATTCTCAATGTCAAATCATGTTGCAAGGTCAATGAAAAAGTCATTGAAAAATCTCAAGATGATGAAGTAATCAGATGCTTATTTAAATAGACTATAATTATATACTTCTCATCACTTTTAGATCTGATGAACTGAATTGAAGTTGTAAGTGTTCTGGTAGTAGATAGTGGAATTTCGAGGTATAAAATTCTGCCTTTATAAGCCTTAATTTGCACAAATCTTTCCTGTGAGAGAATTTAGAATGATAGAAGAATGTAATTGCAGGATTTGGAAGAATAATTTATCTATTCTCTTGTTATCTTAATGGCGGAGCATATTGGAGTAGGTGATAAAAATTATTGACGTTTTAACGCACAGTTAAACATGTACCTATTATCTTATCTCCACAAAACATGCTAATTAATATTGTAATATATGAACAGCGGCAAATTTTTGAGATTAGAAGCCTGTCCTCCCGCCAACGTCGCGATTGCAAACTGATAATAAAAATATTCAAGTAATCTACAAATAAATTTCCTTTCAATACAGTATGTACATCGATACACTTATCTTGTACAATTTTACGAAATTAATAGTAGAAAAAATCGGTAAAAACATCCACCTACCACAGGTATTCATTTTTTCATTGAATGTACGGAACCCTAAGGAGATCTACTACAACTACAGTATTATGGTTCCCTCCCATGCGACTTTCTCTCGCCGGCTCTATCTCTCATATATATGTGTGTGCGCATGTGCGAGTATATACATTCAAACAGACAAGAATCGTGCGCAGCCGGTTGTATAACCTCAATACCAGATCCCTGAATTAAAATCAAAACACTATATTGCTTAAACATGACAATTGCATAGGTACCCCGGCTTTCTCAAATTCGTATTTGTTAAATTCTAAGAGGATAAGTGCCTACTTAAATAATAAGGATATTTAAAATCCATCTTGATGACCAATATGCAAGTGAGTTTTTTTTCAATCAATGAACACAATAAGAGGTCATTCATATAACATAAAACTAATTCAACTAATTAAAACTTCATGAGTCATTAGAAATTAATAAACGTAAACTTTCTGGTAATCTCCTCAATCAATGACCAGATCGATGGTATGTATGCCCAGCCCCATGCTGTATGATTGTTATCTAATTGATTTAGATATGATATTAGTCATTAAGTTTGATGTTAATTATCCTTAAGATTTGAGTAGGCACAAATCCCTTTAGAATTACGTTAATACCCACATTTGAGAAATGTACCCATGCCAATGAGTATTATATCAATCAAAAACTGTACCTAACTTATCTTATTTTTTTATATCAGAAATATTTTGAAGGCAATTATTTCAAATCTATAGCTTTTAAATTTAGAGAAATATGTAGCATTATTATAGGTAGCTGGTTCGGTGAATTATTTCAATGACTAATGAACCACTCGAAAATAACTTTTTTTACCATTTCTCAAGTCTCCTCTTTCAAATGAAGCAAAAATCATCAATATCGCAGTAGGTTGACTATACAACACGCGCGCACGAACAAAAAAACATAAACTGTCTAACAAAAGTAATAAACTTTCCAGCATAGTTTGGGATTTCCACAATTATCGTGATAAGACTCAAGTGGGGTTTTCTTCCATCTCTTCGTAATTTTCTTGAATATATTTTTATTGTTTTGGGCGAAATTATGGAATTACTTTAATTTTCACGGATTGTTTTTGTCAAAAGATAGGTATTTGAAAGAAACGAGAATTTAAAATTTGAACAACTGCTACTTTTCAGAAATGATAATTATTTTTACAAAATCACTGAAAGATAATAAGATAATTACATAGATTGAAGAAGAAGAAGAATTATCAGGTATCAGAATTGGGTACTCAACAATAATTTATTTAAATAATATTGTCTGAATGATATTAATCAATGCTTAGATGCTAGAAATTAAATTTTAAAGTAAGAAGAGATTTTTCTATATTAAACAATTTCTGATGATGTTGCCATTTTTATAACATGACCCACTTCGAATCGTGGAGTAAATAGATTAGGTTAGGTTAGCTTTGGCTTTGTTTTCCTTCGATATAAGACAGTTGAAGACTATTGGCGCCAAATTTAAAAATATTTGTTAGTTTACACATTTTTATTAATTCGTTTTCTTGGCCAGGTCTGTTTGTCTGTTCTTTTCATCAAATTTTGCAATCGATTAAGATATATAATAAATTTTCGATAAGCGTAGAAATGGACGACAATGCAATATAAACCACGCAAAAAAAATATTTTTAATCCATTTTGAAAAAATTGGAATATTAGAAATATGATTCAACTTTCATACCGCTACTGTAAGTAGCCTATTAGAAGAAAGTATTGTAGGTATTTGAGAGATCCCTGAGTCTAAAAAGCGTATTTTCAGCCACTGGTCTGTCTTTGTATCTGTCGGTCTGTCTATGTCACGATTATCTCCGAAACGGATTGACCGATTTTGTTGCGTCCTTTTATAATTTGTAGAGTATCCATACAGCTCACCTGTGATGACGTAGATTGGGCATCCTGCTCGCACGCTGGTTGCTAAAGCCAACAGCTGAAAAACCTGTGTTTCGCTCAAGAATGTTGCGCGAAAACGGTTCAATCAATTTTTTATGAAATATTCTGCTTAAAGCATTCTATCAACTACTATAACGCATATCTCGGAGAAAAGCTGGTGAAAAAATGATTCTCAAATGTTTTATTTTTATTTTATCAGGCGATTTTTCTATTCGATGGAATTCGTTTGAGAGCAGTAGGAAAAGCTGTGTTAAGTTGACGCACCAGATTTTTATTCTATTTATCTAATGATTGATTATTCATACATATTTTCGTTCAAGATCATTTTATCTTCAAAATTGTCTGTTTAGTATTATTTATGTATTTTTTCATTCTTAATTGGGTCAATTTGATTAAATCCTTGCCAAAGTTTGGTCTATATAGTCAATAATCTTTTTAATGACCATTCTATATGAAAAACACACGCTTCAAGTTTATTATAATGATAATGATAAAGAATATAATAATAATATGGAATAATTTGCTTCCTTGTCCAGTCTTGAATAATATTATGTCGTATTGTTTGACAGTTACCTTGAAGACAAAATAATATTGGCAGACATTAACATATTATATTTTGTGTTCACTATATACTCATACAATCGCTTAGATATAATGTTTATGTTACATATTATTGCAGCAATAAAGTGATAATGTTATTTTTTTGAATTATTTATGATCAGTAAAGATAATATCTATACTCTTAACTCATAGATCTATCAAATCTATTAAATTTAACTCTCTGACATATCACTAATATTTTCATTCAGTGACAACTTTCCTACCGCTTTCCTAAGTAAAAGTCCAAAAAATATATTATCATATCGATAGCCTACAAATTAAAAAAGAAATAAACAAAATCGGCCCATCCATTTCTGAGATAATTTGGGCACAGACATACAGACAGACCAATGGCTATGTTGCTCGGGACTATGGATATCGAAAATTTTACACGATTAAAATTTACAATACTTTTCTCACTAGGCCACTTAGAGTAGCGGTAAGGAAGTAAATAGATTCGCATATATAAAATGAAGAAGTTGAACATAAAAATATTTTTTACAAAAAATTGGACCGACGTTAGTAGTTTGTGCACTGAAAAATACGAAATAATATTAATTCTATTGGTGCTGGTACTCTTGAAGTTGTGCAGTTGCAGTTAGATTGCTAACTTTTGGCACCAACTTCAAGAGTACCAGCACCAATAGAATTAATATCATTTCGTATTTTTCAGTGCACCAAAATAACGTCGGTCCATTTTTTTGTAACAAATATTTATTTTACACTTTTAAGTGTAACATTAGTCACGAAAATAGTTGAACGTTCACTAATATCAAAGAAGATAGTAGTTATCCTATTACCCACGTATATTCTTTGCTTGTACTTGTTATTATGTAGAGATCACAAGAACATCGCTGCGAAAATACGCTTTAAGTATTTTAGATTTAACCATTTCTCCACCGCTTAACTCGAAAACCGTAACTCTAAGGAAAAAATGTTCAGTATGAATGTTGCTACAAATATTATTGTCTTTCATGTGGTACCGAGAGATTTTCAGTTTCCAAAAGAAATCACCCCATCCACATAGCAAAAATACCCATACATAGTGAGATTTTTACATGAATGTAGCTCGAAAACCGTAATTCTCTTGAAAAATGTTCAATTTAAACGTTTCTGGATATTGTCCTATCTTTAAGTCTGGCATCCCGAATTTCAGATTTTCGAGGAAATTTGCCATCTCCACCCCCTTCGGGGGCGATTTTTTGAGAAAGGGATATATCGGATTTGAGTTTTTATGAATATGGGACCATTTTCAAGTCTCCCCTTTCAAATGAATCAAAAATCCTCAAAATCAAAGTACCTTCACTATATACAACGCGCGAACAAACAAAAAAAGCCGACAGTCGAATTGTATACCTCCTCCGTTCAGGCTTCGTCGGTCGTCAAAAAAGTATAGCAGTTAATAGGTATGAAAGGAATGAAACTCGGTTCCTCAGATGTTGGATGAATGTATGGAATAAGATTTAATAGAAACGGAGGAAGTATACAATTCGACTGTCTGCATGTTTTTTTTAATGGATGTTCGCGCCTTTTAAATAGTAAACCT
Organism: Crioceris asparagi; assembly: GCA_958507055.1. Classification (NCBI taxonomy): domain Eukaryota; kingdom Metazoa; phylum Arthropoda; class Insecta; order Coleoptera; family Chrysomelidae; genus Crioceris; species Crioceris asparagi. The sequence continues at coordinate 2,813,363 of OY293827.1, forward strand.
GCTCCGATTTTCATGATTCTTCTTGTTCTTCTTTCATTTGGTAGAGGACTATTGAGAGAGTTGGTCCCATTGAAAAAAACTGACATTCAACATGCCCTTCCAAACTTCTTCCGAAGGGGCATTTTTTTGAAAATCGAAAATTTGAGACGACAAAATTAAAGAAGAAACCATATCCGGCCACGTTTAAATTGAACATTTTTTGAAAACATTTACGGTTTTCGAGTTACAGCAGTGGTAAAGTCTGAAATATGTGTATTTCCGCGATGTTTTTGTCCGACGAAACCAAACGGAGGAGGTATAAAATTCGACTGACTGCTTTTTTTGTAAACGTACTCCGATTTTGATGATTTTTGATTAATTTGAAAGAGGAGACTTGAGTAATGGTCCCATATTCGTAAAAACTCAAATCCGAAATCTCCTTCCCTCCGAAAACCGCCTCCGAAGGGGGTGGATTGACAATTTTTCTTGAAAATCGAAACTCTGAGGTGGCGGAATTAAAGTTAGAAAAAGAATTACGGTTTTCGAGTTACAGCGATGTTAAAATCTGTGTATTTTCGCTATGTGGAGGGGGCAATTTCATTCGAAAATTGAAAATCTGAGGGAACCACATGAAAGACCAGATTATTTGTAGCAACAACTATAATGAACATTTTTTTTCTTAGAGTTACGGTTTTCGAGTTACAGCGGTGGTAAAACGTTAACATCTAAAATACTTAGCGCGTATTCCCGCCGCAATGTTTTGTAATCTCTAAATAATAAGAAGTACATGCAAAGAATATACGTGGGTAATAGAATAAGTACTATCTTCTTTGGTATTAATGAACGTTTAAGGATTTTCGTGACTAACGTTACACTCAAAAGTATGAAATAAATATTTTTTGCTGGTACTTGTGAAGTTGGTGCCTAGAGTTTTCAATCGATCTACAAAGGAACACCTTCAAAATACTACTACTCTATTGATATAGTTTTTATGAAAATTATTTATTTTATTTGCGATATCTCTGAACATTTCTTAATTTACAGGACATGAAAGAAAAAATAAAATTCTCGATAAATACTTTTAGATGTGAAAATTATACACCTAAAGGTATTTTTGCACAAGAAGACATTTTAGAAATGCAATGATAACAATAATTTAATGTACTTATTTTTCTATAGAAAAAAATATATGCTAATCAATATAAGTTTCTTTGATTTGCTCTTATCATTTCTACTATGAAATTATTCTTGTGACTCAATAAATATTAAGTACATTATCTAGAAAATTTAATCATTCTATTACTAAAGCAGAACAATAGTACGTTAATTATTGAAAAGGCATTTATTACAATTCTGACTATACCTATATATATATATATATTTCCGGCTTGCAACTTTTGCTTGAAACTTTTAAATATCTGACTAAGTATAGGTATAGATAGGTACCTATATATCCTATTTGGAATGTAGTAACAGAGAAATTAAAACCGAAGACCATAATTAGTTTGTAAGTTTGTAGTGGTAGGTGGTAACTCATTACGTTAATTAAAACAACAGTGTACAAAAACAAATAGTATTGCTTGGTGATTATATATGTACCTATACATAGTTAAAGTACTGGAATCCTTTTTTTTCAATCATTCAGTATTCAATTACTAGCAGCTAGAAATAAAAAAGAAAGGAAAAAACAGCAATCAAACGAAACCGAAACACATCGGCACACGTTTGAAATTTTTCATTCTAATGAGTTTAAAAATACCAATGCGCGTGTAGTCAAAACCGAATGAATATTTTGGATTTACCTTTTCTTTACTTCACTAAAAATAATAATGTTCACTAAAACTGATCTCGAAGCACAGAAAACACACCTGCTACCTTTTTTCTTCAATTCAAACTGCCAACTGATTATTAGTAGTTAGTTAGATATTCATTTGATTAGCACGTTTACCGAATTAGCAGCGAGCGGGTAAATGACTGAACTGTGACTTCTGAATCACAAACTGAATGAACGGAATGACTGGCTGTGGAGACTGACTGTGTTGTATTATAGTCAATCGTAAAAGCGCGCGGGTTGAAAAAATTCAACGGCCTTTCCTCTGTAGTGTAAAGCAACTTGGCTACTATACTATAGATGCACACAGTAGAAGAACAGAACCGGACTGAATATTAATTACATAGATACGGTATCATCAATGGTACTCTACTCATTAGTGTACATATTATCGCAGTTGATGTTGATATTATTATCAATGTAAATTAAACAAAAAGTAGGAAATCTAGGACCGACTTTAGTGGTTAGTACCTTGGAAAATAGAAAATAATAATGATTCCATTGATAGTCATTGATTTTTCTCAGCATATAAAGACCAATAACAATGTCGCAATATGAATAAATAAAAAGTGAAATTTTTGAAAAAAAATTAAAAATAGTTTTTATTAGGCATTTAAGATTTGAACCGTGTTGATGATTATCTATCCTTTTCTTGATTTGAACTATACTTATGTATATCTATTAGCCAGAAACAGCAACTCCATAACAAATTACTGTTTGTCTACCACAACACAAAATTAAATTTGAAATTAGTATTATATCAACGTCTGACAATTGCGACAGCTGATATTGAAAAGCGCCACATAACCATAGAGTAATATATACTACGATCTGCCAGATATGTATATATACGCTCCATAGACAAGCCACTAATATGCTCCATGCTCGTACGTAATTCCAGTGACGGATCCCAGTGTCGTTCCATGTCGAAGTAATCTTGCTTGAAGAAGATAATATAATTAATAATTAATCAATATTGGATCCCACTTGGAGCTTAACAGGCGGCGAGATGTCTGCGATCTAAGTACGAATTCGAAATTTCAAGTCTCTAGATCGTATGGGGCCTGAGAAATCGCTGCGGAGTCCATCGATACACGAACCGAAAGTAATAAAAACTATTTAAAAAAAATTGACAGTTCATTTGATGGTCCCCTTTCTAATTTTCAAATCTCGGATTTTCGTCCCTTAATCACTTAATCAAATTTCTACTTTGGAAGATTCACATGAATACTTTTTCTACTATCTGGCCAGAATTGAGTTAAGTAATATCAATAAGAACTGAAGTACGACTCTGCTTTACCCCTTCCATCACCACTAACGTATCAATTAACGCATAATTTTCTTTCTATACATGCTACTTATAGAACAAGAGCTGAACGTATAAACTTGAGCGATCGAGTAAGAGGAAAAACATGCTTTGAAAATATTAGTTTTCTCAACGAGCATTAGGAAAATCCAGGGCCGAATTCGTCGAATTTTCCACGGAACATTTTTTTCTACAGCAACCATATACAAATAAAGTAAAAACCTGAAATTACTTTTGAAACTTACCATTTACTATAGAGAAAAGAAATATATTTTTTATAATTCACAACAGTGAACAAGAAAGCTCGATTTCCAACAATGTTTACAGAAATATCTGAAAATAATATATTTATCATTGTTTGTATTTATTAACCATAGTTATGTCTATTTAGACATTATATTGCTAATAATTTCGAAACGATAATGCAATCAGAGACATCCATCATCCATGGTTGTCTCTGATGCAGTTTCTTGTGTCAAAATCTCAATTGCAGTTTCCAATAAGATCAACTGTCTCTTGTCATGTGACTTAGAGGTTACACATTAAGCGCTACTCGCTACTTGCCATCAGCTGTCAGTAAACAAACACACGTCGTTGGAGCCGAGTACCCCTCCAATGAAAGAGATTGATCGATCAAGAAGATATGTCAAAGCGCATCTCTGATGAAAAAATTTCAGAGTCAACCATAAAACGTATGTTTCAAACGATAGTGTCGATATTTCATTATATCAATTTCTTTATGTACTAAGACATCTATGCCGTCAGCTCTTGGACTATTACAATACGACAAACATAACGCTGTCACTGTCTAACTAGGGTTTTTCGATATTGCTCAATTGGTTATTATCAGTATATTATTATGAGTCCAATGTTCAGTCAAATATACAAAGATATTTATTGACAAGTTTCATAAGCGTTTATGAAAAAAGTTAAATCCAAAGTGTGACATCGACGTCACCAGACACACCTCCGACCAGCCCATTAATCAGCTACTCTGATTGGCTGGAAGAGATTTTCGCCATTCGAGATCACCGACACCATCAAGTGGCGCGCCAAATCAGTGACGGCTCGTCCGAAGAGGTAATAACAAAATGACAAAATAAAAATAAAACACTTGAAAGATGATTGAATGAGATTTATTTTCATTGGAATTTATAAAAAAGACTATTGTCGCTAGTCCAAGATTTATATATATATATATATATATATATATATATATATATATATATATATATATAATATTGTTGTAGGATAATGTATATGTACCTATGTTCAGACTTTTATACAAAATATATTATAAAAATATAATGAAAATAACCCCAACAATATGATGTTGAGATTCTATAACTACATGCAGAGTTTTTAAATCATGTTTTATAGGTAGTAAATACATAATTAAAGGTGATAACATTTTTGGTCACTCAAGACCCTGTAGATATTATTTATATATTACATAATATTATAAGTATTATATTGCATACAAATATGTATAACTAGATGTTTCATGTAATATTAATTAATTAATTAATTAAGCCTAAACATTTGTGATAGATTATTAACAATATAGTATTTCATACAGAAATATTATTAACTCAATAAAAAAATTATTTTCAATACGTTATCTATTTTTCTTCAGCACTAAGCGTTGGAATAATGTAAAAGGAGATTATAAACAAGAAAACAAATTGTTCCCTTTTCAAGTTTTTTCTTTTGTTAAATTTATAGTAAATTGTGTTATTATAAGTTATCAGGAAAACTATACATTTTAGATTGTCATTTTACATGTTTACAGCTAGGTACTAAGTTGACCAAAAAACAATTTGTAAGTTAGTGTCGAAGAAATATAAGGCGTGAACGGTAAACGCAATATGTTAAAATTTAAAATTTCCAGTCCAATTTTCATAATTAAAAAACAAGATCGATAAAATGACTAATTCCATCTTGCGTATATACAGCATGTTCCGTAATGTAAACCAGTTCGATGACTAGTGCTAAATTATGTTATGTGTCAATGTCATCTGTCAAGTTTTGGCGACCATTTTAAATTTTACACTGACCAGTAAGTATTTGGTTGAATGCTATTGTTCTATAATAGTTGGTGTACAGGGAAGACTAAAACCTTGTTATATAAACCTATTTTGAAGTAATTTTAAGAAACAAATTCTTTGATAATATGATTTAGCTAGAAACGACGCGTATCGAGTTTTCAACTTGACATTTGCTCATAACCTCAAATAACACAAATTTGCGAGGGCACTGGAACTTGAAATGATACAAATGTTGTACAGAGAAATATTTATCAAACACTTCAATAAACAAATATTTCACAATTTAAAATAATTACCTTGTAATATTCTCATTGTTTGAAATCAAAATTTATATTTTAATTGATGTTATTTATTATCAGCTAATGTCAAGTTGGCAGTCGTCGTAGAGCGTTGGTGAGCATCGTATCTGCTAAACAAGGCCACTGTCAATGAGTTTATCAATAGCATCTTGAGAAGTCACATCTTCAAAAAAAACGAGTGTCGACAAGTTCAAATCTTTTTAGAAAAATGACACAAAAAAATCTAATTGTATAAAAGGGATAGTGCTTAGCAAAAATTGTTATTTTGAAAGAATTTGGCCAAGAAATTACTCCCCAGGTTGTTTCAAAACTAGGGTTATATAAGAACCTTTGACTTTCCCCTGAATAATTACAGATGCTATAGCATTTAACCAAATTGTAAGTACCATTTCTTTGATGAATTATAAAAATTGGATTAGAAATAAGAGTGGTATGAGAATTCAAATTTTACCAATTATCAGCACTTGCTGCGTTTTTTTGCAACTAAGTGTAGATACAAAGTGAAGGGTTAATATAGTTTGTTTCACCAATGTTGGCGTCTGCCTTGAAAACACGAAAAATTGATCAATTCAACTGACGGGAGTAAATCCGTGGCGTAACGATTTCGATCTATGATATGGCATTCAGAGAAGTTCATATAATTAGAGGAAAAAATATCGATTGATTTAATAAGCAAACATAATATGAAAGATTTATTATCAACAATAATGCAGACACACAAAACACAAATTTATAGCTTGAGTTATGAAATATAAATTTAGGCACCTGAATTATCTGAAATGTCACAATGACTTTGTGACGCCTATGAAATAGAGATTGCTTTGCCTTCGGACATACGTGCAGCGCCCTATCATTGTATAAAAGGACATAAGCTTGACAGACTGATGTCGTAGCTTAGATCGACAAACGTAGTAGAGAATTTCATAATGATGAGATGCAATGAGGCTTATAGCGATATGTACGTAGCTCGTGAATGATTACACACAATAGCCATGATTTGTGAAACAAACTGTATAAGTAATTTGCCATTATTTTATTTGTAATTTAGTTAAACAACATACTGCTATAGGGGCTATAGTAGGCTAGTTCTAGAAGATTGATTTTTTGGAATAGTCAGATCCAATATGTCGAATGTAGAACATTAGAAAAAAGTCACAAGAACTATTCAGTATTATAGAGCAAGAAACGTATTTTGAGAAGTCATTTCAAATGCTGTGACAAAAATTTAGATAACTGCTGAACAGTAAAAGTCAATAATTAGTGAACCTGGCAATAAATTCAATTGTTAAAGTTTTGTTGATACCGTGGCACCCGAATAACTCCTCAATGAAACCCAGTAGGATTGTTTTTTTATTAGAGGTACTAACATCATTTTGGAGTCCTGTCATTTTCGTAATAAACTTCCCGGACACCTAATAGATATAAGTATGTTTTATTACCTTTTGAATTTTTGTAGAAAGTACCTCCAAATGAATTAGATACCTGTTAGAATTTTGGTGGACAATGTGGTTTTTATGTAGATAAAAAAACGACTATAATCTTCGTTCTATCTAAGATGGCTATCTCTTCTGAGAAACAAATTGTCTACTATTATATAGGAGGTGCAGAACTTATTGGGTTAATTTCTTAACAATTTATAAACATATTTTATATATATTTTTTAATTATAATCTTAACTTCAATTAAACTGGCAGTATAATATTATTTATTTATTTTGCACTATCTACATTATTTCAATACCTACTTATACCTAAATTCATTAATTATTTCAATATATTTATATATATATACAGTGTGTTTCTGAAAGGTATTTACCTAATGTTACCACATACGCTTGAGACCAAAATAAGTGGATTTATGCAAAATTAGTTATTGAAAAAGGTACAAAGTTTGGTATTCTTGAGCAAATTTGTATTTTATTAATTTGCTATAGGTTATACCTACAAAAAACAAGAAAAACTAAAAAATAAATACAAATAAATAAAACGTCATAAAAACTTAGAAATTTCTATACCTTTTGTAAAAATACAATCTTTTATATTATAAAATAAATTACCAAATTCCTTTTGAATAACTTTTTTGATTACCTCTAAAGCAAATTATTTCCAGCTGTCCTGAGAAAAAAAAATATACCGACAAAAATAACATTCGGTATTTGAAAAGAAGTAGAATTTAAATCAAGTTTTATAAAAAAGTAGATAATATATAAATTACTGCTTTCTAGATTTATATTTTTCATAATTTCGATATGACTTTATTTCACCTATACTTATAACAATATATCAACGAACCAACCTAAAATACCAAATTTTGTAAAAATGACTTCAATCAACTCATTTTGATTCCAGGAATATCTATGCAGTAGCATTTTGATACACCCGTTTTTAATATAATATCACTAGAAATTCTACCAAGTTGGACGCTATCTGTATATGTTGATGATGATATGAAATGATGATGAAATCAAATACAAAATTGGGAATCACTCAAATTCCCTTTATCAACCACAAATTGTGGCGTGTCTATATTCAAATTATTATATTAAATATATAGACAAATATATTCTTATATTATATCACATAATTTTTGGACTCAAAGCCACAATAACCAAAATAAACAAAAAAAATAATGAGGAAGGTAAAAGCTGGAACAAATAAAAGGTAAAAGTATAGTTTAACGGCTTTTGCTATAAATACCCTAAAAAAATCAAATGTTTGCAAAAATAGTTAATATCATTTCACGAAAAAGTAAGGTTAAACGAAATGATGATTGACTTGCGCAGCATATTCAACGTTCAGGTGCTGTTAATATCAATGTTGTCATTTATAACTTTCGTAGCATTAGATTATTTTATGAATTCCATTTCCAAGAATATATTTGGTGAAAAATAACGACAATATCTTCTAGTAAAGCAATCACTGAATTCATATTTTCGAAAGCCTGAAGACATCACCTTCGTCATCAAAAGTTGCTTTAATATTGTATTTTTGCTCTAAAGAAAATATTTGTAAAAAATATTTTTTAAAGTAAATTTTAAACTGTCCCTTTAGACACTTAGAATCTGACCAATTGGTTTATGCTTTGGTTATCGAATATTTAAAAAAAGTTCAATATCGCAAACGCTATATTGGCAGTTTTGACAATATTGGTATTTGCAGTTATACGTCAAACACACAAGTTAGTCATCAATTCGCTTAACCTTACTTTTGCGCAAACTTATATTTGCTATTTTTACGCATAATTTTGCTAATTTTGAATTTTATAGAATGCAAGGATGATTATATAATATTTGAGATTGAAAATAAATTCCAAATCGAACATTCCAGCTAAAAGTCGTGCCTTTTTTATCAACAAGTCATTAAAAATAGCGTCCTTCGCCTCAATTTTATTAAAAGTTATACTATTTTTGCAAACATTTGATTTTTAGGGCTTTTATAGCAAAGGCTGCTAAACTAGACTGTTACCAAATAAAAGAAGAGAACTATTGAACCTACCCCGTGGATTGGACAACAGTGAAAAAACGACACATAAAGCAAAGATTATAAATATTATTACGATAGAACACACGGTTTTTTAGCATTTATGCTATGGTTAGCATTGATGTTAAGGTCCTGAGAAGAGGAGCTTATTTCCGAAAGTCGCTACAATAATAACAACATGTTTAGTCCCAAATAAATCGTCCTGTGTTCAGCCCACCATAAAGAAAATAGGAGCAATAGCAGAAATGTTCAAACCGGTATCAATGAACACAAGAGCGCATTCATATACCTACCATCAAAATAATTCAAACTATGTGCTAAATCTCAATGATAATAATCACATGTTTTTAATGATAATTTAAAAATGTTGCATAGCTACCTAACGAAATTTAATAAAAATAGAATTTACCTGTCATTAGAACCTCAATGCAGACATTTCTATCCAATTATAGAATAGCTAATGAGTATGATTTTCAATAAAGATGAGCTCAATCCATTTTCTTAAACATTTTGTATGGTACTAACTCTACTCAATCCTGCCAATCATGCGAACATTTGACAATTCTTTTTTATACGCTGGACGACTGATCTGATCTTATAACCTGACCAGTTTTATTGTGACAACTAATTATCTGTACTACTGTATCAAATCGAAGGGTTTTTATATCAATTCTTAATATAAGTATTAAGAATTGCTTAAGCATTTTTTTGTGTTCTTTGACCGCACACTCTAAAATGTAATGATGCAGTGAAAATGTATCTTAACATTTCATTCACATTGAGTGTCCCTATCATTGTAGTTCTATAATCTTTGTTTTAGAAGACTTAGCTTCAATTTTCATCAGCAATTTTAACCTCAAGTTTATGAGCAATAATTTTGTCAATTCTGTCCAACCCATCGAGATCGGATTACTTTTGAGAGCTTATAAATGCATTGAAGTACTTTCGATGATTTTGATAGAACAGAGCGACTAGCTGTGGTCAATTTCATGTTATTTATTGTATTTAAAGAGTTTATAGTTTTTAAATAGTACATACCTAAAACTGATTATACACGTGTTCATAAATAATAATTGATGAATAATCATGCCAGGGGGAAAATAAAGGAAAAAATAAATAAAAAACAATATAGTAATTGAAAAGTTTTAAATTGGAAAAAAAATGTTTTCAGTCTTCTATTATTATACAATCCAAAATTTAAGGCATTTTTACTTTATACCTTTTTATATAAACCACAATGTAACTAATGATTAAAATTCAAAAGCTAACTTGTTAAAAAATACTACAAAAAAATTATTAAGTGTTTGTTAATATTCTACTATTTCATAGTATTTAAATTTTTGTCTCTGACAAAAACAAATAATTCAACAAACACAAAATAAATCAAGTATTGATGATTACAGCATAATCAAATATAAATTCGTCAAACTTAAAAATAAATAAATCATTCGATTAACCTAAGCAAATGGACCACCTATAACCCAAGACTTGACGTCACAAACTCTGAATATTTTCGAAACAAAATACAGAATTCTTCATTTTATGTAAGCGTTCCTGACAAAGTCACCATCAACCTGTTCCTAAATACAAACCATTAGCCTGGGCAGGCCTAAATTATGTCATCGGTCAATGTCATATTCCTATATTGTGTCCATATATCTGTTGATTTTCGACGGCTATTTTAACTCTCACCAGGCTAATGGTTTATATTTCGGAACAGGCAGTATATTTCAGTGAAAGTTCTGTTCAAGGACGTGTCATTTCAGGACTTGCGCAATATAGCAATGCGCATCCAGCTATCATTTTGCCTTCAACAATTCTTGGGTTGTAGTACATTAATATAAATACATGTATTGAGAAGAAACGTACATACCATTGGAGTTATTCAAATAGAGAAAATGATTCATGGTTTTATTAAAAGTGGATTTGAAATGACAGATAAAAATCGTATAAACCATTGATTCTCAACTCTTCCCGAAATTCTGACATGGCAATTGGTCAGGTTTGCCAGAATTTTAAAAATATTCAAAAAAAAATGGCTAGCCGATCAGCGACAAAAGAAGTAACGCAATAGTTCTAGTGCGCAACACCCAAAAATGACAACTTATTTACGGACGTTATTTCAGCCACAGCTGTTCTTATTACATATGTCCTTGCTTCTAATAATGAAGATACGAAGACAATAGACTATATAAGAGTATTCTCGACCACCATTATTGCCCCGAAAAGTGTCAAATGACAGACAATTGAAAAACTGTTTTTTTTTTCAATCAGCTGTCTTTGATAGCAAAGTGAGGGGGGGGAATGGCGGTCGAAAATACCTTCATATTCTAGAGGTTTAAGGATACAAGAGACAAAAAAATGTGTTGTTTTATTATATACTGTGTTCTTCGTAGCTGTGATTTTATTTTGTTTCGAACAAATTTGACAGTTGACGTTAGACTCAGGTAATCCCATTGTACAAAAAGACTACTTTAAATAAAACAATTCCAGTGAAAATGATTTCAAATTACGAGTGAAAAACAAATAAATAAAAACCTAGAAAAGATTCGATCTACTTTTATGGAAGAGCTATGATTGTTTTTTTTTTCTGTTCTTCTTTTTCTTCATTTATAAAACTCTCTGTATTTACATTTCAAGTTGTAAGCGACGAGATTTGAATTGTTATATGGATGATATTATTTTAAATGAAACTCAAATGGGGCATATGACCAGAAATGGTTTCTAACACTTCATGTATCGAATCTAATAGCAAATTCTGTTTCTGTGTCATATACCAGACACTTTTGCTAGTTACCCACATGCTCTATTACCCAAGGCCAAAGGAATGAGATTAGAATGCCGGCAAAGATGCCAGTGGTTAAGGCAGCTGCAGCGAACATACCAGCCATGGGTTTGTATCTGTCTTCGACCATTCTGAAATTGAAATAATCCAAATTATTGGTAGAGATAAGACGAGGACAATCTAAATTTACAGAAATAAAGTTGTGTTTTTTTAATATTGTACGATGGCTGAGAGTGGACTAAGGCGCTGGAAGTGCGTTCGTATCTTGCGACAGCTCATCGTGAGCGCGGGTTCGAATCCCGCCTGAGCCATGTTTTTTTTTAAACTGGACCCGTGCACAGATATAATGTATACCTCTTCGGGTGTGTATTCCAGAAAAAAAAAACATGTTCCACGCCACCGTGCGATGTGACATCAGACTCTCAGCTGTGCAATGGAGAAACACGAGCTACTAAGTCGTTATGGAAACACCTAAAAGGCACCCGCATCTAGTGCAGTCTACAGTGACTCTAATAGTCAGTTTGTATCGTTAAATTTGGTATGTTTTGGTCTAGTTAAGTGGCTTTTGTTATAAAAGATTAAAAAAAATTGTGTATTTTCAATTTTCGAAAGAAATTACCTCTTCCACACAACGAAAATACACATATTTCAAATTTTAACATCGCAGAAACTCGGAGTCCGTAAAAATTTCAATTTAAACGTTTCCGGACATTTTGAATTCTGCCATCTCGGATTTTCGAGACCTCCTCAGTTCGGGATTCGTCGATCAAAACAGAGGTTTGCGTGGTTCGCAGATGAAGGGGGATGTTGCTTAAAACATAAAAATACCAATTCAAAGGATGCTGCAAATTTGTTAGAAGATTCAGTCTCCGTTAACATATGTCCATTTCGATATTATTGAACATAGTATTCTGCGCTCATAAGCTCATAACGTTTTAGTAAGATTAAGCTATTTTAGGTTCTAAGTAACATCCTACCTATGTTAATTCGGCAGTTTTGACATACATTATCGTAGAGATAACTGAATGATCAAATAAAAGAAATGTAGTAGAATTTACAATTTCTTTTTCTATTGAAGTAGAAAAAATTCTAGCATCTTACACCTTATTTTCCTCTTACCTTGGTGCATACATCATACCCAATGAACTGTAATAACCACTTGTAAGTCCATGTGTCATTGCAACTATCCAATATAACCAGTCACTGGTTACGACAACTGGTAACACTCGTGTAACATCTTGTACCTGATAATTGCTCAACAAATAGAATGGTATGTAGAGAAAACGCAACGAAACCGGGATCCAGAGGTATTTTGGTCCAGGCTTGAAGAAAAGAAGAAACAAAAGATCAAACACCAAAAACACTATGAGAACAGCATTCTATAGATAAAAGTCAAGTTTTCGGAAATGTTGATTTCCCTCTTCAAGGCAACTTACCCAAAGAAAATATGTTGGTAGAGAGCTTCCAATCATGGCAAATATATTAAAAGTCATAAAACATGTTATCGATACATATATTTTATCAGGAATGAAGAAATTCTCTTCACTACGTACAACTCCTAGAAAAAAATTATAGTATATTGTAACGTTCAACCCTGTGCTAAACGTTGTGGGGTGAGTTCACTTGCGTAATACTCAAAAGTTCGCAGATTGCTTCCAAAAGGTTTATTTTCAAACACTCTGTACACGGCTTTCTGTTTTAGTACAACTGTCACCACTTGTCACATTGACAATCTAAACTGTCACTGTCTTTATCGACTGAACTTCTATTAACATCTGATTCCACAGACTGACTCAATACACTGACTTTATAAGACTGACTGTGATCCGTGATCCACACGGCTTTATATATCTGAATCTTGACATGACATTCATCGAGAATGTTCTATGATTATCTAGACGCACATGATAATGTTCTAGAGGCTTGTCAAACTGACAATAGTGTGACAAACTGTACCTCACATATAGTTTCTGGAAGGATCGAGAATAGATCTACTAATTCTAGAAGTAATTAATGAACTATGCAATCAACAACTATAGTAAATAAGCTAGTAGAAATAAATAGAGACGAAACGAATAATAACCGTAAGTACATAACTACCTATCCACGTTACACTATATTAAACAGTAGACTAGATAGTATTTCCAAAAGGAAAGTTTTAGAAAATAATTGGACCAAGCTGAGAATATTAAAGAAACAATTCCGATGTTGCCAGGTTTCTGAATGGACCCAAAATATTTTTTTTTCTTGTATCGATATTATATCTATACAGTGAATCTCAGAAGTAATGTTTCAATTCACTTAAAATTTTATGTGAAAACTCTCGAACTAGTAGAGTTTTATATAATATTAGGTTGAATAAATGATGACTGTATATAAAAATCATTTACCTGAATGCATTGAGGGAAACACGGCCAAAGTGACAAAAAATACCATAAATATATTCAAGAGCTGTGGAAAAGTCTTCCTTATTATGTACATATATGGAGGACGTTCTTTGATTCCTTTTGACTGTTGTCTAATTTGTTCATTTTCCTTTTTCTCTTTCAACTCATAATGTCTATAAAATCTCTGAAACAATACAAATGGATTCAGGGGGTTGAAAAAATAATAATAATATACAGTAAAAGTATCGTAAAGCAATGTAGTACATAATATATGAAAATAACACTTACATTTAACGGTAAGGCAAAATATGTATCAAAACATATCAACAATACAGCCAAAGCTGTAATAAAATAATATATGGCAGCCATTCGAAGTTCAGTGGTGAAGAGCATGGATAATAGACTGACAGTGGCGGCAAAGGTGCCACTAATATTGTTGCCCAAGACAACGGCACCAGTATATTTGCCTGGCAATTTGGCAGCCATGCCATAGATTGTGTTCTGGTAGATACCGTTTGCAGCTAAAATAAGCATAATAATATTGAAGATTTTTTTCACAAAAAACATAAAAATGTTTAATTAATTACATAAGTATCGATATAACCAATAAAATCGGTAATGAGACAGAAATAAACTATTAAAGAGTTTTCTTAAATTATTTCTTGATCTGGTTATGCCAATTTTGATTTCTTGTAAATAACTTCCACTATATATAAGTAGTATCATCGGCAAACAAATTTATTTTTTCATGCAATTTCGAGGGTGTCTGGCTATCCCCGTCAGGGGTGGGTGATACTATCGGATATGTTCGAGAAGTTACAAAATAATATGTAGCTATACAGGGTGATTAGAAATTAAGATAATAATATACCATATCTAAAAAAACTCTAAATTAATAAAAAAATTGGAAAAGTTGCATATACTGTTTCATAGGAGTTGTTATTCAATGGAATGGATTTGTATCAAATTTATGTTATTTATGCCCTAGAAAATGACTTTTACAATCAATAAATTCAATTTATTTAAAAATAATTAACAATCTTTTCTACAAAATACCTGCCAAAAAAAAGTTGCACAATAAGTAATCGTTTAATTACGACTGCTATCAATCTTATCTTTATTATGAATAATAATTATTATTACTTACTGTTTAACAAGATAACACATAGAATGGTTATCCAAAAGAAGCCTTCAGCAAAGGTTTTTGTATCACTCATTGCCATAATAACAGTTACAACAAATATAACAACTAAGGCTGATATACTCCAGACGATTCTTTTAGTCAGGTTTCCCCTAAAAACAAAAAACAACAATATAACAAACATCAAAAATAGCATTTTTTATGTAAAGGTATCCACACACATGTTGTTTTTTTGCACTGTTTTGTGGTACGGTTCAATAATCTAACGTCTATGGAGACCTTTAGTATTGCGAATTTCAATAAAATATAAATAATATTAATATTATTATAATTACTCACCCGATTTGTACGAAAATGTTCATCCAATTAAATAGAACGTTAGGAACTTGTGAAGCAAATGTTAGATACTGCATAAAATTGGCCAAATATTGAAATTTGTATTCAATGTAATCTTCCGATAGTTTAAATTTTATAAAATACTAAAACAAAAATATAAATGTAATTGTAAATATTTAGCCATGTAGAAATGGTTTTGGTAAAAGTCTAGTTTAGCAGCTTTTGTTAAAGAAGCCCTAAAAAAAATCGAATGTCTCCAAAAATAGGTGTATTTTAGCATAACTTTTAATAAAATTGAGGCGGAAGGCGCTATTTTTAATGATTTTTTAATAAAAAAGGAAAAATATTGAATAGCACTTGAATGTCAATCATCAATTCATTCAAACCAAGTTCAGTCTTACTTTTCGCCCACTTATGTTTAGTATTTTTACGCATATATATATATATATATATATATATATATATTATATATTAATAAATATTTTCTGCATAAAATTGGACCGATGTTATTAGTTGGTGCACTGAAAAATACAAAATACAAAATATTAATTTTATTGGTGTTGGTAGTTCCGAAGTTGTGCAGTTGCAATTAGATTGATAACTTTTGGCACCAACTTCACAAGAACACCACCAATAGAATTAATATTATTTTGTATTTTTCAGTGCACCAACTAATAACGTCGGTCCAGTTTTTTTGCAAAAAATATTTATTTCACACTTTTGAGTGCAACATTAGTGACGAAATTCGTTGAACTTTCAGTAATACCATTACCCATGTATATGCTTTGCTTGTAATTGTTATAATGCAGAAATTTGAAGATATCGTCGCGGAAAAACGCATATTTTAAACTTAACTACCGCTGTAACTCGAAAACCATAACTCTATGGAAAAAATGTTCAATATAAATGTTGTTACAAATAAACTGGTCTTTAATTTGGTTGCCTCATATTTTCAATATTCTAAAGAAATTGCCCCTTTCACATAGCGAAAATACACATATTTGAGATTTTAACATCGCAGTAATTCGAAAACCATAAAAAATGTTCAATTTAAACGTTTCCGGATATTGTCCAATCTTTCATTCTGTCGCCTCAGATTTTCAATTTTCCCCTTTAGGGGAAGTTTTTGAGGGAAAGGACATGTCTAATATTGTTTTTTTAATGGGACCAATTCTCAGTACTCCTCTCTCAAATGAAAATAAAAAAAGATAAAAATCGGAGTTCATCTACTATGCAAAAGGCACGAAAATCCATAAAAAACATGCAGACATACATTCGAATTGTATACCTCCTCCGTTTGGGATCGTCGGTCAAAAATAGTGCCTTCTGCCTCAATTTTATTAAAAGCTAAGCTAAAATATACCTATTTTCGCCGCTGAACTAGAGTATTACCAATCATACTTTTAGAAAATAGCAAAATAATATTGACTTACATCTTTGGCAGTGATAAACATATTCCATGACATTAAGACACCGATACCATGTATAAGAAATGTTATATACACAAGATTGTATTTATCGGGCGGTTGATTCAGTTGCAGGCTAGCTTCGTCCATTGTTAACTTTTTGAAATTGAGTTCGTCCTCGGGCAGATTTTTCTCCTCCCAAGATGGCTGCAATTTCACCGGCTGCTGCGGCTGTTGTAGCCGTGACTTTTCATTGCTGTCATCTGCACCTGTCAAAATTAAGTAAAAAATAAAAACATAATAAATCGAAACTGAGAACAAAATTGATAATTCGTTTTGACAGGCTGCTGGAACGGCAACCTGGCTGTTCCAAACTTCAAAACATTAGCTTGGCCAGGGTTAAAATGGCCGTCAAAAATTGACAGATATGTGGACTCGATATATGAATATGACATAATTTAAGCCTGGCCAGGCTAATGTTTTGTATTTAGGAACACACTGTTGAATTTTGCACAAAAAAAAGAACTGGGTCATGAAATTAATAAGTGATAATTTCCCTGGCTTGACAGATGTCATTTGCAGATGCCAGAATAACATTATTTTTGACAAATATTTATTTATAAACTGACAAAACTTGTATTTTTTACATTTAAAAAAAATTTTTGGTATAAAATTTTCGTACCGAATCTCCCGCGACCTTGAATTATTCACTTATAATCTCCCTAGAGCTTGAATAATTTCCGATTTTTTTTTTCTACGTGCAATTTATTTAAATATTTCCCGATGCTCAGACGAATTTTCTTTAAAAAAATTCTTACTGAGAAAAAACTACGGAGATAATTCAAGCTCACGGGAGATTCGGTACGAGAATTTTATGAAAAAAAAAGTAAAAATACAACTTTTATAAATAAATATTTATCAAAAATAATCTAAGCTTGTTATTCTGGCAACTGCACGTGACAGCTGTCAAGCCAGGGAACTTATAATCTCCTTAGAGGTTGAATAATTTCCGAAAAATTTTCCGTGATCGAAAAAAATTATGAAGAATAATTTAAACTCACGGGAAATTCGGTACGAAAATTTTATACCATAAATTATTTTTTAAAGTAAATAGAATTTTTGACAGTTTATAAATATATATTAATTCTTCAAAAATAATTTACGCTTATTATTCTGTCTGACAGCTGTCAAACCCGGGAAATATCACTTATTAATTTTGCGACCGAAACATTTTTCGGAAAATTCAGGGTGTCGTCATAGCAACCTGTCAAAATCAAGGCACCTGATTGGCTTAAAACACAAATATCAAAATTTTCAACATAATTCATGTATACAGGGTCGTTCATCAATATTAACAGGGAATAACTGGGAAATCTTGGACTTAAAATAAGAAAATTTAACCCAAATAACCTAAAAATAATACGGCTCACAGTTACAGGATGTTCTATTTGGACATTCAAACATCTCGAAAAATAAAAAAATATTTTGTTAAAATAAAATAACAATTGTGCCACAAGCATCGAAATTAGGAAGGGTCAGAGTATTTTTTAATTCCTCACCCAGTTTATTTTCTTTTTCTCGAAGTAAATAAAAATTAAAAATATAACCTCAAAACCTTAATATTTTTTTTATATAATCGCCAAAATCATCTACAAGAAGAGCAATACAAAAAGTATTTTATAAAAAGGTGAAATGCAATTTCTCCAACGTTCACTCGTTATATGATTGTCTGTTATCAGTGTTCTATTTCTATATTTTTGAGATTTTCCCATAATAAAATAAACTAATGACGATAAATCGGGAGATCTTGCTGGCCATTCGCATGTAGCCTCTTCTTACTAAGTTTTGATAAACTACATGTAAATAATCTGGGAATTGACTTTTCGATGTTGCTCGTGACAGTTTAAATACAGGGTGTGCTATTAACAAAAATACATCTTATTTATAATCAAAACTTTTTTTTAAGCCCATCAATAATCGAAATATAAACAAGTTACTTTACTTTTTTATAAACATTGTTTATTTTGATAATCTAATAATTAGTTAAGATCCTGACCTGATGTTGGAAGTAACTGGTATCTGGTGGATATCTTTTGGATTTTTTGAACACAACCAACTAAAACACGAACATCTGTAACTTGAACCATTACTATTATTGTAATAATAAAGTTGGTCTTGCATAACAACAATTAATATTCCAAAAAATGACATCGGAATCCTTCACTCAATCGTTCTATAATTTTACTCAGTCGAAAATAATGTAATAATGTACATACTTAGAGGAAATAAATATTACATAAACCAGAATATTGATTAACATGTTTGTTTATATACAGGGTGTTTAAAAATATATGCGCAGGACTTGAGGATGTGATAGCTCGTTCAAAAATATGAAAAAAGTTTATATTAACTTAACCTCTAAAATGCACCATTACAGGGTGTTGAAATTGAAAAAAGTATTTTTTTTGTGAATATTTCCGGAACCGCTTATCGTACAGAGAACGGCTTTTGTAAGCATTTTCCACTCATAATAAGCTAAGTTTTGAGTCAGAAATTTTTTTTGGTTAAGTCATAATTTTGAAGATTTTGCAGGAGTAGTGGTTGTTTTTTCTCCCCAATTTTTACGCCAATGAAAAAGTACGGTTTTGAGGCGCCCATTGGAACCGCCAATGTTTTCTACACAAAAAAGGTACTATTGGTCGTGAGCTCAAAAGTCAACCGTTTTTGAGAAAAATCAACTTTTATGTTGAAAAAACACGGTCAATTTTAGCTTTTGTTACTTCTTCTAACGTTTACATAAACCTTGTCGAATTAGTAATTAAAAAAAAGTATTTCAAAAAATTTACCGTGTTTTTTCAACATAAAAGTTGATTTTTCTCGAAAACGGTCGACTTTAGAGCTCACCACCAACAGTAGAAAACATATGTAGAAAACATTGGCGGTTCAAATGGGCGCCTCAAAACCGTAATTTTTCCATTGGCGTAGAAATTGGGGAGAAAAATGTTCTGACTCAAAACTTAGCTTATTATGAGTGGAAAATGCTTACAAAAGCCCTTTTCTGTACGATAAACGGTTCCGGAGATATTCACAAAAAAATATTTTTTTCAGTTTCAACACCCTGTATCTGAAAAATGGTGCATTTGAGAGGGTAAGGTAATAAAAACTTTTTTTCATATTTTTGGATGAGCTATCACATCCTCAAGTCCTGTGCATATATTATGAAACACCCTGTATATATATTTAAAAGGAGACTAAATTACAAGGATTCAAATAACACTTGAACAATAAATTGGATGTGACATTTTCACTCTTTTATATCTTTGAGAATTGATTGCTCTATTTACTTGTGTTAAGATTACAATGTTTAGACGTTGGTGAACTTGAAAAAAAAATGTTTAGCTCTGAATCGAGAGCATATTATTTATTGGTTGAATGAACTTGCCACACAAAGTACAGAGTTATAAAAGAACTTGCTTCGATTTATGTGTGGGATGAGATACGAGGGTATAGAAATACTGAGAATAGAAATACTGTATAGTATTTCTATTGTCGCCGTTTCAAATTCGACATTCAACATTGGGATCTCGGAAACTATAGGGAATACGAAGATGGTTAAATTGGGGGCAAAGTTGCGAAAAACATCGAATTTTCGGAAAATCATTTTATTTTTTCCTGGCTTTATTTCCTAAAGAAGTTCTAAATAAATAGCACATTTATTGCATTGCCACTTTTTTCACTTTTTCCAATGGTGTTAATAGTTTTGTAACCTGACGTTTCTTCTATGTGTAACAATCATGAACTTTTTTTTCTTACGGGAAAGAAAGTACTGAGTGTTGAATCTCTTACAATGGTATGTACGGAACCCTTCGTGTGCAAGTTCGACTCGCACTTGGTCGCACATTTTTCATTACCTATTTCTTTCTAAATTTCCTAGGACACGACCCACAATAATCAAATAAGTCTGTTATCCAAGGTAAATACCTTCTCAAAAGTTTCATTCTTATTATTGAATTACTTAGTTGAATATTAAAGACAACTATGTATACACTGAATACTCATTCTTGTAAATAAACATGATGTAACAAGCTATAAAAATAGATGTATAAGAAAACGTAATTAACTTTAAACGCTCGAATATTGTAAGTAAACATGTTACATGTTTGACTTCAATTCAGTAAAAACATAACCATCAAAATAGTCTGTGTAATCATTTATTGAGTACCGAGCTCGAAACAGCATAATTGCATTTACAACTAGAATAAAAAATGTAATAAGAGTTTATAAATTCTTGTTGTAACATATACCACAGGAAGGGTTCAATTTTCGAGTATTTGAATTCGAGTTCACTCAACATTCTTGAAAACAACTTCCGATTTTTTCTAAATGAATGCGTAAAGTGGTTAACTCATTTATAATACGATCATAGATATTTCGTTCAAATTATGCTTTCAAGTCAGTGTATTTAAAAACTAATACATCCTAAATACCTGTGGAATGTATATAATAAACCGTTCTTCATATCTCACGAGATCAGTTTCCAAACCAGATATTACAAAATACTTGCAGAGAACACCTCTTCTCTTATACCAGATACTAGTTTATTTTATAATACAAGTATAATTTGGGGGGGAGGGAATATTAGAGAACACTACTTCCAAGTGAATATCTAACCTAAAATTTACAGCTAGTCAGAAAGAATTAGCGCAATATTAAAGAGAAGAATACTATAAAATTCCTTTGTCTCATCCTTGTCAACAATTTCCTTTCGATTATTACGTATCTTTATTTATATATTTTACATTAACATTTATAAATAAAGATATTAAGCAGGTCATAGGTGGTGGTAAATTCAATGTTAAACTCAATATTTTCGAGCATGATTTATGCGAAAAGCACAAAATCGTACTTGCTGCGGACAAAAGAAATTTCAAGAGTGACCCAACATATAGTGTTCTGTAAACTATCGTACTACTAATGGAACATGTCAAATTCAAGGACAACCCGTTGTGTTATTTACCTACAGTTAAATGACATTTGGCACTGCATTGTTGTCACAGTTCACATTAAAAATGCATAGAATATGACAGGTCACATCTATAGAGTCTAGTAATAAAATAATTGTAGTGAATATGTTTAATTACAAATATTTGGTTTTCCAAGGAGAAATTTACTCACCCTGAGCAGTCGTTCCATTCTTCTCATGATAAACATCATAGCTACCTCTATTAAAACTCATCTTCTTTCTTCTAAATCCCTTTTCTAGTCGGTTATTCTCACACAAAAATCCATATATATATATATATATAGATAATAAATAATAAAAATATTATATATATTATCTCATATCCAACAAATGCGACAGTCTTCTACTTCCCTGTAACAATTCCTAAAGTAAGATTGTGTTTGAAAATGATGATGTGCTTATCAGAATTATATTTAAATAAATGATTATCGAAAGAGCATTAAAGTTATCTTAATTTTTATTTACAACAAATATCATTTTGAGATGGAAGATAAATCAACTATTGAACTACTTATGTAATAATATACAGTGTGGACTGACTATCCATATCTTTTTGACCGACTTCCCATACGGATGAGGAGATATACAGGGTGGTACGAATTATAATGGAGAAACTTCAACAGCGTATTCAGCAGATAAAAATAATTAAAAAAAATGGTCTGTAGTCAGCGGAAAGGTAATTTTTTTCAAAATTCATTGAATTGAAATTTGAACAACCTTTTCATTGGTTTACCTACATGTTATTATATAAAATTGTCGTATGTGTCATAGCCTTGCGGTTAGAGTTTTTGTTTTGGCTGTAAAATATAAAGCAGACAGGGTTCGCGTTCCACTTCAAGGCAGAATTTTTTTTTTGCCTATTTCTTTTCAATAAATATACTACTATATATTTTTTTAATCAGGGTCTATATTAAGATCTCCAGAAAATGTACAATTACATCAAATTTATATTGAGTGTTCATGTGTTATCAATATTTCTTATTTTTGTTTATTAATTTTTATTTTTTTATCTGTGCATTTTATGAAAAATTGCTTTGAATAAAAGTTGTAGGTACGATTATATCTATAACCTAAAATTATTTTTGATGATATTTACACTACGGCTCTTTTTTGATAATTTTCTTAAATGTTTGAACGGTCGCCATTTTGAAACTACTTACTCGATATTGCCCAATAACGAACTCGGCCGAGATATTTGAGAGATTGATTTTTGTAGCAAATTTGAACTTGATACCTCCAAAACTGCGACCTCTATCGTGTTAACAAATTTCGTAATATCCCATATATATATATATATATATATATATATATATATATATATATATATATATATATATATATATATATATATATATATATATATATATATATATATATATATATATATATATATATATATATATATATAATTAAAGAAATCTATTTTGGATACAGCTTCCACTTATGTGGCGCTGATGAAAGCTAACAAGCTTGAAATCACGTGATCCGCTTCTAGTGGGTGGTTGTATCCGACTAAATAAAAGCATAAGGGTGTAGAGCTTCTTCCTATTTTTTATATATGTATATAAATATATATATATATATATATATATATATATATATATATATATATATATATATAAACTTTTGAACCAAATGTTTTTTTGGACTAACTTATAGACATACTTATAACAACATGCCGTTGAAATTTTTTCGAAATTCAAAAGTGTGAACGATCGCAATATTATAAGATATTTACCTAAATGTTCATATAATATAAACTTATCTCCAATTTAATTTAATTTAATTATTTAAAATAATTAAAACGGTATTTTGGTATAGACACTTTGGTGATGGTTCAATGAAATGCAATTAAAATGTGTCAATAAAATCAACTAATCATCACCGTCTCTGTCTAACCTATTCGCAAGTTGAACGACCGTGTTAGGGGTGTTTCCTGGATTAGTGAGCTGGCTCTAATAGCAAACTGATTAATTTTCAACTTTCCAGTAGAAAGTAGTTGTAGTTAGATTGAAAACTTTTAAAATTTTGATAGCATGCTTTTGTATTCTCGCTACCGGTCCTAATGCATTTGAATAAGCTGAACCCCAACAAATAATCCCATAAAATAAGATGCTACAGTACAAAGCATGGTATAATTTTAATACATCATTTTTGTCTAGAATGTATCTTATTTTATAGAAAACAAAAAGTAGAAATCTTACTTTTTTAACAATACTAAAAATATTTCTCTTCCATTTCCAATTTTCAAGTTATTTAACTTCATTTACTCTTTTTATTAATATATATATATATATTTAAAATAATTAAAACGGTCTGACGAACGCCACTGGTAAAACAAAAACAAGTGTTTATCATGATATAATTTTTTTTAAGTGTCAATAATACGTAAGTTTGAAAGCAAAATCTAGAAGAGTTTCTAGAGTGCCTAAAACTGCACAACATCAAAATTACCAGTGCAAAAAAATAATAAACTCCCTAACAGTTTTTGTAAAAAGTTATTTATATTCACCTATGGATAATTTTTTTGTATAACGTTGACACAGGAACCAAATTTCAAAACACTCCGTATTTTACTAAACAACTTTGTACGAAGACAAGAGTGGTATACTTAGTTTTTTGTTAAAGACCCTTTGAAATAAATACACGCTACGCGTATTCTGGTCAGTTCCAGACTGCTATTAAAGTTAATTTAAACGTAACAAAAATTTAAAGATAGAAAGGAAGGTACCTACCGCGTTTTTTCGGAGGATCGGTTTAATGCGTTTTGACTTCGAAGTAACCATTTCGTTTTCTTTTTATTTTTTAAATTGCGGCCAAGAATAATATAAGCTATAATTTTCAGCAGGTTTTTTACCACAAAAACAATTTCGTGCCTTAATTACCTACTGTATTTTTAAAATTGATGGAAAGAAAAAGAAGCTAATGTAATTTTGGGAACGCTAGAATACATCCAAATTTAAATTATATTATCTACTTTTTAAGTGGAAGATCAAGTAATTAAGGAAAATATACTTATACATTTAAAATAATAATAGAAGTATTCGAAATTAAAATCTCTTAACAAACTGAGACTTTGGGTACAATAAAACCAAAGAAACTTTCTTTCGAATTTCTAGAAAATACGAGGAAATGCGGCAATGAAAACTTACCGCAATGCTGATGAAAATGCACTCGGAAAATCTGAGGTTATGATTCGAAAAGCACGTGGGGGACTAAAGGCCGCGTCCGCTGCTGAATAGGCCAGGCAATAGAGCATTTTTGAGTGCAACCTCTATAATACGTGAAGAGAGTTTGGACCTATTTCCTGAGCATATTGCGTTCACAGAGGAATATGTGATTGGGTATAGTTAAAAGTTTATATTGTAGAAGGAGTGCAGAAAACTATAATGAATAGTAATGGTCTAGTTTAGCGGCTTTTGCTATAAAAGCTCTAATAAATCAAATGTTTGCAAAAATAGATCTATGATAGCATAACTTTTAATAAAGTTGAGGCGGAAGACGCTATTTTTAATGATTTGTTAATAAAAACAAGGGAAAATTTGTGTTCTTGAGACTTTCGTCTTATTTACATATTTAAGTTTAAATATGCATAAAAAAGCAAAGTTTAAATCATTTCAATTCAATTGTTAAACTAACTAAATTCCATCAACTGTTAGCGTCTAGTTAATCTATTTCAGGAGCCCTTTTTCCTGGACTATAATTTGTAAGATAAATAAGTTGACTTCCGAGTTGATTAGTCAATATACTCGAAAGAGCAAATCAGTGAATAATATAATCTATTTTAAATATAGAATTTAACGGTCGACGTCGGTAGTTAGGAGTTCTCTGTCTCTGTTGTTTGCGTTTAAGCGGATGTTGGATAAAGTTGTAAATTAGATTGTTGTCGAAGGAAGATTATTTATTCTGGGGACTGGGACTGAACCCCGACCTTATTGTAATGTAGGTATAGTTAATAGTTTTCAATTTGTTGCAATAATGTCAGAAATTGTTACTTCAAAATTCATTCAGAGAGTTGAGAAGAAGTTTTTACTTTTTACAATTGTCATCTTTTTGAAGTTATGAAGATAAGGCTCAAAATATAGTTAAGAGAATAAATAATGAAAAAATAATAATTATGTTTGTTATAAGAATTTAAATTGTAAATGTGATAAAATAAAAAGAGTAAATGAAGTTAAATAACTTGAAAATTGGAAATGGAAGAGAAATATTTTTAGTATTGTTAAAAAAGTAAGATTCCTACTTTTTGTTTTCTATAAAATAAGATATATTCTAGACAAAAATGATGTATTAAAATTATACCATGCTTTGTACTGTAGCATCTTATTTTATGGGATTATTTGTTGGGGTTCAGCTTATTCAAATGAATTAGGGCCGGTAGCGAGAATACAAAAGCGTGCTATCAAAATTTTAAAAGTTTTCAATCTAACTACAACTACTTTCTACTGGAAAGTTGAAAATTAATCAGTTTGCTATTAGAGCCAGCTCACTAATCCAGGAAACACCCCTAACACGGTCGTTCAACTTGCGAATAGGTTAGACAGAGACGGTGATGATTAGTTGATTTTATTGACACATTTTAATTGCATTTCATTGAACCATCACCAAAGTGTCTATACCAAATTATTTTCCATATGCACCTGCATCCTGTACCAAAATTGATATTTTGACGAGAGTTTTTTTGCTTTTATTGAAAACTGTGAAATGGACCAAGAGCTAGTCAAGTTTTTTGGGTTGTCATTTCAAAAATCGTGAAAATTTTGTTACAAAGCCTTTTAAACCTGTTGGCTAATAAAAGTGGATTCTTACAGCTGTCTGCAGTCGAAATATCATATCTCATTTCCATAGACGAAGAGCTAACAATATTTTACGATTTACCATTTCAAATATCGTGAAAATCTAGATGGGTACCTACCTTATTGTCTATACATATTATAATAAATCTATTGAGTATTTTTTCAATATTTGGGTAATTCATGAAAAATAATCCATATATTTTGTTGAAACAGTTCATAGATTTAATATATTATATCCTTAGCTACAAGAAAAGATTTTGTTTTTACAGTAGGGCTCAAAAAAATCAACTGCTTGAGCTAATTTGACTGAATCCTGCCGGTAGCGACATCTTTTGCTGAATAGTTTAATACACCAAATTGACAAAACAAATAGGGAACTTGCCTATAAGTTTTTTATTTTATTAATATGTTTTTTATGTATAAAAACACCCTATACTAATTAGAAGCCGTTAAATCGCAGTAGTTATTTTACAAACAAATATTCGAATTGTCGAAATCCTCGCTAAGCTAATACAAACGAGGCCAAGCGCGCGAAAGCCGATGTGACGTCACTCCTTGCATCGAGACGAGCCGCGCTGCCTGTGGCGAAAGTAAAACGCCAATAGATGGCTCTAAATAGAGGTGAACAACAAATAAATTGGCGATGAGGAAACGCGCCAACAGCTATAAATTTGAAAATCTTTTGCGGGCTACATGCTAGTTTTGTCTCTGACGTAAGAATCTTGTGAGAATACAAACACTGAAAGGTAAGTAAACTCGAAGGATCTCTTTCTTTATATACGAAATAAATCTGTCTAAAAAAATAATAGAAATAAACCACTTTCTGAGAGAGATACTAGTAGAAAATAGTGAAACATATATGCGGATAAATATAACTTAACAAGAGATTTGTTTTAATTCTTTGTCACTTGGGATACCAATAGGAAGAGTGGTGTGAGTGAATATGTAATGCAATTAGATTAACGGGTTTGTTGTTTACCACTATTTGGTCAGTGGCGGCTCGTGACATTTATTGCAGAAGGGGGGCCAATTCTACAAAATTACCCAAAGAATACAACTTGCACTTTTCCACATGACTCTTGAAGGTAGTGCTAAGGTGCCTTTCATTTTTTGTGGTACCTAGGTCGTTTTTAATAATTAGTGAGCGAACCAGCGTCTTAGATCTGATACGCACCTACATCAAAAAAATGAGCCGCCACTGCTTTGAGTAATTCCTCCTAATAAAAGATGGGATAGTTCAAAATAACAACATTTTAAACCCTTATATTTCAGTTAAATATTTTTTTCGACTTTCTTTCTTGTCTATGGGGTTTTTGATGATAATAACTTATCATTTTGACTATTTTAAATCATTTTTATTTTGTTTGGCAAGTATTCGTACACAAGCAACAAGCGCTACAAAAAGTAAGCGTAGACGGAGTCATGGGTCTTGAATAACAATTTGATCTCATTTATCATCCTCTTTGTAACTTAAATTTGCTATAACGCAGTCGCAGAAACAAGTAAAGTATATTGTAGAATCCAAAGTTGACACGACACTTTAAAATGACAACTTGTATACTTAATATAAGAACTCTCCTGCTTTGTCGGTTTTCTCGAGCTATGCTGAGGCTCGATCTCACCGTATTATACGACGACAAACATAAAATATATATATATATATATATATATATATATATATATATATATATATATATATATATATATATATATATATAGTCCCATTGCAGCATTGTTCTCCTGTGACCTGACGTTATTAACATTCCTGAAATTTATATAGGTACATGCCTAAATACTCCACAACAAATGCCTATCTACATTGCCGTGGTGTAACACAGTCGCAACCCTAAAGGTATATAGATGGTATATAGGCTTAAAGGATTAATAATCACTAATGTACAGAACAGATACTTGCATTTTTAGGTAAATTTCTTATAGAAATTGCGATCGTTCACAATTTTGAATTTCGAAAAAAATTCAACGGCATGTTGTTATATATTAGAAACATTTGATTCAAAATTTTATATATATATATATATATATGGGATATTACTAAATTTGTTAACACGATAGAGGTCGCAGTTTTGAAGGTTACAAGTTCAAATTTGCTACAAAAATCAATCTATCGAATATCTCGGTCGAGTTTATTATTGGGCCATATAGGGTAAGTAGTTTCAAAATGGCGACCATTCAAACATTTAAAAAATTATGAAAAAAGAGCCGTAGTGTAAATATCATCAAAAATAATTTTAGGTTATAGATATAATCAGTACCTATAACTTTTGTCCAGAGCAATTTTTCATACAATACACAGGTAAAAAAATAAAAATTAATAAAGAAAAATAACAAATATTGATAAAACATGAACAATCAATATAGTATTATAAAAATACTTACAATCGTGAATTTAGAATAAATTAGCCAAAAACTGGAAAGATTTCATAGCCATCAATTACAAATGTCATTATTTATATATGTCATGGTAACACAATAAGTAAGAAAGTATCTAGATTTTGTTGATAAAAATGAATATTACTGAATGATATTTATATGTTTTTTTATATTTATTGAATATATGACTGCATCCCCAAGAACATCTTTTTATTTATATATATATATATATATATATATGGGATATTACGAAATTTGTTAACACGATAGAGGTCGCAGTTTTGGGGGTATCAAGTTCAAATTTGCTACAAAAATCAACCTTTTAAATATCTCTGCCGAGTTCGTTATTGGGCAATATCGGGTAAGTAGTTTCAAAATGGCGACGGTTCAAACATTTAAGAAAATTATCAAAAAAGAGCCGTAGTGTAAATATAATCAAAAATAATTTTAGGTTATAGATATAATCAGTACCTACAACTTTTGTTCAAAGCAATTTTTCATAAAATACACAGGTAAAAAAATAAAAATTAATAAAGAAAAATAACAAATATTGATAAAACATGAACAATCAATATAAATTTGATGTAATTGTACATTTTCTGGAGATCTTAATATAGACCCTGATTAAAAAAAGATATAGTAAATTTATTGAAAAGAAATAGGCGAAAAAAAAATCTGCCTTGAAGTGGAACTCGAACCCTGTCTGCTTTATATTCAACAGCCAAAACAAAAACCTCTAACCGCAAGGCTATGACACATACGACAATTTTATGTAATAACATGTAGGTATACCAATGAAAAGGTTGTTCAAATTTCAATTCAATGAATTTTGAAAAATATACCTTTCCGCTGACTACAGGCCATCGGGATTTTTTTTCAACCTTATTCGTAACGTTCATATTATTGATCTAAAAACCCGCTGTGAGCGTCTTTTGAATATGGATTCTTCAAAGAGCATTTTGCCTCAAGCTCATCATTATATTTATATTCTTTGTTTCTCTTTTTCTTTTTTCTTTATGGATAACTAAACGATTGTGGGATAAAAGGAACCTGTCACACTCTCTCTTCTATAACTAATTATTTAATTAATAGTAAAGAAGCAGTATAAATATTTTTTACAAAAAATTGGACCGACGTTATAGTTGATGCACTGAAAAGTATAAAATAATATTACTTCTATTGGTGATGGTACTTTTGAAGTTGTGCAGTTGCAGTTAGATTGATAGCTTTTGGCACCAACTTCACAAGTACCATCACCAATAGAAGTAATATTATTTTATACTTTTCAGTGCATCAACTATAACGTCGGTCCAATTTTTTGTAAAAAATATTTATTTCACACTTTTGAGTGTAACATTAGTCCCGAAAATCGTTGAACGTTCACTATACCATATCAATGAAGATAATACTTATCCTATTACCCACGTATATTCCTTGCTTGTAGTGGTTATTATTATTGAGATCTCAGAACATCGCGGCGGAAATACGCTTGAATATTTTAGTTGTTACCATTTAACACCGATTTAACTCGAAAACCGTAATTCTAAGGAAAAAATGTTCATTATAAATGTTGCTACAAATAATTATATCTTTCATGTAGTATCGAAAAATTTTCAATTTTCGAAAGAAATTGTCCTCTCCACATAGCAAAAATACATATTTAACATGCGTCTATCTCGAAAACCGTAACACTTTTGAAAAAATGTTCAATTTAAACGTTTCCGGATATTGTCCTATCTTTAATTATACCAACTCAGATTTTCGATTTTCGAGAAAATTCGCCCCCACCACCCCTTCGGGGGCGGTTTTCGGAGGGAAGGAGATTTCGGATTTGCGTTTTTATGAATATGGGACCATTTCTCAATCCCCTTCTTTCAAATGAATCCAAAATCATCAAAATCGGAGATCGTCTACTATATAAAAGGCGCGCACGAACCAAAAAAAAAAAAAAAAAAAAAAAAAAATAAAGCAGACAGTCGAATTGTATACCTCCTCCGTTCGGGGTTCGTCGGTCAAAAATCAATGGTATTCTTAGCTTTGAAAAAGTGATAAAGATTGGAGTTCCACAAGGAAGGTTACTGGGTCCTCTCCTCTTCATAATTTATATAAACGATTTAATTGATCATCTACTTGATAAACTATATCGTCTCATGCATTGTTATATGAACTAGTGAAAGATGGAAACGTTCTTAAAAAAATATAAGCGTAATAATTATTTAAAAAAAATTAGACCGACTTTACAAGTTGGTGCACGTAAAAACTACAAAATAATATCAATTGTATTGGTTCTAGTACTTTTGAGTTTGATGCAAAAAAATTTCAATCTTACTACAGCTTCAAAATTACTCTACAAAACAAAAAAGCAAGCCACAAAATCGGTCTATCTGTTCCCAAAATAATCCTAACACAGACAGATATACCAATGACTGAAAATATTTTTCTTAGACTTACTTACTAGGCTTCTTATGGTAGCGGTAGGTAAGCAAAAAGAAAATACAGTGAATTATTTCAATCAGTAATTGAGCCTAGTTATTATTGCTGTCATTGTTCGCAAAGTGTAAATTACGAATCAAAAAACACAATTATTTATCTCAACTAATTTAGCAACTAACTTTATTGCCCTTTGAACCCTGCTAATTATACAAGTTATCACATCCAACATAATACATATATGATTTTAAAATATATTACGCGAATATTAGAAACCATGATTCAACATGAAATATATGATTCGATTCGATCTTAAGTTCCGGAATTTAAGAAAGAAAAAAAAGTGGAAAGGTAAATTTCTCAAAATTGATTGAATTGAAATTTGAACAACCTTTTCATTGGTATACCTACATGTCTGTCACTACATATAATGTGCCGTATGTATCATAGCCTTGCGGTTGGAGGTTTTTGTTTTGGTTGTTGAATATAAAGCAGACAGGGTTCGCGTTCCACATCAAGGCTGATTTTTTTTTTCGCCTATTTCTTATCAATAAATATAGTATATATATTTTTAAGCAGGGTCTATATTAAGATATCCAGAAAATGTACAATTACATCAAATTTATATTGAGTGTTCATGTTTTATTAATATTTGTTATTTTTCTTTATTAATTTTTATTTTTTTACCTGTGTATTTTATGAAAAATTGCTTTGAACAAAAGTTGTAGGTACTGATTATATCTATAACCTAAAATTATTTTTGATGATATTTACACTACGGCACTTTTTTGATAATTTTCTTAAATATTTGAACCGTCGCCATTTTGAAACTACTTACCCGATATTGCCCAATAACGAACTCGGCAGAGATATTTCAAAGGTTGATTTTTGTAGCAAATTTGAACTTGATACCCCAAAAACTGCGACCTCTATCGTGTTAACAAATTTCGTAATATCCCATATATATATATATATATATATATATATCTATAAATAAAAAGATGTTCTACTTTCTTACTTATTGTGTTACCATGACATATATAAATAATGACATTTGTAATTGATGGCTATGAAATCTTTCCAGTTTTTGGCTAATTTATTCTAAATTCACGATTGTAAGTATTTTTATAATACTTTAAGTTGTTGTTGAAATAATTTTGTAACGATTTGTAGTTTGCCCTGAAGAAGAGAATAAACATTCTCGAAAGCTTGGCTTTAATCAAAGATTTTTATTGAATATATGACTGCATCCCCAAGAACATCTTTTTATTTATTATAAAACCAGTCAAGAATACAAAATCAATATATATATATATATAACTTATAGACATATAACAACATGCCGTTGAAATTGTTTTGAAATTCAATAGTGTGAACGATCGCAATAGGTACATTTCTATAAGAAATTTACCTAAAAACAGCAATATGAGTGTGCCCCTCGATGTCTCAGTACGAATTTGGGATATAGTGCGGACGCCATTGGGAATGGAGGCGTGTGCGAGTCGTCAGAGGGCGAAGCATCTTGACGAGTACGGACGTTGGTGGGGCCCAGGTGGTATGAGTGTAAGGCATACTGCTATTGGTCAACGATACATGTCAAGGTCAAGATAATAATATCCCGATACATCTAGCGAGTTCGCGTTATTGGTGGAATGTTCGGAGTGTTGGAAGATGCTTCTTGATGGAGGGGGGCTTGCCTATATATTGGGAGTTCAGTCAAAAACTATTTTATACCGTGGAGAATTATCAAAATTACAATTTCGGAAAATGGAACCCATTACTACAGTAACTTTCTACTGAGAGGCTAATAAAATAATTCTGACCAATTTTTCTCTGTCTTATTATTTTAATATTTATATGAAATCATAAATGTTTTACTTCGTAAAATATTCGCATTTAGTTCAAACTCTTCCTGTCCTCTGAACATCTATTCACTTGCAGAACTGTAATTCAAGTTCACTTAACATAATTCTTTTCAATTTCCTTTCTACAATAATTCAGCATTATGTAATAATCACACATAGCATCACCACAGAGTAAATAACAATGTTATTACTTTCCTACGCTTGGTAATTTCACACTGAGCAAATTTTTATTTCCTACGCTACTATAGTAGCTGTACAAGGAAAGTATTGACATCGTGTGAACTTTCGGTATCGAGATTTTTACAAATCTTGACGTTTCAGAGTTTCTAAGTCTAATAAACATATTTTCAGTCATTGGTCTGTCTGTCTGTCTGTGACAGCATTATCTCGGGAACGGATCGGTGTATTTTGTTGCTTTATTTTTTATTTTGTTTAGTACCAATATCACTCGCCGGTGGCATTGAATGAGAATCCTTTATACACTAGGTGTTGGGCTACAGTAAAAAAATGTGATTTGCTCAAGACTGTAGCGCGTAAATGGCTCTAAGGATTCTGATAAACTTGCCTAAAGTATTATTCTGAGAGCCCTTTACCACTCACACACTGCGCCATCTCTGAGAGAAAGCACAAAAAAGTTATGCTTGAATAAAATTCCATATATTCCACATGTTTCTTCAGATTCTGGCTAAACGTTTCATCTTGCGAAAAACTGTTACATGACCATTGTTGTTTGTCTTGACATGAGTGGTAGCACGATTTGACCAGAGAACTTTAACTTTCCCACCGCTATTATTGTCGCTATGTAAGGAAAGTATTGTAATAGAGTAAAATTTTTAATTCACTGGAATTTGCCTGCGAGCGGTAGGAAAGTCGTGTGAGTGGACACACTAGATTTTTATTATATGGCTTCACAATACACAAAGTATAATATAATCATTTTAAGTAGCCATAGTTGTATTAATTACGTCACAGATGAGTTGGCACTCCTGGAACTTGCAACGTTGTCAATAAAATATTTTAAATTTTTGAAGTTATGCAATTGTAGTTAGATTCTAGTTAGATCTATTGGGGCTGTTACTTCTGAAGTTGTGCAGTTGCAGGTAGATTGATAACTTTTGGCACCAACTTCAAGTATCAGCACCAATAGAATTGATATTATTTTTGCGACTTTCCATACACATCTTATATTTAATGACGATTTAACAGTGATGTATAGTTAGTTGCCTAAACTTAGAAATGTTGAAATCAATTTAGATTTTTCTAAAACAATAGAGAGTCACAAACAATTTCCATATTATGTTTGTGTTTCACAAATGATTTCTGATAAATTGAGGAAAAAATAGAGAATGTGATGTCTATTTTCAAGACATGTTGGCCAATGGCCAATGTAAATTATGTAACAATTTAATAACTCATTAAATATTGAGTCACAAAAGGAAACAAACGCGCGTCACAAACGATTCA
Source organism: Crioceris asparagi (assembly GCA_958507055.1). Taxonomy (NCBI): domain Eukaryota; kingdom Metazoa; phylum Arthropoda; class Insecta; order Coleoptera; family Chrysomelidae; genus Crioceris; species Crioceris asparagi. Next base: position 2,848,329 of record OY293827.1, read on the forward strand.
CAAATGATCTGTATCAGCAGAAACTTAATAAAAATAAAAAATATAAATATGATTTTTTTATATTCGTGTTGGCTTTTTCATTGAATTTGTTCCCAACATTTCCTGCTCCCCCTGTAGGTATATTTCTAAGGTACACATCGGTTTTGGTAACCAGGAAAGGGAATTTTCAGTGAGCTCAATATAATACATTTTATGCAAATTAATTATCGTATTGTGGATGAATTGAGAAATTGCATGTCGAAAAATTTGGTCATATCAACCATTAAAATCAAGAAAATAGTTGTTGTTATTAATGACCATAACGCATGAGAACGGAACCGGGGAAATTTGCGGAAAATAAAACGAACAGAAAATGAGTATGTGTCAACCTAAACTAGAACAACTTTTCATGTATTGAAATTCAATCGTGCTACAACCTTCATTCAATATAAATAATCATTAATGACTAGTTATTGCCCGCTACTTCATCTGCGGAAAATCAAATTGATATCAACCTATATCATCGTATAGTCTGGTATAAATCTAGGTATTTGCAAAGAAAAAAAATCCCGATGGCCTGTAGTCAGCGGAAAGGTAAATTTTTCAAAATTCATTGAATTGAAATTTTAACAACCTTTTCATTGGTATACCTACATGTTATTAAATAAAATTGTCATAGCCTTGCGGTTAGAGGTTTTTGTTTTGGCTGTTGAATATAAAGCAGACAGGGTTCGAGTCCACTTCAAGGCAGATTTTTTTTTCGTCTATTTCTTTTCAATAAATATACTATATATTTTTTAATCAGGGTCTATATTAAGATCTCCAGAAAATGTACAATTACATCAAATTTATATTGAGTGTTCATGTTTTATCAATATTTGTTATTTTTCTTTATTAATTTTTATTTTTTTACCTGTGTATTTTATGAAAAATTGCTTTGAACAAAAATTGTAGGTACTGATTATATCTAAAACCTAAAATTATTTTTAATAATATTTACACTACTGCTATTTTTTGATAATTTTATAAAATGTTTGAATGGTCGCCATTTTGAAACTACTTACCCGATATTGCCCAATAACGAACTCGACCGAGATATTTGAGAGATTGATTTTTGTAGAAAATTTGAACTTGATACCTTCAAAACTGCGACCTCTATCGTGTTAACAAATTTCGTAATATCCCCTATATATATATATATATATATATATATATATATATATATATATATATATATATATAAACTTTTGAACCAAATGTTTTTTTGGACTAACTTATAGACATATAACAACATGCCGTTGAAATTTTTTCGAAATTCAAAAGTGTGAACGATCGCAATAGGTATATTTCTATAAGAAATTTACCTAAAAACGGAAAATCTCGAAAACCGTCAATGTTTATGATAGAGTTTACCAGTAAAAGTATATTTTAAATATGATTTAACATTTTCATAATGGCATAAAAGGATCTAGGACACTTCGTCCAACAAAAGGTATCTACATGATTATCCATTTAAAAAAACTACCAATGACGCCATATCTCGAAAGTTAGCGTAGCTAATCGAAATCCGAGTACGCCACTGGATCAATACGGAAAATTTTACCAAATTTTTATTAGGATATTTGTTATTATAACCTATATATTTATAGCTGTTTCGACACATTTGCACTGTATATTATCTAGGGTCATACAAAAGGTCACTTGAAAAAATTCAAGAAACACCCTGTAAGAAACCGCCCCCACAATAATACAACAGCTTTAAACCCAACGTTTGTTTGTACCTACCTCCACACCTACAAGTCTAATTAGGCGTGTGTAAAAGTCATTCAACCTGAAAGTGGACCAAAAAGTGCGTCGGTGTGAAAATGACATGGGTAGGTACCTATGTAGGGTGGGGGGGGTCGTTGGTTAGTGGGCGGAAGTGTGAAGGAATGAAATCGAAAACTCGCATTTGTTTGTGGTTGACGATGATGGAAAAAAAACTGAAATTCTATATTATACACACACTCTGCAAAACTTACATCAGATATTTTATTTTGATTGAATTTGTTGTTATGTAAACAAGAAGGTATTTATTATATGGCTAATCGAAAACGAAACATCAAAATCACCAAAGAAGATAAAACGTTGCTTATACTTATTTAGAGATTTCAAAGCATCGTGGAAATACCTTCACATATTTCAGACTTTACCACAGCTGTAATTCGGAAACCGTAGGTAATATTTTATGGAAAAATGTCTAATATAAATGTTGCTACATAATACAATCTCTTATTTGATTTGGTCACACATATTTCAGATGTTTCCACTACTGGAATCTTTGGACACGATTTTCACCGACTTAAAAACATCGGATCGACTTGAAACTTTGTATACTTCTAAAGGAGCGATGACAGTACAATAATTTCATGTTGTGTAGGTGCGAGTGGGACTCCTTAATGGGGTGTTCCATACCAATATATCTGAGCTCTATGGATGGGTTTTCGTGGAATTTTCGATATGCATGTATGTTGGTAGGATATGTGAGTGCGAATGGGATTCTTTGGTGGATGATTCCACACCTATGGGTGTTTTTGATTTCTGGATGATTTTTCGTGGAACTTTCTATATGTGGGTTGGGAGGCTTTGTTATGTTGTTTACGTGCGAGTGGGGTTTTCGATGAAAGGTTTCATACTTATAGTTGAGTACGTACGAGTAGGACTTTTTGATGAAGGGTTTCATACCTATACCTCTCGGAGCTCTATGGATGGATTTTTGACACTAACTTCAAGAGTAACAACACCAATAAAAATATAACAAGTATTTTGTATCCTTCAGCGCACCAACTGATAAAGTCGGTCCAAGTTTTTGTAAAAAAATATCACTTGAATTAGTGTGACTTTGTGATGAGTAATTTTGTCATCTAAAAGTTTCGATTTACAAGAGAAATTATCATAATTGTAACAAATGTATTCCCAACTCCTTCGGTATATAAAAAATATATAAGTAAATAAGTTTAGGGCCTTCTTATTTGTTTGAGTCTAGAAAGAAAACATGTGGATATTTCAGCTCTTATTATCCAAACTAAATTTCGTTTACAAGGTAGGTACGAGTATTATCTGGGTATCAGAATATGCTTTTTGTTAAACACATTCCCCTATATATACTCTTTGAACACAACTTAATTTTAAAGAACAAACTCATAATCCTTAAGCTATCCTACGAGTTGAATGGAATTATTCTAGATTTAGATTGTAGAAGCAGTATCAAAACATTAGATAGGATATGCAATAAAAAGCACTATCGTGTTTTTTTCAAGGAAGGGCTAAATACTATGTATTGCCTTCTGAAAAAATCTAATTCAACAATACGAAAAGATACTTCATAACCTCAATGCTCGCCTTTGTAATATTATAACAATAAATTAGTGTCGAGTTAGCGGTATTTATGATATAATGAAATAAATATAAAAAATTGCAATGCAAGGAAATAATTTAGTTTATGTAACAAGAAGGCATTGCAAAACATCCTTTGATAATTTGTAATTATTGAATAAAATTGGAAGAAAAAAAGGAAAAAGGAACGCTCTCTCATAATTATTAACAATATTATTAAGGTCATAATTTTATACAATTACTATTCGATAATTTCATTATCTTAAAATTCTGTAATAACACTCAAATTTTATCAATTTTACACTTGATTTATTATTTTTCGGATATAAACAAAATGTAACATTTTCGCGCCAATCGACATAATTTATTTAACGCCCTTCAAATAAATCTGCTGCATTTGAGTGGTTATGATTAATATCAATATTAAAGCATAATACTCACATCTCCTCTAATTAACCAGCTGAAAATAATGTTTCTTCTTACTAACATGCACTTACAAGTTTATCAAAACAAGTACCGTACTCGTTCACATCTATCATTCAGATCATCATAATCTAACCACAACAACTACACACAGTAGACTGCAGCCATATTGGTCTGATTTATTAAAGGGTGGGATTGAAGGAAGAGGAAGACATGTTACCGGAGCAGCTGAGTTCAACAAGTTCTAAACCCGTCTTTCATTTGACTCGGCTGACTTGACTGCTGATGATGGAAAAAAGCGGCTATCATCATCGTGTGTATTTTGTCACTTGCGTGAACAGGTAGGCAACTATAAATACTCGTAATATACCTTCAATCGCTCTATCGTGAAAATACAGGGATACCCAGAAGCGTTCCTGCCCTAGCCTGGAAAATGATTCGTTTTTTCCTTCAAGAAGCATGCTACATGTCATATACAAATGAAAATATTAGATATTTTAAACGAAGTTTGAAGATCTTTTAAATAAATGAATATACCTAGCTCCTACTTATGCATTCTCCCATCATCTCAACGGATGTTTTTGAGGCACTTTTATTAATGAGTGATCCCTTTGATGTATCTCGAAAATTGTCTCGTCTCAAGAAAGTTTCGCCGCTTGGGTTTAAATTTTATCCGAACATTCTTTTGTTCAATAATTAACAATGAATTTAAAAATTACAAAAAATATATAACAGGTAAAGTAAAATAACGGCAACACTGCTTTTTGGAACACAGTATCGAAATATGTCGACATAAGAGTTATAAACCTAATTAATGGTTAGACCTCCGCACTAAATTTAGTAGCGTACTTAGTTTTGATTATGAATTCGCCTGTTGGGTTTATCAATAAATGTCTAAATACAAGATAATATTTGCTGCTTACTCTACAAGTTATGACTAATAAAATTAATAATTTTCATCAGTCCTCTTATCAAATGATATAAGAAAAGAATCATCAAATTCGGTGCTCGTTGTTTATGCGAAAGGTTATTACATCCATAAGAACATCCTCCTTTGGAAAAGTCGGTGAAAAATATCCCATTGACAGTCATCAATAATAATGGAGAATTTTTAGGTCAACATTTTAATAAATAAAATACATAGTACATTTGTTCACATAAATTATTACACTCTACATCTATATTCATATATAAAATTTCACTACCAACATTCTGTTTGATAACGCTTCTTTTTCTCCATATTTTCCACATATTTTACAGCATTGTCTTTTGCCATGTTGCCACATGTGGCACATACTTCTATGAATGCTGCCCTCACACTTTGCGGCATATTTCTAGCATTGCCAGCTATGTAAATTTGACCACCATTTGCAATAGCTTCCCAAACTAAATGCTTGTTTTCGAGAATTTTATCTTGGACGTAACTGAAAATTTGTATAAGTTTAAAATCGTGTACAGTCGAGGGATCAGAAGTCACTCTTTGCTATAATAACTTGTCATGTCATAAATAATGGGTGAGTTGAGATGACCAGTTGAGTAAGTCTACTTTGAAATGATTTGACAGAATTGTGAACACATTAAACTCACACTTTATTAGGTCCATCCCTGGAAAAAGCTGGTATAAAAGTTAACTTTTTGTCTTTTGCAAATTCTAATAACTCTTCGCCACAGATAAAATCTTTTTCTTTGTTACGGCAGCCATAGAATAGTATTAAATTTTTCATGTTGGCATTACATTCATAAACTTTGGTATGTATGTAATTTCGGAAGGGAGCTAGTCCAGTTCCAGGACCAACCATAATCACTGGAATATCCTGTCAAAAAAAGAACACCCTGTAGTAGACAAGAATATATTAATAGAGAAATAAAGAAGTAGGCAGTTTTAACTAAGCTAAAAACCATGTCGTCATGTTATCGTAGAGTCATATAACGTGTCCACAGAAGTGACTTATTACCAGTCAGTTAACAGGTAATCAGTAAACAATAGTGCAACATAACCTATCTTTTGTTTCTGCTATTACCCAATTATATTTATCTTTTCACTAGAAATACATTGATCAGAAAATACTGTTTCTTCTTCCATTTACAATGTTTCCAATTAAATTATTTCAATTCTTTTGAAAAACGTCAGTTTGACAACTGAGCTAACCGATGCATCATTCAATCAGTCGTGTCTGATTACCAATCGCTTAGTAAACAGAAAGTTGAATAGGAAGGACGACTAACACGAGTAGTAGAAGTAGCACAAAATACCTTGGGTTATCATTTGTCATTTAGGGGGTGTTGCGCAATATCACGCAGCGCATCCTAATGTAGTATGGGCGAAGAAAGCTTATATACAACAATAGACACTCAGTGGAATTCTGCGCAACACCCCAAATTGACAACTTTTCACAGGACGTTATTTCAGCCACTGCTGCTTATAGAACAAGATACAGAGTTAGCGATCCTCACTTTATATATTCTTGGTTGAAGTTTTTAATATGACAATGACAGCTATCAGTAAACAATAGTGCAACATAACCTATCTTTTGTTTCTGATATTTCTCAATTCTGTTATCTATTCGTTTACCCATACTCTTTTTATTATAAATTCATTCAATATATCTATTATGTGTAATTATCGAATTAATTTAATTCAATTCTTTTGACAAACGTCAGTTAAGCAATATGCATAAGTCTTTGCTGTGGATTCGACCTATAATTATTAGTAATTATCTACTAAGCGATTGATAGCCAGAGATTTTATCAGTAAAATATTTCTGCTTCACGTTAACATTGATTGGATTCTTTCCGAATCAGTGTGATAATATTTATTCACAACCTGCCTTACCGGATTGGTTGGAAAGGTGAAACAACCCTTCTGGATCCAGGCACAAATGCTGTCACCTCTATCAAGTTCAGCAAGAAAATTAGACGCCAAGCCAAACCGATGCTTGACCAACTTGGTTTTGTACTTGACAACAGCCAACAACAGATGAATTTCACCAAAATGTGCCTTACAGCTGCTAGCTATCGAAAATTGTCTTACTTTTATCAACGGAAATAATTCAAACAGAATATCAACTGTTAAATTCTTAGTGGCATGTGGAAAATCTTGTAACACTTCGACTATATTCCTTCGTGGTCGGTTTGTGTAATTGTACAATTCCTGTTGACCTTCTGCATTGGTGAATTCCAAACATTTTTCCCTCTCCAATTCGCTATCAGTCAATTGAGCTAAAATTTGGAATGTATGACGTCGCGGCACTGCCAACAGGTCAAAGTATTCCACACATAACTGTTCGAAGGTGACATCGTATTGCAATTCTTTGGGTACCGGGGATTCGGGTACGTGCTCCTTAATAGTAAATACAGTTTGAGGCAGTATGTTTACACCATTGGTGCGAAGAACTTGTTGGAGTTCATCAATTTGCCATTGTGGATTCTTCGGTCTTACACAAAATACATCACCGGCATTGTAGCTGATACATTCATTGACTTGAAATTTCAATAATCTCACATCCTACAAGAAAAGTTAGTGAATCTCGCAAGCATTCTAACACCACCTTCAAGATGAACCAAATTGTGTTAGTTTTATCTAAAATTCTTACTTGGAAATGATCAGGCGTTGTAATTCTTCTATTTTCTAAGAGAACAGCATCAAAATCCTTTGATGACTTTACACTATAATAAAGAGATTGTGGCTTGAATGCAGCACGGGAACAATCTGGCAGTGAAGTGCATACGTTCCACCTGAAAGTAAAATGGCCGGTAAAGATATTTTATACAGAATATTTCATAGCTTTAAATGTATATGTATTTGTCAGACTAAACGAAACATAAACAAATCCTCACATTTTGATTAATACCGACGATATTGAAACAGTCAAGGTAGTGGAATATGTATAGGTAAGTACATAAGTTCAACTGGCGTTGAAAATTACATCCTAAGACAATAATGACTTACCCACTTGTAACAGTTCCAAATGTAGAAAACTACACTAAGGGCAAAGATTAGGTTTATTTAATCTTTGCTAAGGGTTTGGACATTTTTTTCCTCAAAATATTGTTTGGTATTTTAAGTTTCATATTGCTACTTTAATGAAAAGTTGATTAGGTTTGATGACCTAAGTACATTTGAAATATACTTTGGACTTTTAATGTTGTTTTAAATAAAATGCTTAGGGCAGCATTATATCTTGAACAAATTAAATTTCTCATTTTGGCAAAAGATGGCGTTGAAATGAATACAGTAGTTAATAAAAAGCTAAGTTAATATTATAAGGAGTACAGTACTATATTTATTACCTTCGTCTATTGATTGGAAACATTATACCAAAGAACAAAGCAGAGAAACAGATCGTTTTTGACCTATTAAGAAAAGGAGGAGGTACACAATCTGATTGTATGTATGATTTTTTATTTACTTAGGTATGTATGTTTGTGCATTTTGCATGGAATATATGTACCGGTTTGGATGATTCTTCTTTTTTCGAAAGAGGCCTGCAGAGATATGGTTTCTTAAAAAATTCAACATGCATTTCTCTCCGAAAATTATTTTTTACTTTACTTGAGGCGTATTTGAAAAAGCATACCTTGCATTATGATTTTAATCCAAAGGTTTATGTAGAATACTCAGGAATGTGTATTAAAATATACATCTATTAAGTACTTTAGTATTAATTAAAATGTTGATTTGCTGTTTATAATATTTATGAGAATGGCATACAATACCTGGGAGTAATTGGTAAATTTCTTGGAAGTGGTTGGATACCAGATGGCAGTGGATAAATCAATTGCAAATTACCCCACAAATTATCTATCCATGGATCTGCCGCTGAATCGTATCCAAGTTCGTGTTGATCATCACCTAGTCCTAAAGGTAGAATGGGATTAGCCCCTAAGCCAAGTAGCCTTTTGTAGAGCTTCTTTGCTACAAAATTAAATTTTGCATAACTCGAATCACCCAATCCAAAAACTGCAAACCTATAAAAATATTAATGTTGAAAATTGTGCAATATAGATTACTAAATTAGGTTCATAACTATGAAACTAGAATTAAAAACTATATTGATCCAATAAACTCAGGAATGTCAGGATGAATAATAATACAATTATTGTAAATGCTTTAGTTTTCCCGATGCCAGAGCTTCAAGTTCTATTGAGAGAAATATTGTATTTATCTTTTGTTGATTAAATAATAAAGATTTTGTTGAACGATTGATATTTCTGAGTCTGAAAGTATCCAGGAGTAAAAACTACCTATGATATTGTCAATAAATTTTCGTGAGCTTACCTCAAATTGCAAAGAATATCACCTGGTAAGTTCTTCCTCAACAGAAATTTCCAAAATAATTTCATATTGTCTGGTTCTTCACCTTGTCCCGTTGTAGAGCAGACGATAATAGCGCATTTTTCATTAATTAATTCTAAAACATTATAATCATCTAAAGATTGTACTGTAGATTTAAAATAAAACCGTTTGGATTCTCTCCATATTCGTTCAGCAAGGTCTTGAGCATTGCCTGTTTGTGATCCATACAAAATAGAAATTTTCTCATTTATGAATGTCATTATAATTATAAAATGAAACTTCTATTTCATAATAAATTAGTTTGACTATGAGTTAATTCACTTACTTTCATTTTTCAAATCATATGCAATATTTGAGGTTAGATTTGAACGAGTTGGTCTTGTTCAACAGTCAGGCCGCAGTTCATCGTATTTGACATCTGTCACTTCAAATTCAAGTTAAAAGTTATTTTTGAATTAAAATCATAGACCTTTTAAAATGGGTTTGGACTTTGTTAATCTGGACTTAGATAATTAAAATATAGTATATATATAATATAGTGTTACGAAACTGTTTTGTGAATGATTTCAATATTGTAGCTATATTTGTTTCTGGTTATATCTAGTCTCGAAAAAAACTTTTTTTAATCCAGACATGGCAATAATACGCTCCATAAATTGTTTCAGTATAAATGCAGCAACTATGGTGAAAATAATTGTGTAATCAGCTTTGGTATAATGTTTTTTTAGATAATTTCCTCTATCGTAGCTTAAGAGCTTTTAGTTATTGATTTGTCGTAAAATAGTAATCACATAAGACGTTTATCTAAAATGTCTTAATTACTGTGGTACATGAAACACGTTTATCAAGGTTAAGTAAAATTTTATACCTATATATTTTGTATGAAAGATATTTTTCCATTACTTAATGACCTATAGGGGACTAACGAGAAAAAAATACAGAAACAAGCCAATTTGAATGTATTAGTAAAAAAATAAAAACAATAACTCATATAATTAGACACTTTCAACCAAAAAGTCTTCAAATATTTTAACTAAATTATCAATGCCATTCAAATAATTCTCATCAATGCTACAATTTTCAGCTGGATAGACGTGAGCAAAATCAATCATCTTAGCTGCTGCCCAACATTCCGAATTCTCATCAGCTGACAGCTCATCTAGAATTGAGGAGTAATTCTGTTTTCTGTTTTGCACATCTTTATCATAGTTATTTTGAAAGGAATGCGTCCGCTTCAAAGTGTGTATAGATTTTTGCCAAGAATTTATGGCAGTTAGCAAAATAGGTGCTTCCAAATGGAGTTTATTATTAGTTGAACAAGTTGATTTCAAAATAGGACCCTCCTTTGTAAGTAAACCACTAAAACCAGTCGGTATACGTTCAGAGCTGTTCAATGTAGCAATACTCATAGGTCGATATAAACAATTATTTTTCCCCGACAACTTCTTGGGACAGTCAATGTTACTGTCATCACATGATGTTGTAAATTCACGCAATCTCCGAGCATCATAGACCAATAGAATGGAGGATGAAAATATGCGAAATCTTCGCTGATTTCTGGCCCAATTCTGAATACGCCACAATGCAGCAAGGAATTGAACGATTAAACTTCTGCAAAAGCCCTTGTTGTCGTAATTTAAGAAAGATCTTATAGCATCTATCGCCCGTTCTTTGTTCAAGCTTTTTCCGAAATCTTTGCCATATCTGCTTACTGTTTTGGTAGTTGTTGAAAAAATTTGGAAGCCAGGTATGCAAAATCCAAGTTCTCTTCTACACTCTCGGTATTTGGTTTCTTCGTGTAAAATTTTCAGATAATTAGCATTAGGATCCCAAGCTCTTTTACCAATTTTAATATCCATTATGCAGGGTTCCTTATAATCTGTAGTCAAGTCTTCTAAGACAATGCATTCGTATTCTTCGCCATTAACATTGACATTCTTCGTGCCATAAAATGCTGGAACCAAATTCTTCAATTCTACTAAGGTTCTATCGAGTGACTCTTCTAAGCTTTTGTAGAAGTGCACTTCTCTTTCACCGAGCTCTTTTTTCAAGATTGGTTTAAGAACTAATCCATTTTGTTTCAACATTCCGACAAATTTACCATTTGATTCAAGCATATGGCCAGCCACTTGATTTGATAACACTTGCAGCCTTTCAGGCAGTTCTGATGGTTGGTCATCTTCTTCCGGTCTGATTGACTCGTCATTTGTTTCCATATCAGCAGCATTTTCCCCATTCATCATGTTTATCTTTTGATGGTGAAACGTTAATGCAACTTCTGGTTTTCCCATAACAGCACACACTTAATGTTCAGAGCAGCAAACATTCATTTTTGGGAACATCTTGACTTCTAACTAAATTTCTTGAATGATCCATTTATTTTCAACTAACCTCGAACCTACCATCTTCATTTACGTCCACACAAGGACTCGATTTCAGTAAATAAGGCAGATTCACAGGATCACTCATCTATTTCTATTAAAAGTTGGCAACCGAAACCAAATTCAGATTTCGTAGAACAAAGATCAAAAACGAGTTTCTCTCTGCCAATAACAGAATACAAAAAGATTGACTGACAAGTATTGTCAGTTGTCAATACTTGTCAGTCACTTAGTCAGAGACAACCATGGTTGTCACTGACACAGTTAAAAAAATGACGGTTGGTAGATCTAAGGTCGTGTCCACAGCACTGGCAAGATTACCAATCGCTCAGTCATCAGTAAACATTAATCATATTCTTGTGGACACGACTGATTTCTGATGCATCGCCTAACTCATTTGTTCACTGATAGCTGTCATATTAAACACAAAGTCGTCGACTTTCTGATTACTGATTACTAAGCGATCAGACACTGTTATGGACACGGCCTAAGTCACGTGGAGCCATATGATACATGATACTTAGCGTTGCATAGGTATTTTTTCTTATGTTGTGATAATAGTAATAACTAGCTAGTATCATGCATATGGTGGAATTACGAAGCGCACGTATCAAAGCAAACGCAGGGGAGTATACAAGGCACAAGGTATATGTCTATTTGGCATGTTCCGTCATGAAACCCTGAGAAACCAAGCATGCTGGCTAGGGCCATTTATCTCACAAATCTCACTCTACTGGTATCAGAGGTCTTTGTTGTTATGTAATATATATAAGTAATACTTTTCGTCCTATGAGTTGTTTGTTTCATGTGAGTAGTTATAATGTTGATGCTTCTTGACGTTAACTGACAACTGAGTTCTGTCTGACTTGTAGTGTAGAGGAGGTTATATTTAAAATTCTTTAAGATTAATTTTTCTATTGATAGAAATTTTATTAAATGATAACTGAAAGAAGAATATCTTGGAAATCCAAATAATGTCAGTTCCAGCTAAAATTGTTCTAACATCTGCGGTAGCTTTCTCTGCTGTTATCATAGGATATGTACACTATAGGCAATTCGAAGATAGGTGAGATATATGGGCAAGCTATCTATTATGAAATTTTGTCTATTAACTGAAAAAGAGATATTTTTTCACACCGCAATGTACGCTTATAGGGAACAGATGCACACAGGAGTTGTTCGGGACTTGGAGAGGCAACAACAACGTAAAATAGAAAATTTGTATGCACTTCAAAAACAAATTGATTTCACTAAGGAATTGAGGAGAGACCAGGAGAATACGATAGAATAGATGCCTCATGATCATGCTTTTACCAAAGTAGTTTATAGATAGAAATAAAAACTGAAGTTTTCTTTCATTATTATGAATGTGATTTTACTTAAAAATTGCAGAATTACGAATTTTCAAAGTATTTTGTTGTAGAGAATAACTGGGTTGTACCTACGAGCTGTTAACAGTCCCTAACCGAAGGTTATTTTAGCAATACGACAGTCTCTGTTAACGCTAATGTTAATTCAAAAGACCACGCGGTCTTGAAGTTTTAATAAAGTAAATTTATATTTTGAAAAATAAAATGTGTTTTATAGTTTTTTTGTCCGATTCCAAAAGAAACATAATACATATGCCAAGAACATAAAATAATAACATTGAATTGTATAGAAGAAGATCGAGAACGATTGTTCAGTCTTTCGAGCTGTTTTTGAATTTCCAACTAAGTCAGTCTTAATTTGTATTCTTTCAAATTAAATTTTTGAGTATAAAGGTTCAAGAGAAAATTGTTACAAAAAAGTTGTCAGAATGTTACCCGAAATTTGATGTAATAGGTTAGAAAATAAAAGGATGAATTTCATTATATGCAATATGATGTAATATTGTTGCAATCGGCTGACATTTATTTTCAAGACAAAAAAAAGTCAGCCATTAGTCATAAAATAATTTTCCACAGTAAAATGAACGAATGAATAAATAGCACTGGCCTGATGCAGTTTTGTATTACGAATTTTCAAATAGTAATTTCCGTGCTTTCACGTGGTAAACTTGTGTTGTTAAGAAATAAGATATAAAAAAATAAGCCTTGTTGTTACCTAATTAAAACACAACACAATAGCTTCTTATCAAAATTCCAAAACTTTATGGAAATAATCGCGATGTTTGAATTAATATTAATATTCCACGTCATAACTCAAATAACCCTGACGAAAATTGTAAACGATTTAATAATGATTACTGTTGATGTCTATACAATGAATTTGTAAAGTAGCGGATAGATTGAATAAAAGTTAGAATGGGATTATGAACAGAAAAAAATCCGTTTATTTTTGACCCATTTCCCCAACGATAATGACGTATAAAATTCAATCTGTTTTTTTAAACATTTAGCGTCATAGATTTTGAATATTACTTCGTTTCATTGCTTAGAGGATTTCTGAGAGATGATCACATGCGATTCAATTTTTCCATCCTCCGAAAATATCTCCCAAAAAGGAGTGAAGGAGCGGGCGTTTTTTTCTCAAAATTTGAGACAGCAAACTTACAGAAGAGACGTTACCATTATCGGATATTTTTCAAAATATTCAACGTCAAATATTGTTACCGCTATACAGGGTGGTTAGAATTATAATGGAGAAACTTTAACAGCGTATTCAGCAGATAAAAACAATCAAAAAAGTTCTTACAAACTTATCTCCAAAAATGCTTTGTTTTGGAGATACGGGGTGTTGAAATATTGCGAAAAAAATCGTTTTTTCTTATTTTCCAAAAAAACTTTAATAGATTTTGCTTCCAATCATAGTACTAGGTATTAATGTCACTTAAAAACAAATTTATAGCATGATAAACACTTGTTTTTGTTTTACCAGTGGCGTTCGTGAGATCGTTTTCATTAATTTAAATAATAAAAAAGTTGTACGCTAATGGTTTATCGCAAGTTTGTTTACAAATTTCGATATCCTGATCAATTCCAAACGAAAATGGTCACTTTAGTCTTTTTGCTAAAACGAACCGTTTTCGAGAAAAAAATAATTTTTTTTTGCATGTGCTCCTAATATCTTAGGTTTGCAAATGTGATGTAAATAAAAAAGAATTGAAATAGCGCGAATTATTTTAATTTTATTTGCAAACCTCAAATATTAGGTGAACATGCAAATAATTTTTTTTTCTCGAGAACGGTTTTTTTTGCGAAAAGACTAAAAAGACCATTTTTGTTTAGAATTGATCAATATATCTAAATCTATTAAAAAAATGCGATAAACCATTGGCGTACAATTTCTTATTATTTAAATTAATTAAAACGGTCTCACGAACGCCACTGGTAAAATAAAAACAAGGGTTTATCATGCTATTAATTTGTTTTTAAGTGGCAATAATACCTACTAAGTTTGAAAGCAAAATCTAGAAGAGTTTCTTTAAAAATAAGAAAAAAAGATTTTTTCGCAATATTTCAACACCCCGTATCTCCAAAACGAAGCGTTTTTGGAGATGTTTGTCTACATGTTACCGATATATACAGCGTGTGTCTGGAAATAGTGGATATATAAGTCATCGAATGTTTTTTTTTGAAAATCAACCCCCCATTTTTTATTGCTGAAGTAGAAAGAGCAGACCTTGTATAAGTATTTCAATTTCACCTTAAAAAACACCGCTGAAATTTAGTTGAATTTAAAAATTACTCCTAGAAGTAACTCATCTTGCAATCGTATTTTTTGATAACTGTTGTGTTTAACTATAAAACATGGAATATGGAAGTCGAAGCAAGATTCATTAACGCACACCTCCAGTGACGTCAGTATCCGTCACAAAACGTCAGGGACAACCGTGTTTCCAATGATATTCTCATTTTGTACACACTTGCAATTTGGGTTGCAGCAATTTGGGTATCCACATATATGTGTGAGTGTGTAGGTATATGCCGTATTAGCTCAGGTCATAGAATTAAGAACTAATTCTATGGCGGCTCAGGTCCATTAAGCTAGCACAACAAAAAGTATTTCTAATGTAGGCAGTAAAAAGTTCATCAAAAACCTAGATAAAGCTCACCATTAATTGTGCCTTCCAAAAAAATATGGGCCAATTATTTCGGATTTAATGATACCAGCCCAAACGTTCATTTTTTTCGAATATTGTGTGTGAGCCTCACATATCCAATAAGGATTTTCTCTGCTCCAATATCTACAGTTTTGTCTATTAACTGTAAACACAATTTTATTTATGAACTGCAAATCTGCTCCCATTCTGCCCATCATCAGTTCACAGAATTATTGCCTGACAAGTTGTCTACTTGTCACATGCGGATTTTCCTCATCCAATTCAACATTTCCACCTGGTTTTCGAATAGTTTTTACATGTCTAGTTTCTAGAAATTTTGTTTCTATTTTGCTGACTGTAGATTGTGAGACGTGTTGATCAGGCTATTTATTATTGAATATTTCACAAACTTTCTATTGAGTTCTTGTTTTATTACCGCATCCAATCATAATTAAAATGTCTATTCTTTGAGTTTCGGATAAATGAGTCATAGTTAAATCAAATGCACAAACAAATATTTTTCAATACACCGACCACCGTCAGATACATACAAAAGAAAGACTTTGATACAAATATCAAAATAACAGTAGGTAGCATACTGGATTGACAAAATCTTGTAAGAGAATTCCAAGATCGTAATGCTTATTGTCAATAAGTAAATGGTGGTCAGATTTTGAACATTTTATTTAACTGTAAAATAAACTTAAGCGCTTCTTTTTTTTTCTCTATAGTTCTTGCAGATTTTGAAATATTTATCTCAAATTTTAGAATACAGGAATACAGGTTATACGCTGTAGCGCTCAAATGTTTGGGCATTTCAAATGCTTGTGACAATTTTCATCCATTGAACATTCTTACAAACTAACAGAACCAATAGAATTAATAGTATTTTTTATTTTTTAATACACCAACTAATAACGTCGGTCCAATTTTTTATTAAAAATATCTATATATTCAATGCAGAGAAAACACCTCCAAATTCTAAGGAATTCATTTGAGAGTGCGGGAGAAAAGTCATGGGAGTGGACACTCCACATTTTTGCTATTTAAATTCAATAAATATCAATTGTAAAGGTTCTGTCTGACTTTGACATTGATTATCATGGAGTATAGCCTTTATTCTAAAACACATAGACTGTGCTTTTCAAGGTCACATTATAATCCTTGCACATATTATCACGAAAACTATTCATGGTAAACTTGTAATTTAGGCATGAATATTTAACACTCGATTGATTTTTCTATTGGAGTGCAAATTAGCAGGAGAGGCTTTATATAAAAAATATTTTAAACTATCTGACGAATACACGGTTTTGATAATCATTTTGGTGAAGTGGAATCGATGCAAACAAAGTCAGAATATTGGAGAAATGTGTTTGTTTTAAATTTGAAAAGAAATTATGCCAATAAAAACTTGAAAATACTAATCTATTCTATGTTCTATGTTATACAAGGTGGCTAGAATGTCTGGAAACACCTGATTTCTGTCTAAACTATAGGTTATATTTAAAAAAATATAAAGACAAAAGTTTTTAATGACGTACTTTGATTCTCAAACGCTGTGCTAATTTTTGAATATATGACGTCATCGGTGTTTATTAAATGCAACATCTAAAATATATTTTTGCATTTGGTGTGAAAATATTTCATATTTTATGATTGTTGAAGTACTCAATGTTATAAAATAAAGATTTAATACTCGTCTAATGTTATTATTTTAATTATTATACAGTGCGTTCATAAAGTATGGAAACGTTTCAATAAATTCTAAAATATTAACATATAGAGAAAAAGCTCTGACTGGTCAATTTTTGATTTTGATTTTCCACTTTTTTATGCAAACAACATCATTTTATCTCCTCTACCTTCAAAATTATGACGTTATCGTTATTTTTTTTCTAATGGGAAGGCCATAATTTTATATTATAAAGGGCAAACTGGCAATTTTCTGAGCTCAAAAATACCAAATACATGGGTATTAACATAAAAATATATGAAATACAGGGTGCTAAGAAATTAATGTATTTTCATTTGCTGCCTTCAATTTTCAATAATAACAATAATATTAATATGCAGTGGTAACTAGGAATGATAATATTTTAGTAGTTACTGAAGCGTTTTCATACTTTATGAACGCATTGTATATAATCATTAAATATATATTATTTGGTATTTGACCAAATCGTTTTAAGAGAGTGGACGTTGTATCAATAAATAAATTTGGCGATCATAAATTAACAAGTAATTATAGACCAGTAACCTTTTTATCAAATTTGGCTAACATATCAGGAACAGTGATTCACAAGAGACTTAATGATTTTCTAGATGGAGAGGGAATGATAAATGAGAGGAAATTTGACTGATGATGCTCTGAATTATGTCAATAATTGACACTAGCAAAGCAGTAATAGCTGTCTATCTGGATCTAGCTGAGGCCTTTGACACAGAAGAATATGAACTACTACTGATTATATTGAGTGATCTTGGTACAAAAGAGAAATATGATTAGATGCGGAATTATCTGTCAAAGAGATTTTAGTGTGTTGTCAATAATGGTGTCAAAAGTTTGTATAGTTTGGTAACTTTTAGAATCCCTCAAGGTTCAATTTTGGGTCCCTTATTATTTAATGTCTATATTAATGGATTTTTGCAACTTAATTTACCGCGGGTGTTATTGTATGATTTGCTGATGACACAGTCATTATGTGTACTGGTGACTAATGGGATGAAGTGACAGCTTAATGCACTTATTAAAAGTCATAAGAAAATGGTTTAATTATCACATAGGGGCCCCAGTTATTGATGAAATACATAAAGGTGGTTTTAATAATAATTTAATTTGTTAAGGTGATAAAATAAAAGGAGTCAATGAAGTTAAATACGTTAGTGTAACACTGGCTGAAAACTGGAATTATTGGAAGAAAAATATTTTTTTTGTAATAATAACAAGCTGTTTTACCCGGCACTTTCTGGGCAAACACTTTCGTAGATTGTGCTAAGAAAACATAAAGTCTTGAGTATGGAACCCTTCTATGTGACCTACTCGCACGTAGAACCAGTCCTAACACCAACCCAGATCAATCCTCAGATATGCACCAAGAGAGAACGTCATGATATTTTTTTCTAAATACCTATATGTCCTAACGATTTTCCGGTATGTATGGAACCCTACACCTTCAAATTCCAGTCGCACTGGCAGACAAAAACAGTCCAGTGACATACCTACTACAAACAAATATATACCGGAAAAACCCACAAAAACTCAGCTATACAGCTCAGAGATACTTCTTTGCGAATTACAGATATGGAACCCCTAATCTAGGAGGCCCAGACACAAATAAAATATAGCCGATGTCACCCGCGCAAATTCAATAATTTTTTTTATCGAAATCGGATATAGATAATGGTCGTGTCCACAGCAGAGTCTGATTACCAATCGATTAGTAATCAGTAATCAAAAAGTTGACGTCTTTAATATGGCAGCTATCAGAAAACCTTACTGACAGATAACCTATATTTTATTTCAGATATTTCCCAATTCTATTATGGACATCTATCGTTCCGTTTAACAAATAATATTTTTCATTATAAATATATTGAATAGAAAATACATTTTCTTCTTCTATTTTCAATTACTCTAATATGTGTAATTATAGAATTAAATTATTTCAAATCTTTTGACAAGTGTCGGTTTGACAAATGATGCATCAGTAATCAGTCGTGTCCACAAGATACCAATTTTTGATTACTGATTACTAATCGATTAGTAATCAGGCACTGCTGTGGACACGACCATTAATTCATTCAGGCTAACATACAAATCTTGATTAAAAAAAAGAGTATGCTAATAGTACAGACAATCTATTGTTGGAATAGATATGTCTGTGCTAATAGATTGTCTGAATTATTATGAGCCTTACAATCCCCTACGGAGATAGATGCAAGTAGCATCTGTGTGTAGAGCTGAACTAAATAATGAATTAAAATCTACAACCTTAACATTATCTAAATATACATATACTAATACAATACAAATAATAAAATAAATATACAACAGAACTATAAATACAACTACAAAATAAGTTTGAATCGATGTAAACTTGGTTTTTGGGCTATATTTAATTTAGTTTTATTTACTGGCAGCGATTTAAGTCTAGAACATACAGATGTTTCAGCAATAATATACTGTTCCCCCGTAGAATAAAATAAATTCATTTATTTTTTTTTGTATTCTGGCTACCGGCCCTAAAGCAATTGAATAAGCTGAAAGTATCTGATTTTTCTTCCAATTCCAATTTTCATCCAGTATAACAACAAGGTATATAAATTCATTACCTCTTTTTATTAAATAGTTTTTATTACTTTCGGTTCTTGTATCAATGGACTCCGCAGCGATTTCTCAGGCCCCATACGGTCTAGAGACTTGAAATTTCGAATTCGTACTTAGATCGCAGACATCTCGCCGCCTGTTAAGCTCCAAGTGTGATCCAATATTGGTAATTATAATTATCTCATTCAATCTCATTCAACCAACATCATTATTTTGTCGACATGGAACGACAATGGGATCCGTCACTGGAATTACGCACGAGCATGGAGCGTACATATACGTCTCGTTCTCTGGTATATAGGTACTTTCTGGAAGATCGTCTATGGTTATGTCGCAATTGTCAGGCGTTATTGTTAATTTAAAGTTTAATTTTGTGTTGTGGTAGACAAACAGTAATTTGTTATGGAATTGCTGTTGCTGGCAAACACATATATATATATATATATATATATATATATATATATATATAAGTATAGTTAAAATCGAGAAAAGGATAGCAATAGTAGGTACTCATCGGTACGGTTTAAATCTTAAATGCCCAATAAAAACTATTTTCAATTTTTTTAAAAAAATTTCACTTGTTATCTTATTACATTTACAATTTAAATTATTATAACAACCGTCTTTATGAATTGTCAGTTCGCCTTTAACAGGGAGCTTATCCGCGAGTCACATTTCAAACACTCGATTTTGACATATTTTGAAGTCCCTCTGTGATAATTAAACCATTTGAAGGAATGTTTAGTATTTTGGGTAATATTTAAATTGGACATTTTCCAGAAATTCAAGTGTTCATGATATGGGCCTATAAACAGTCCAACATGTTCATGAACCAGGTTCCTCAACCTGTCTGATCAACACGATATCAAAACACGTATTTAAATAATAGTGACTTTGATTGATGACCACTGTTTTTGACCGACGAACCCAAATGGAAGAGGTTCGTGCGCGTCTTTTATATAGTAAACGTACTCCGATGATTTGATGATTTTTGATTCATTTGAAAGACGAGACTTGGGAAATGGTCTCATATTCATAAAAACTCAAATCCGAAATCTCCTTCCCTCCAAAAACCGTCCCCAAAGGGCCAAAGGGGGTGCAAGGGGGCAAATTTTTCCGAGAATCGAAAATTCGAGATTTGAAGATTAGAAAGGGGACCATATCCGGAAACGTTTAAATTGAACATTATTTCAAAAGATTACGGTTTCCGAGTTTGGCATTGGTAAAAAGAGCAATTTTTTTAGAAAATTGAAAATATGAGACGGTCAAATTAAAGAAAAGATTATATGAAGCAAGATTTAAATTGAGTTACGGTTTTTGAGTTACAGCAGTAAAGTCTGAAATATGTATATTTGCGCCGTGATGTTTTGAGATCTCTGATTAATAAATAACAAGTGAAACAAAAATCTTTTCGGGTATTAGTAAACGTTCAACAATTTTCATGACTAATGTTACATTCAAAAATGTGAAATAAATATTTTTTTACAAAAGCTTGGACCGATTTTATTATACAAAATAATATTAATTCTATTGGTGCTGGTTATTTTGAAGTTGTGCCGTTGTAGTTTGTTGTTGTAGGCACCAACTCCAAAAGAATCAGCACCAATAGAATTAATACTATTTTGTATTTTACAGTGCAACAACTAATAAAGTTGTTCAGATTTTTTGTAAAAAATATTTATTATCACAATTCTTGTTTCAGAATAGGTGATTGAATGTCAATTATTCACGATTTTTTCCATAGCTATACCACAAAGAAAATATCACATAATGATATTCATTCATTTCATATTTGAATTAAGCTTTCAATATAATCCTTGCAAAATGGATTTAATGATATTCCTCGAAAATACACTCACTGTTTTATAAACACGTATTCTTATATTCAAAATCTAATCAATTTGAATGTAATGTGATGAAATAACTTGGTGCTTTATTTCAATTTGTAGAATAATAAATATTTTTAGAAAAAAAATTGGACCGTCGTTATTAGTTGATGAGCTGAAAAATAAGACATAAAATTATTTCTATTTGTGAAATCTCAGAACATCGTGGTGGACATACGCAAAAGTATTTTAGATTTAATCATTCTAACACCGCAGTAACTCGAAAACCGTAACTCTAAGAAAAAAAATGTTCATTATAAATGTTGCTAAAAATATTATTGTCTTTTATGTGTTAGGGTCAGATTTTCAGTTTTCGAAAGAAATCGCCCCATACACATAGCGAAACCGTAACTTTTTTGAAAAAAAAAATCGCATTAAACGCTTCCGGATATTGTCCTATCTTTAATTCTGAAATATCTATGTATATTTTCGCTATGTGAAAGAGGCAATTTCTTTCGAAAATTGAAAATCTGTCAATGGAAAATTAATGACCTGATTATTTGTAGCAATATTTATATTGAACATTTTTCCATAGAGTTACGGTAAAGTGGTAATGTTTATAATATGCGAATATTTCCGCTACGATGTTCTTAGATTTCTGAATAATAGCAAATACAAGCAAAGCATACAACATGGATAATGGTGAACGTTCAACGATTTTCGTGACAAATGTAACAATCAAAAATGTGAAATAAATATTTTTTACAAAAAATTTGACCGACATTATCAGTTGGTGCACTGAAAAGTATAAGATAATAATAATTTTATTGGTGCTGCTACTTTTGGAGTTGGTGCCTAGAACAACTATCTATAACTGCACAACTTCAAAATTACCAGCACCAATATAATTAATATTATTTTATATTTTGCAACTAATAAAGTCGGTCCAATTTTTGGTAGAAACATATTTATATCTTCAGATTTCTTTTTTGTTAAGAATCTTTGAACATATAACGAAAAGGTAAAACATAATCTACCTTCCATTCTGTTTTGAACTTGATAGTGGTATTTTCATCTCATCTTATATATATCAAGAGCTTTTCAACATTTTTTCAAAGCCGACCCTGGCCCAATCAGAAAGAAAATGAACTATTTTTGTCATTATTAAAACTAAGCCAATTGTATGATAATCTATTAATTTGTTGTGGTATAAAACTGTAAATTTCAATTTTAGGTTTTCACTCGGCCCTGTATAATTTCGGTGGCCATATACCTATATGTCGTGTTGTCTGTCCATCATTTTCATCGCAAATGTGTCTTGTTGAAATTCAATTTTAGTTATAAATTATTGTTTTCTTGGTGAAAAGTGAGTTTCTTCAGGATACTCGAGATACAACAGCATTTCTGTCGTAAGCAAAATTTTTTCATCTATATATATTTAATTAAGATCTATGAAAAAAGACAATTATTGTCTGTACCCCATTTTATTTATAATACGGTCACAGAGGAATTATTGGATATTTTGGCATTGTTAAAAGTTATACAGAGTGATTCAGGTTTTTCTAGAATAACTTTATGGATCAATTATTGAACTAACCAATATAATGATAGTTTGTATTATAAACTATACATTAAAAACGCTTCCCTTTGTAGTAAAATGGCGCGGAAGTTTGAATTACTTTTTGGTTTTCTTAAAATTGTAAGCCAGGGGATGTAAATACGCAACAAGCGTAAACTGTCTCAAAATACGCTTTTTTGACCGACGAACCCGGAACGGAGGAGGTAGATATACAATAATTCGACTGCGTGATTAATTTTTTTTTGGTTTGTGCGCGCCTTTTATATAGTAATCGTACTCCGATTTTGATGATTTTTGATTCATTTCAAAGAGGAGGCTTGAGAAATGGTCCCATATTCATAAAAACGGGAATCCGACATCTCGTTCCCTCCGAAAACCGCCCCCGAAGGGGGTGGAGGGGGCATATTTTGTCGAAAATTGAAAATCTGCGTTGATATAATTACAGATAGGACAATATCCGGAAACGTTTAAATGGAACATTTTTTCAAAAGAGTAACGGTTTTCGACATAGAGACATTTTAATTTCTCAAATATACCTATTTTCGCTATGTGGAGAGGGCGATTTCTGTCGAAAATTGAAAATCTGTTTGCAGTACATGAAAGACATAATTATTTGTAGCAACATTTATACTGAACATTTTCCCCTTAGAGTTACGGTTTTCGAGTAAAATCGGTGTTAAAATGGTAACAATTAAATATTCAAGCGTATTTCCGCAGCGATGTTCTGAGATCTCAATAATAACAACTACAAGCAAGGAATATACGTGGGTAATAGAATAATTACTATCTTCGTTGGTATTAGTGAACGTTCAACGATTTTCGTGACTAATGTTACACTCAAAAGTGTGAAATAAATATTTCTTACAAAAAAATGGACCGACTTTATTAGCTGTTGCATTGAAAAATACAAAATAATAGATATTAATTTTATTGGTGCTGGTAATTTTGAAGTTGTACCGTTGTAGTTGGTTGTTGTAGGCACCAACTCCAATAGAACCAGCACCAATAGAATTAATATTATTTTGTATTTTTTAGTGCACCAACTAATAAGGTCGGTTATTTTTTTTGTAATATCGCCCAAGTAGCCCAGTTAAGAAAAGTATTGTAATTGCATAGAATTTTTGAAGTCCTACTTTAAACATGTAATTATATTCCAAAAACCGATGCGACCAAAAAATACATATTATTATCTCCGGAACCTGCTGGTACTTTTTTCCTGATTTTTCACAGAAATGTACGTAGCAGTTTCCTAGCAAACAAAACAACAAAGAAAGTATCAAAATCGATCAATCCTTTGCCGAAATAATTTTGGCTACGATAGACAGGTGGACCAAAATTTTACAAGACTACAATACTTATTTTTAAGTACGCCTACATAGGTATTTGGGGTAGCGGTAAAAAATCGAAATTTTCATATTTGATGGAATTTATTTGAGAGTGGTAGTCCTGGTATGAATGGGCATAACAGATATTTTGTTGATCCTACGTGAATTCAATCGCGTTTAAAAAAAATATATATATGACCTTATTTGCGCAATTTCTTGTCTACGTTTTTTGTAAATTTATTCTAATTTACTAGTTCTATTGTTACAATTTTTTTTATTTGAATTCGATTCATTCAATATGTTGAATTTTAGATTTTAGAGTAGGTTTTGTTAAAATATTAGTAAATCAAATTTAACAATGTGAATAATTTTACATCTCGAGGCTTTAATTTAAGCATTATTATAACAAGGATTTTTGAATATACATATATATGTATATGTATGTGAAAAACAACTTGATAATTTACGTAACAGATGAGAAGGTTAAACAATAATTTGGGGGTCTAATCTGTAAGACAATCGGTCAAAATTATCTGATGTTAATATTTTTGACCGAGGAACCCAGAACGGAGGAGGTATACAATTCGACTGTCTGCTTTTTTTTTGGTTCGTTCGCGCATTTTATATAGTAATCGTACCCCGATTTTGATGATTTTTGATTCATTTGAAAGAGGAGGCTTGAGAAAAGGTCCCATATTCATAAAAACACAAATCCGAAATCTCCTTCTCTCCAAAAACCGCCCCCAAAGGGGCTGAAGGGGGAAATTTTTCTCGAAAATCAAAAATCTGAGAAGGCAGACTTGAATATAGGACCATATCCGGAAACGTTTGAATTGAATATTTTTTCAAAAGAGTTACGGTTTCCGAGTTTCGCAATGGTAAAATCTGAGATATGTGATATGCATATTTACGCTATATAGAAGAGCATTTTTTTTTGAAAATTAAAAATATGAGATGGCCAAATTAAAGAAAAGATTATATGTAGCAACATTTAAATTGCGTTACGATTTTCAAGTTACATCAGTAAACTCCGAAATATGTATACATGCGCGGCGATGTTTTCAGATCTCTGAATAATAAATAACAATTTTCATGATTAATGTTACACTCAAAAATATTAAATAAATATTTCTTACAAAAACATGGACCCATTTTATTAGTACTTGCACTCAAAAATGCAAACTCCAAAAGTACCAGCACAAATAGAATTAATCTTATTTTGTAATTTTCAGTGCAACAACTAATAAAGTCGGTACAATTTTTTGTAAAAAGTTTTTATTGGCATCGTTGGCAAAATTGATATCAACAGCACTTTTTCGCGAACGTAAGTTTACTATTTTCACACATATTTTTGCAAATTTTGAAGGATGTTATCGTTTAATAGAATGCAACTATTTGTGATTGAAAAGATACTTCCAAATCGAAAATTCCAGCTAAAAGTTCTAAGTTCAGCTTTTTTCCCTTTCTTATTAACAAATCATTAAAATATTTTGTACAAAAAAATGGACTGACGTTATTAGTTGGTGTAATGAACAATACAAAATAATATTAAATCTATTGATGCTGTTACTTTTGAAGTTGTGCAGTTGCAGTTAGATTGATAACTTTTGGCACCAACTTCACAACTACCAGCATCAATAGAATTAATATTATTTTGTATTTTTCGGTGCACCAACTAATAACGTCGGTCCAATTTTTTTTGTAAAAATGCCTTTATCTCGAAAACCGTAACTCTTTTGAAAATATGTTAAATTTAAACGTTTCCGGATATTGCCCTATCTTTAATTATCCCACCTCAGATTTTAGATTTTCGAGAACATTTTGGAGGGAAAGATATTTCGGATTTGCGTTTTTATGAATATGGGACCATTTATCAAGCCTCCTCTTTCAAATGAATCAAAAATCATCAAAATCAGAGCTCGTTTACAACATAAGGTTGTTCGAGCAGTAGTTTGGGACGGTTTGATAACTGTTCAAAATGCGCATGTGCGAATATCAATGAAAGACTGATAGACAAAATCAGAGTTTAGTTTAGGGACTGTGGTAGTGTTCTCATAACTTAAAGGCATTTCTACAATAAGCGAGAATCATAGAACACTATACTCTAAGAAGAAGAAGCTTCAACTGCGCCTATCTCAAACTCTTCGACGAATATCGCGCATTGCAACTGCTGTCTATGTAATGGGATTCATAATATCACTAAAAATATGATCCAGCTTAATATCAGATATCTGAATCGAAAATAATATAAGGAATTATCTATTTTCAATTCCCCATTTTATGAATAATAATAGTTATATAACCCGGAACATAATAAAAAAATCAACATACAAAGTAAGCTATATCTAATATTTCATGTTATTCATATAAGCGAAATAATATTAATGAATGACGTTCATAGAAGGTCTCCTCAACAAAAAAAAACGTATTGAATATTTGCATATAATAGAATAGACTCCTACAAAATTTCCGTGATGTCAAGAATTTGTCCTGTGGGATCAGGAATGGATTATCAAAGTATATTCCAGTGACCATTTTGTTTATATGGGACCCACGATGGACGAAGAAGACTTCCTTGTAGTGAAAGCCTGTTGCTAAACTAGCAACTAGAAAACCCTAATTTTCCTTCAGGATAATGCTTTTTCAATGCACCAAATAATAGTGCAATTTTTGTAAAACTATATTTATTTCATAGTTTTGAGTATACCATTAGTCATGAAAATCCGTAAACATTCACTAATCCCAAGAAGATTGTAGATTAAAGGGGTTTTCATTGCACTGCGACCTTGAGGTTTATTGTGCTCCCCATCAGAGCTGTTCTCGCCTTTGCGTAGTCTACAGCTTGCCCTTCAGTTCCAATGTTCTAATGAAAATCCAGAATCTGGGATGGCTTCAAGATGTTTACTTCCTCATTTCTGCATGTTTCTTGCCCATAGCATTTTTTGCATTGGCTAGCAATGGCGAGGCATTCTGTCACCAGGTGATCCGGAATTTCCTCCTCCACCCCCACAGAATCTGCACTCGTCGTTCTCTGCTAGACCCATTCTCGTTAGGTGCTTCCTGAGGTGACAGTACCCCGTAAGAAATCCAGTAAGGAGGTGTAACATATTCTTGCTAAGATCCAGATACTTCTTAGATCTTGCAGTATTAAAGCTTCCAAGAATCTTTTTGAAATGATCCAACTCAGGGAGATTCCGCCAGAATGTTTCTCTTTCGGCTTTTCCCTTCCCTTGAAACTCTTTCTTGTACTTACATTTACCTGTACCACAGAAAGGTTCAGGGCCAATGAAAGGAGTTCGCGCTTCTTTTCTGGCAAGTGTGTTGGCCGCTTTATTCACTTTGATTCCCAAGAGGCTATACAGCCCAACTTCCCGTAAAATTCTTAAATATATGATATATATATACCATACCACATGCCACCAACTTTCAACCTCAAAGTTTAATAGGAATCGACCTATTCTCGACACCAAAAATCCGTCTCCCCAGCAACTTCTCTATTTTAGAGATTACAAAAAAAATAGTTCGGGGTTTATTCAACTTCAACTTTTACTAAACTGTATAAAGATTGCTTGTGATATATGCATGTATATAATATGTTTTCTTTTTCCTCACAGATAAGGACAATATTGCAAGAACCTACTGACATAATGGATACATCAGAACACCCTGTCAGACCTAAGCAGCAGATTGTGGTCAACTCACCCACAGGAGAGAATCTGGTCATATCAGGTGAAATGATTTACATACCTGCATTATAAATGTATCATAGAAGTCAACCGAAAATATCTTGACGATGCAGATTTAATTTTTTTTTAGGGCCCGTTCCTTTTTTTAAATAATCCAATAATCCGCAGTCACTCAATAATTTTTGTAATGAAAACTGTAATTTTCTATTTCATTTCCGCAATTCGCATCAAAGTTATAGTAAGTTCGTAAAATGGCGAATGAATGAAATAAAAGTTAAAAGTGTAATTGGAAGTAAAAGCCAGACGCGCTCGATTCCATCAGGTTTTGTTCATATTGTATAATTTTAGAGAGAATATACAGGGTGTCTCAGGAAGAAATATAACGCCGTCGAATTTAAATACAATGTCGCTGTCATTGGTTTACGTTCACGGCACCGCTTCTCTCTTTCATATATATGGAGTTTTATGTGCTTTATCACAGGATTTGATCCAACCATAAACGATTTCTATATTTTCATTTGGATTTTTGATGAGTATAGGCCGACTTTGCATTATTTATCTATTCTTTTTATTTTAACACATTAACACCATATTTCTTTACTAATGTTTTATATAGGTACTCTCTTGACAGGAGCTAACAATTCAAACTCAGAGGAACTTCTTTCTATGAGTCAAAATTTCAATGCAAAAATATTAAACCATATAATTCTTTTGCGGTACTAAAAATCATAAAATACTTTACCTACCCATGTCTTTAAAGTAACCGATACAGATTGAAATGGTTCACGTGTCTCCGTAAAACCTTGTCTCTCGATCTTTTCTTGTTTAAAATAATTTGTTTTGTGGACATATGTTCGAATGCTTTTCATGTTGCAATGAAAATCTTTTACCTGCTCAAGCGGGTCTGAGAGGCGCCGTGTGCACGCGGCATAACAGCTTCATGAACTTGGAACCCGACTGAAAGGTACACTCGTAAAGTGCATACGTAATAACCAGCAGAAGGTTTTAGCCAAAGTAATGTTTTTTTCCTGCCCGTTTGTCAATTTTAACCTGGTGTCAGAAGTGGGCGCACTATATCCGTACCCTGAGTCAGACGCCAAGTACACGGGGCTGTCTAATCTATATTCAATGAAAATCAGCGAGTAGTTCTTCTCTTTTTATTATCTAATAAAAATACATGTTTGTATTTGTCTGTGCTTGTAGGAATATCCGGTGTTTTCCCAGACACACATGATGTCGGTGAGCTCGCCCATAACCTTTACAATAAAGTCAATATGCTATCGAAAGATGAACGGCCTGGATTCCAAGACCCGAGCCTGCCTCCCTATGACGGTACAGTTCCATATGACTTGTTGGTTGGATTCGATGCTGGATATTTCGGTAAGTGGTCCCTTGGTCTCGCGCAAATGTCTTCGCTTACGCTTAGGTTTACAACATTTTTATGTTCAAAAATTAATAATCACAAACAATGAATTCAAAATTACAAAAAAAATTACAGGTAATCTTAAAGAGCGGCAACACTGTCAGTGGTTTTCCCTCTTAAAATACAAAATACACATTGTCCATACACGACCATACTGCATTCTATATGTGTGAAACGCAGTAGTAATTTTATCACACAGGAAAACGCAAATGATAATAAAAAAATCACATTATGATGATTTCGAGATTCAAAATACAATAAACTTTGTGTTTAACGAAATCTATTTATGTAATAAGGATGGTTAGGTAACCTAACCTAACCTAAGGCTATGTAATAAACAATAAGGATGGTTAGCATAAATCTCAGTGTGCTGAAACAATTGTCATTTCCAAACAATGTTATGTTATGTTATTATGCATGAAAAAAAATAGATACGTACATCTTAGATGAACAGGGTGTCCCAAAGATGTGAGGAAGTCGCATTATACTCCAAAACAAGAAATATGGACACTTTTATACGGCAAAAAGGTATAATATATTCGGTCGGTCGTGATGGTTTTACTGCGAAGCCCTCGCAGTAGTTGTTGTCGGCACAGTAAGACGTCCTAGCATAATCTAGTTATTTACTCGAAACAGCTGATGTTATATAATCATCTTGATTATGTATCAATTGAATTCATATTCAGAAATATCATACATAATATGACGGGAAACGGATAATCTTGAATTAATATATATATATGGGAATTACTAGAGAGGTCGCAGTTTTGGAAGTATCAAGTTCAAATTTGCTACAAAAATCAATCTTTTAAATATCTCGACCGAGTTCGTTATTGGCCGTTATCGGTCAAGTTTCAAAATGGCGACTGTTAGAAAAAAATATAATATATATATATATATATAGGAAGGACTTTCCACACACCTCAAAAACGGTCATACAGACATTTTCCTAAAAACCATTTTATATATCTCTCTGGGTTTACACACCTATCTTGAAACTTCCTACTTGGAAGTTAATAATGATTGGAATAAAACAAATCCCTGATGTTTGCCATCTTTATTTGTGACATGAGTACATATCATTTTTTTTTCACTTATTCTATCAGGTATGCACTGCCGTACAGCTGCAATATCTGATTCCACAACCAAAGTTTACATGGAGCGTATCATCGAAGCTGTCATGGACGCCGGCCTACATCCGTCAGATTTGGAAAACACCAAAACTGCCATATTTACTTCTGTATCAATAATGATTTCAGAAGGTCTAACGAAGAGCAGATGCATCAAGGACTCCTATCAAATAACAAGGTACCAATAAAATTGCATATACATATTATAATAATTAATAGATCGTCTACAAGCCTCAAAAATAATATTACTCTATTTTTATTTTAGTTATTTTATCATATTATATACAGTGTATACCACGTAAAAAATAGGGGGTGTTCTATTCAAAATCGGCGAGTTAATGGGCTCTGAATTAGTCAGATGAATTGGAAATTATGAGAAACCCCCGGTAAGTTTTGTAATAACGTTTAGCCCTGTGCTAAGGCTTCCTTGCCATTCCCAAAATTATTAAAAATCAAAATTTCCCGACTGAGTCATGAAAGATCCAGCTTGCTTGTGAATGGAGAAATATGCGGTTCGGATTGTAATATTGTTATTGATACTGGTTCTACTGTTCTATCATTGTGCAAACTGATGTTATTCCTGCTTGCAAAATTGACCATCCCCCAATAGAAGATGTGTAGGTACTTGAAACCAGAGACCAGAGCATCTTGAAACTGCAAATGGAGTGACAATTCTCGTCATTGTTAGCATAGATATTCAACTGGGACAATTAAAATTTCTGACATAAGGAATTTGTTGTCAAAATGTTGGATTCGGTTTAAGAAAGTTGGTTTTAATCTGAATCTCCAAGACCGAATACATAAAATCAATGAAGAAACGTTGTTTATGTCAACAGCATCTGAATCTAAAATAAGGAAAATGAAGGTAAACAGAACCATTACATTACCTGGATGGTCTGGCGACCTCATCTTCTAAATGCAACGAGGCACTTGGTACTGGAAAGTAGCCCAGAATGTCTGCCAAAGGAAATAATCTTCGAAAATTCATTAATAAGTCCATCAAGTAAACAAAAGGCCATGATTATATCCCTAGAAGTTGTTGGTGGAATGATCGCGGTGTAGGAAGATCTTTCCTGGAATATATGGAGAGGAATTCCTGTGTATCATTTGAAATAATAAGTCTCTGTTGTTCATGTTGGACGAAAATTTCAAGAATCTGTTACGGATAGAAGACAAAAATGCTGGGCCCCCGATGTGGATGGGGAAGTCGTTGCCATAAACGAGTGGGTTATTGGACTGGTTTTGAGAAGTTGGTTGATTCCTAATAGACTTTGAAAGAGTGAGAAGTGAAATTTTTGAAAAAAAAAATAAAAAAACAGTTTTTATTGGGCATTTAAGATTTAAACCGTACCGATGAGTACCTACTATTGCTATCATTTTCTCAATTTTAACTATACTTATGTATTTGTGTTTGCCAGCAACAGCAATTCCATAACAAATTACTGTTTGTCTACCACAACACAAAATTAAACTTTAAATTAACAATAACGTCTGACGTCTGACAATTGCGACATAACCAAAGACGATCTTCCAGAAAGTACCTATATACCAGAGAACGAGACGTATATATACGCTCCATGCTCGTGCGTAATTCCAGTGACGGATCCCATTGTCGTTCCATGTCGACAAAATAATGATCTTGGTTGAATGAGATTGAATGAGATAATTATAATTATCAATATTGGATCACACTTGGAGCTTAACAGGCGGCGAGATGTCTGCGATCTAAGTACGCATTCGAAATTTCAAGTCTCTAGACCGTATGGGGCCTGAGAAATCGCTGCGGAGTCCATTGATACAAGAACCGAAAGTAATAAAAACTATTTAAAAATGAAGAAAACATTCTGTAAACTTTTTGCTTTTATGGAAAATTGATATCAGACAGTATACAACATTTAATTATGACTTATATATGATTGATTATTGCAGTTGCGCGAAGTCAATGTTGGCAGGACGAGCTGCATACCTCTTGAAAACAAAAGGGCCAGCCCTTAATTGCGATACAGCTTGCAGCAGTTCTCTGGTTGCAATAGATGTGGCAATGCAACTAATAAGGTTAGGGGAATGTGATGCAGCCATCGTAAGTGGTGTCAACACATTCACAGATTCGCACTCAACGCTGCAATTTTTCAGGTAATAATTATCTATCAATCTATCAAGTGTACAAGGCTTTTTCCATTGCTTTGGATATGCACTCAACTCCAAATATATCCCAGGGGGTATCTAAACAACAAATATCAAATTCAGAAGTATAAGTTAATCATCCTGTATATAGATATTTTTGAGAAATGATAAAATTTATATTTGTTGAGCATTTTCAATACCCAATCAAAAAAAAAGTTGGAATGACCTTGTGTCTCATTCTATAAATGTACCTATTGTCTGCTCCAGAATGGGTGTTCTAAGTCCGGAAGGTATGTGCCAGTCGTTCGATAAAGATGGCAGAGGTTATGCCAGAGCAGAAGCTTCTTGTACCGTTTTCATTCAGAAAGAAAAGGATGCCAAAAGGATTTACGCACAACTGATTCACGGCAAGACAAATTGCGATGGTTACAAAGAAATGGGCATTACATACCCTTCGGGTGATGATCAGTATCAATTGCTGAGCGACTTTTACGAAGAAGTCAACATTCAACCTTCCCAAATAAGCTACGTAGAAGCACATGGAACAGGTAAAGTGCTAGAAAATTAGTCCATTCTCGTCAATAATTGCTTCATCAAATATGTGAAGCCAGATATTATGGCTTTGTAACAGTTAACAGATAGAAGGATCAGTATCAGTTTTTATTTCTTTGATATTTAAATATCTCAATACCCTCTGAAGAGAATATGCTAGATTGTTGTCAAGCCTAATAACCCCCGTTCGTTTTGATGACAGACATATATATATATATATATAGCCAACCTCTTGTGAAACAAACCCTATTCCATTTTTTTTTAACAGGTACAACTGTCGGAGATCCAGAAGAGTGTAGATCCATTGACAGAATATTCACTAAAGGTCGTGATACTCCCCTACTTGTGGGTTCTGTCAAATCCAATCTTGGACATGCTGAACCAGCATCTGGCCTGATCTCGCTATTCAAGGGCATTTTGGCTTTTGAGAATGACCTGATTCCGCCCAATCTACATTTCAGAGAGCCCAAACCCGATATACCATCAATTATACAAGGCCGACTAAAAGTTGTAACGGAAAGTACAAAATTTGAGGACGATAGGTACCTGATAGGTGAGCTAACTATATAATTATACAAGATAATTCCAAGATGATTTAGAAAAAGTAAAATGGATGATTATGATTTGGTACAGGTTTTTGTTGTTTCACGGAATTGATTTTCCCATCAAATCGCCCTAATTAAAATTTCTGTTACGCCAATGAGTGATGATGTTTTTTGTCTAAATGCTCATTTATAATCGCATCTCTTTGACTTTAGCAACTTTGGTATACATTTCAAATTATTCTTTGCGTCCGCAAAGGTGGATTAAATAGGAGTACTGGGTGGGAAAAATACGGTTATATATTTGTCATGAAACATTAACCTAGAAATGTTTCCATGACCCTGCCTAAAGCATACTATTCGAAATCTTATATTAGGGTAGAGAAGCCATAAAATCTAAATCATACAATAAAGATTTCGCTTACCCTAATAGATGCTTTCGATTCTCATTAGTCGTCGTTCCAACCGATTCGTCAGCATTCTTTTACATTTAAAATAATAAATTCCTTGATTTTCCATCAGCATGTTGATTTGGCAACAGCACTTGCGCAAATTCCTAATTCGCGAGTTTACCGTGCGCGGCAAATTTAAAAATGGAAATAATCAATTAATGATGATTTTCTAAATTTTGATCCGTTTTGGTTCTTTTGTTATTGTTTGTTCGGATTTATATTCTTCTATAGATTGCTAATGTTTGATTACAAATATACGTACCTACTGGGTGATTAGTTCTTCTGGCCGTTTTATCATTACATATTTCCTAGATTGAAAGGTTCAAAAACTCTTTCAATTATCTTCATCAACTTAGTTCACGAACAGGTTCCATCATGCATGGGGCCTTTAACTTTTAACACATTAGCCCCAACATTCATATGAACTTTTTCGTCTCCAAATAATGTGGAGAATTACCCATTTAATTGTTTTACCGTAGAATTAAGTACACTGTATAACTTTAAATGATAAAGGCAATATGTAAAATATGTCGATGTTCTTTTGTAGGTACAAATAGTTTTGGCTTCGGAGGTGTGAATGCCCATGTGCTGATGAAACGTATAGCCAAAGAAAAGCAATTGAATAATCACGATGATAATATACCGAGGTTGGTTTGTGTTAGTGGACGAACTGAAGTAGCTGCAACAGTGCTGCTAGATTCTATAATAAAAGGAAATAGCGATTTGGAGTATATCAGCCTTTTGCACAATGTTTTTAGGTAGGTTAAGACAGCCGAAAAACAGGTGATGATCTATTTTATTTTTACTGTGAAAAAGACTCAAGAGATCTCGGATATGATTAGGGAAAGCATCTACTTAGATCCAGGTGGGCTGTTTCCGTAGTGATCATCAAGGCATATTTGTACGACTCGTT
This sequence comes from Crioceris asparagi, assembly GCA_958507055.1. Lineage (NCBI taxonomy): Eukaryota > Metazoa > Arthropoda > Insecta > Coleoptera > Chrysomelidae > Crioceris > Crioceris asparagi. The sequence goes on from OY293827.1 coordinate 2,883,689, forward strand.
TCAATTTTTAAATTTTCCGGGGACAACGTAGATAGAATATTTCCATAAAAAACACAATACCTATGTCTCTTATAGTCCGGGAGATGAAGGCATATTAAGTAATCATATCGAGTTATGTCTAGAGTGGTTCGTAGCGAATGCGACTCATATGTGGGGGGTTCCATAATGTCACTGGGCGGATGTTTAAGGGTCTGTAAGTGCGAATGGGACTCTCATATAGGTTGAGGGTTCTATCTATACATACACACCAATCAGGCGATAACGTATTAAAAAAAAGGGTGATACATCCATATGACAAAATATTATAATCGAGTGTTGTTTTTTTTATAGGAAGGAAATACCACAACATCAACATAAGGGTTATTCGATATTAAGAAGAGGCAAAGAAGTGGCAAGATCTATAAGTGAAGTTGCAACTTTTAAGCAATCTTTCTCAATAATGTTTGGCGAGCTCAAGAACTGGCATAATATAGCATGTGAATTTGCCTCTTTGCCGATATTCAATGAATTGATCAACAGGTAAATTAGGTTATACAAAAATGGTGAAATATATTATACTCCTGAAAGAAAAAAATATTATAATCACCGGACAATGAAATTTTTTTTTTCATATTCAGTATATTGGATAACTTTTTCAGTTTTTTAGTTTGTAGATTTGTCTCCTTGTACATACAGCAATTTTAAGCCTGATATTTTATTAACTTTTCAATTTTTCGATTGATACCCATAACTTATTTCTTAAAGAAAATACAGATTTATTAAAAACAATATGCACTTTACAACAATCACAGAAAATGCAGACTTGTTTGTCGAAAATGGTACCTGACTCGACTGCTAAACCCTTATACATCGAAGAACGTTTAGCGGACCATAATGTCATTCGCCTTTGGTTCAAGAATTTGATTAGCCTCCTCGAAGCCATGATCTAAACCGTATCGAGAATTTTTGAGACATGTTAAAGAGGCGCTTGTCCCTATTGCTGCCAGTCAGCGATCCTCAGCTTCATAACCAATACAAAATTTTTCCCCAGAATCCACTAACCTAATTATTTCATGCATTTGTTGCAAATTTAGCGTTGTTTGTTTTCTTTTCGACATTTTTTTAACAAGAAACACCTGCTCAAAGTCCGAATGCCAAAGTCGCTCCTGATGTGGGCTTAAACAAGTGAACATTTTCGCGCGCATAAGGAAATTAAGGATATAAATTTTCATTTCACTCTCATTTGGTTTGGTTTTGATAAATTTTGTTAATTTTTTTTAAATACTCTTTGAGGTGGGGTACGTTGAGCCAGCGTGTTTTTGTTGTTCCACCCCCTCCCCTCCCTTAGATATTAAGATTTGAAAAAATTTGCGATTTTTTTTTTTGAGAGAACCAAAAGTGATATCGAAAAAATTCAAAAACCAGAAGATAGCCCCATCGATGGGACCAAACATAAAAAATCGCCGGCCACGCGAATCTCATAGGAACCGCCACGTTCTGGATTATTTGAGTGTTGATAAATTTTCGGGATGAAAGAAGTGCTGAATCTATTGTTGGAACTTCTTTCACATTTTTTAAAATATTTCAAAATTTCCAAATCTATTGCAAAGCTGACAATTTTTTTTAATGCTTAGACAAGGTTTGTTTCAAAATTTCGCGGTAATAAGGGCGCTAGGGATGTTTAAAGTTGGGGGACGAAATTTACGAATTTTATTAGAAGTCTCAATCAAGTCAATAACGTCCGACTTTGAATTTTTATATCTCGGCTATGGTAGGTCCTAGAGGTTTAGTTTTTATTTTAAAACATTTTTGGACATTTTCAAGAGTATCACTCACTCATACTAGGGCTCTATCTCTAATATTTCTGGTAGCTCATCACTGGTCGAAAAAAAGCTTGCATTTTACAATTTATGCACTTACAACTTATATATTTTTCAACTATGACTTTGAAAAATTAGTGCCCGGAGTACTGGATGTCCGGATTTAAGTGTATACGGATTATAGATATCACACTGTATTTAATATCTTTGAGTGTATTTTCTACAAGAATGAACCAATGGATATGAATCAAAAAAGAAAATGTCAAAAACATATGGGTCTTTTTTTTTGGCCCTAGTTGTTCAACATTTCTCTTACTTATACAATATAATTTTCTTACAGAGTCAGCTATATAGTGGACATGAGTCAATCGATAAGAAATATCGTATTTTCGAACAACGAAGCAGTTCGCAGAGAAAATAATATATTAGGTTCAGCCATTGTGGAATTGTGTTTGGCTGACATATTAAAACAAATCGAATTGAAACCAGTCAATACATTAGGTTACGGTTATGGCCAACTTATATGTGCATACTTTGATAATGCCATCACACTAGAGGAGGCAGTCAGATGTATTGTTGTCATCAACAGGTGTCTGCAACCCAAAATTGTTCAGGTAAGTTTGTAGCTTATCTTCTATAGGATATAAAAAACAAAGTGCTGTTATTTACACCATTTATAACTCAAGACCGATTTGAAATATCTCTTATTTTTGGGTACCTCCTCCCATAGAATTAGAATAACTATTCATATATCAGAAAATTAACTAAAAAGTATACAGGTAATTAATTTGTATATAAATTAAGATTTGGATTGGACATAGTCCTTGCCGATAGGTATGTTGTCAAACACCAATACCATATTGGATAGTGAGTTTCATCTATTCCTCAAAAGGTGGCGCTACCAAGAATACCTAAAAGTTAATACAGCACTCATTGACTCTTGGGCCATACAAAGTTCGCCGGGTCAGCTTGTAAAATAATAATAATAATTATCAACTATTTGAGTTGTTTCCTTTTAAAGACCGTGTATAGTTTATTTTATGGCTTGTGGTACAGCACCAGTCTGGCGATAATCGGATTTAGTATAATGATTATGTGCTCCGACACCATCCGTGTGCACGGTCTTTTTGAGATGAGTCCTTGTTTCTCATTCAGTGGCGTAGCCGGGGGTGGAGAAGTAATGTAATAAATAACACAAAAATTTACATTAAACGGATAAAAGGAGTTAGAAAACGTACATCATTTATACAATAATTATTAATAATGTGAGAGAATGAGTTACAGAAATTTTGGGGGATATCCGCCCCCTGTTCTGTACATTTTATAGAAAAACACTATTTGATAGCATATGAGATGACATAATGGGATTTAAATTTATAATTTTGAGTCAGAGTATATTTAACAGCTGGCAATTACATCTGGTTCTGCCACTGATAACGTTCTCTGATAAATTATTTCAACTGCTTGTAGTGAAGTGACACAGACGCCATGCATAAGTAATCTATTGAAATTTTGCATAGAACAATATTGTTCCTATTCTCACAGAACATGTTTTATCAATTCGAAAGCAATTAATTGGAAATTAATTTTTGATTCTCGCAGAATGAAGAAAGTAAATCAGCTGCAACTACTAATGGTGGAATCGGTCCTGATGAAGATATTCTAGCTTCCTTGGATGCGGATAAACTCCAGCTGAGTAAGTTGACACACTTAAAATATAAACATTAAAATAATCTAGGCTACTACCAGAAATAAAGAGTATTTAATAACATTACAGATAATTGTAGAATGTAATCACAGCATTAGAGAAAAGAAGCAATTTAACTCCCTCATTCTTGTATACTTTGCGCATTTTGCAGCGCAAGACATTGTTCGTATTAAAACTTGTTATTAACGTAGGTATATAAATCATACACCTGAAATATTTTTGTTATAGAAGGTTTCTCTGGAAGATCTTTACAAAATGCTACCATACATTTTTAAAATAAAATGATTTAAGAAAAATACCAATTCGGGTTTTTTGGGCCAATTACGGTCCTGGAATTAAAAATGTACAAAAAAAATGCAATAAATTTGCACCAGATTTTTGATGAATTAATAATAAGTTTTCACAAAAAACACACGTTTTTCAAGCGTATATCGCTCCATAATTAATTAAACACCGCAATATTTTTACAATACAAACGTCAACTGTCAAGCGATTCAAGCGACAAATAAATAGAAACAATGCCAGTGGCGTATCAGTCAAAAAGCAACCTCAAATCTGAACACCTGTTATATGCCCGTTTTTTTTTAATTAGCAGAAATGCACCTACGAATATAGAACATAACACCCAAAGCTTTTTGTGTCGACTCTATTTTATATGGTAAGGTTGCTTAAATCAATTGATTTTAATCTGAAGAATAGTGATATCATTTTGCAAACACTTTTCAGAGACACCCTATATTTTATTTGATTTATCCTAGATTATTTTGATGTTATATAGATACTGAAGTAACCTGAGCACGCCACGCCTACTTTATCTAACTAATAATTATTATTTTCCAGGGCAAATTTTGCGAAAACAACTTGAAGAGGTACTCAATTACCCGCGAGAATGGAAGTCTTCTTCACTTAAAAAGCGATACGCCTCTGTGCAATATTTCACTGATGCTGTTTTGAAGTGGGTGAGGGAATGTCAAAGTTCATATTTCAAACCAAAGGGCCTAATATTGGAATTGGGTTTTAGTGATATACACAGAAGTACAACTAAGGCGAATACAAAATGGCTGAGTTTTTGTACATTTGTGGGCTTCTTGGAAACCATTGGAAGGTATATAAATATATACACACTTATATGCATTTTAATTTTAATTGACAAATTAGGAATTTAAGCGTACGCCACTGAACAGCAAGTTTTCATATTGAAAAACCATTTCTTTGACATCATCATACATGTACAGAAAACATTGGGAACTTAAGGGACGCATATTCCAACATCCTGCACTGTCATCTACATCTTCATCTATTTCTCTAAAAAAGTTTATATTAACTTACCCTCTAAAATGCACCATTTTCGAGATACGGGGTGTTGAAACTGAAAAAAAAATATTATATTTTTTTTAATATCTCCGGAACCGTTTATCGTACAGAAAACGGCTTTTGAAAGCATTTCCCATTCATAATAAGCTAAGTTTAGAGTTTAGAGAAAAATTAGTTTTGTTAAGTCATAATTGGTGAGGATCTTGAAGGAGTAGGTAGTGGTTGTTTTTCTCCCCAATTTCTGCGCCAATGGAAAAGCTACAATTTTGAGGCGCCCATTTGAACCGCCAATGTTTTCTACACAAAAAAGGTACTTTTGGTCGTGACTTCTAAAGTCGACAGTGACTCTAGGTATATAGAATTTGAACGCGTGTCTGATGACGACCAAACGTCTTAATAAAAGTTATACTTTTGTTCTGTTAACTGTAAAAACCTCATCTCTCATGTTATGTTCTGTTCTCAGCCTACATCAAGGAGGCTATGCATGCTGTATCGCAAAATTGTACCCGGAAATAAAATGGCCCGTTAGCAGAGGCACACCTATGATATCACCAAATATCAAATGGAATCACGATAGGATATGGCCATACGATATAACTGACGATAGGAAGATATGCCGTAGCCACTATGAGATAGATGTTAATGACAAATTATGGTCGTTTGTAACAGGACACGTTATTGATGGTATGTTGTAGTCAGTTTGTCACTTGGGATCCCCTGTATACTTTTATATCGAAAGATCATCAAGAAAGCTACTACTTCTCCATTGAAGTATCAAATGAAATAAATAGTAGTTTAACAAAATCAAAAAAAACATGCTTTGATAGCAAACCAAAATAAAAATTAGAAAATAAATAAAATATCATTTCAATGTAAAAAAGCGTGGGGTGCTTGATGTCCATTGATATAAATATTTTATGTTGATAGATACTGATATAAGTAGAGTCATTAAAAATTTAACTTAGAAAGCACCGCACGCTTTTTACATTAAAATTATATTTTATTTATTTTCAAATTTTTAGTTTAGTTTGCTATTAAAGCGTGTTTTTTTAGTTTTCTAAACTATTATCTATTTTATAATTTGTGAGTGAGTGACAATCATAGTCATATAGGTATACGAGGACGGTATGGAACCCTCCACCAAATAGCCCCAGTCTTAAACTCCATCGCAAATTCTCCAATATACATTCATATCAAAAATTCCACAAAAATCCATCCATAAAGCCCCGAGGTATAGGTGTAAAACCCTTCATCAAAAGGTCCCATCCGCACGTACACAACTATAAGTATGAAACCTATCATCGAAAAATTCCACTCGCACGCATACATCACAAAACCTCCCAACCCCCATACAGATAGAAAGTTGCATGAAAATTCATCCGGAAATCAAAAATATCCATAGGTATGGAACCCTCTATCAAATAGTCCTATTCAATCTTAAACTCCATCGCAAATCCTCCAACACACATTCATATCGAAAATTCCACAAAAATCCATCCATAAATCTCCGAGAGGTATAGGTATGAAACCCTTCATCAAAAAGTCCTGCTCGCACGTACACAACTGTAAGTATAAAACATTTCATCGAAAAATCCCCCGCGCCCTTACACAACATCACAAAACCTCCCAACCCACATACAGATAGAAAGTTCTGCACCCATACGTATGGAACCCTCCACCAAAGAGTCCCACACGCACATACACACCATCACATATCCTACCAACTCATATGCATATCGAGAATCCATCCATAGAGTTCAGAGATATAAGTAGGTATGGTACCCCCCATCAAGGAGTCCCACTTGCACATACACAACATGACATTATTGTATTGTCATCAGTCTTTTAAAAGGATACAAAGTTTCATAAATACATAGCAAGCTAATAAAAGCGTGTTAAAAAGAACCTGCTTCCATCCTCTTCCTAAATTTACCGACACAATCGTCATGTAAATAACATTTCCAAAGTATTTTATCCTGTTAAAACATAGACTATACTACATGGACTTATAACTATAAATTTTCAGGCCGCAATCTATTCCCTGCTACTGGCTATCTAATTTTAACATGGCAATCGTTGCAAATAATTAAAAAGTTCGATTTTCACAATACGGACATTTGTTTCGAACATTGTCGTTTTATCAGAGCCACTTCTCTACCGCCAAGTGGATCTGTCAAATTAACAATTTCACATATGGAAAATGGTGATTTTGAAATTTCCGAAGGTGATACGATTGTCGTCACCGGCACAATTAAGTTAATTACAAATGAAAGAGATGTGCCAAAAATATTAAAAAGCTCCACAGATGATGTGCTGTCCATGAACAAGAAGGACATCTATAAGGAGCTACGTCTGCGTGGATACAATTATAGGTAATGAAAATACGGGGTGTCCCAAGTTATCATATAGGTACTGGCAATATCTGGCACATTTGACAAGACAAGGCTTCCAATGACGTAGCAACCACAGGGCTCTCAAATGTAACAATTTTCAGTCATTAGGAAGGTATTTTAATGTTCAGAGCAGCTTTTTAATTGTTTTATTATCTTGTCAAATAAGCAAGATATCGCCTGTATAAGTTGGGACACCCAGTATATACAAGATTACTCTATACCGTAGTATTAGGACATTATTTGACAAAGATGTGTTCTTCTGCTACTAATAGCTTATATATGAATATTTTTGATTATAGTGGAGAATTCCGAGCACTGGAAAATTGCAATGTCGAAGGAACCAGAGGAGAAATATTTTGGAACAAATCTTGGATACCATTCATTGATAATATGTTCCAAATACAAATATTGAGTCAAGACTCAAGACAATTGTATGTGCCCACATATTTGAGAAGGTTAACCATATGCCCACAAAAACACTACAAGTCTTGTAAAGCTTATTCAACGAATGCTTTTAATGATGCATTGTTGCCAATTTATTATAATCCAGAAGCTAATACTATAAGGTAAGAAAATCAAATAATACAGTATATTATTCAAATTTCATATTTGCACTTACAGAAGTTTCAGTTTTAATCATAGTCAGTCTAGTCTCTCCTGAAGAAGGGTATTAACATTTCCGAAATCGTGGCTTTTACGATAGACTTAAATAAACTCACTTAATCACGTAAAAGCCGGAACTAAACTAAATTAAATAAACTCCTTACTACTTTTAATAATAATGTGATTTATTTCCCAAGAAACATAAATGTTTATAACAGGGAAAGTAAAAAAATAATAATAATAAAAACATAAGTATTGGAATAAGTAATGAAGTCATATTTTTTATAAAAAAAAAACTATATACAAATTATTTATTATATTAAACTAGTTTTGAATCTTGTTTTACAATTATTTTTTAAAATTCGTTAAATCATTGTATACTTTTATGCCGTTATAAAGAATTGATTGTTTGCCAATTATTGTTTTTTTTTAGAAAAGATTATTGGAACATCTAGTTAAATGACGAGATGAATGAATATACGAATTTTAATTTTTGTGTAATGAGCAAATATCAAATAATTTCCTGGGTTTATATAAATTAACTGTGGGTTCTCTGTAATTGAATATGTACTTTATAATTTTATTTTGAAGTATTTTTAAAGGTTTCAGTAAAAATTCTGTTGCTGAGCCCTAAAATGAAATTAAATATTGAAGCTTTGAATATATACTAATGAAAAGCATATTAACTTCAGGTATTTTTAAGGTAAATAATTTCTTATTTTAAATAGAATTCCAGTTATTGGAGCTATCTGTTTCCTAAATTTTTCAATGAGTTTGGACCATGATAGATTTTCATCTGTGAATAATCCAATAAACTTTACAGTAGAAGAGTATTTGATATTGTCATTATTAAATTTAATTTAATTTTTAAATCAGTAGATATATTTTTCCTGACTATAAAAGTGAAAGATGATTTTTCATAATTTACATTTTAACCAATTGGAGATTTTGCTGATATCGTGCGTCATACTAATTTTGATTTCTTGTAAATTACTTCCACTATAAACTATAATAGTATCATCAACAAACAAATTTATTTTTCCATTCAATTTCCAACTTACCAACGAATTTATTTACATGAGAAAAGGAACTGGTCCCAGGATAGACCCTTGTCCATATTTTTTTCTGAACCGGATACTTCTCCGATGATGAGACCAATTGCATATCAATCCTCTAATACTCATATGATAGATACATAATATTCAAAAGACTTTTATGATCTACTGTATCAAATGCTTTACTCAGATCCAATGATAGAAGTCCACCATTTTTTTTTGAGTCCAGATCAAGTTCGAACTGAGTTATAACATCCAAAACAGCTGATTCTGTTTCACTAAAATTTAGAAATCCGTATTGAGCGTTATATAATAATCTTGATTTATAAAGGTATTCCAATAATCTTGCATGTACCATTTTTGGAAAGTACTGATAAAATTAAGATTGGTCTATAATTTGTCATTTCATATTTATTCCCAGTTTTGAGAATAATTCCTTTTACCTTGACATTTTTTTTTATCGGGAACTATGCCCGTTGTTTGATATCTAAATCTTGTTTTTTTATTTTTTCAGGAGTGGTTATGTCTTCGTCGAAGGTCTCCAAGCTAGCTCTATAGCAAGAAAAAAACATCTTGGTATACCTGTATTGGAAAAATATCAATTTATACCCAACATTACAAGACTCAGTGATAGCGCATCTGTAAGGGTGAATATGCAAATTATTCTGGAAAATACCAAGGCACAAAAAATTGTCGGAGTTGAATTAATTGACAAGGGTCAGCAGGCTACCACCACCACCATTTTGTCACCTATTGTGCTCGACGTTTTGGGCGATCAACCACTCATTCAAGCCGAATTACGTATATACAGTGATAAACAAAATATATCAACTGATATTCTAGTGGAAAACAAGTCATTGAGTGAAGATGATGAATACAATTTGGTGATTGGCACCAATTTATTGAAAAGACAGGTGAGTGTATACAGATATGTAAGTCAAACGAATATATTAGGTAAAGAAGTAGTGGCCCCAAGATCGAGCCTTGGGGTACTCCGAAACTCCTGTGACGATTTTAACTTTTTGCTTTCTACCAGATCATTGAGCATGAAAGAAATTGAGAGCACAGTCACAGAATTTATTCAGCTGCTATTACTAAAACGTTTCAAACTTTTTATAGGAGCTATCTAAAGCTGTTCGAAGTTTAAAAGACCAAGTTGGTTACATCATATCCCGAGAGGATGTAGACTTCAAACTGGACACGTACATGAACAATAATTTGGAAATGAACATTATCACAGTTCATCACACGCCCAATGAAACCTTCGTCCTGCTGGGTCAAAAAGCTGCTTCAACAATAAAAAGATGCATTCATGTACCATCATATGATACGACCTTCGAATGGCTGCCCGAAGTACAAGAAGCTGTCGCCGTAAATGGCAACAAGGAGATCATACTGTTCAGTCAACAAGAACCACTCGGTGGTCTTTTGGGTTTTGTGAATTGCTTACGCAGAGAGCCCGATTCGGGCAATGTACGTTGTGTCATCGTAAATGATGACGTCAATGGCAGCAGTCGACCATTCGATGTAAACGATGCCTTCTATGTGAAACAGTTGAGTAAAAATATGGCCATCAATGTTTACAAAGACGGCGCTTGGGGTACTTATCGTCATCTGTTACTCGAAGATACTGAAGATATTGAAAATGATCATTGTTATGTGAATCAAACGGTGCGTGGTGATTTGTCCAGTCTGAGATGGATGGAGGGTTCGATCAATCTCAAAGAGCCCGCACCATTTGATAGAGATAGACCATTGGTGAAGGTAGGTACAGTGGCGAAGATATTTTGATGTTTGACATGACAACGTCGCTTAAATGGAAGGAAAGTTTCGTATTTGTATACTCAAAAATAATTTAGCTTTATTTTATTTATTTTATAATTTATTATTGGAATTATATTTAAAATAAGAAATTATATACCTTTCTTTAAATGGTGATCAACACAATAATTTAACTAGATGTTCCAATAAAAATTAAAACAATAATTGACAAACAATCAATTCTTTATGACGGCATAAAATTATATAATGATTTACCGAGTTGAAAAAAATGGCAAAAACAAGATTCAAATTTTAAAAAATATTTATTATTAATGTAATATAATGAATAATGTTATATAGCTTTTTTAATAACATTTCTGATTTCATTGCTTATTACAATAGTTAAGTATTTTTTATTTTTATATTTTTTTATTATCATTATTTATTTTTTACTCTCCCTGTTTTGAACATTTATATTTCTTGGGAAATAAATCATTATTATTATTATTATTATTATTAAAAAGGAAAATGACCATTTTTGAAAAACATGACATTTTGATGAAATTTTCCTTTTCCCTGTATCTACGTAACAGTATCGATTTAAAATAAAATAAAGCTAGATTATTTTATTTAATTTTTTATTTTTATTTAAGCGACGTTGTTATATTGTTATTTTTTGAAATATTTAAAGTTAAACATGTATACTTGGCTCTGTTATGAATTATTGTTCAGATTAGGTACTGGAAACAAAACAATTTTAAATTTTCGAATAAAACAACCTATAACTCAGCTCTGAACCATATTTTCTCGACGTGATTTAGTCTTAATCTTCCTCATATTTTGAGCCCAAATTTGTCCATTTAAATTATCCTCCCATTATTAATGACAGACCCAGTATATACATATATTTTTTCGTTTTTCACAGGTACATTATGCAGCCCTTAACTTTAGAGATGTTATGACAGCTTCTGGAAAAATTAACGCTGACGTCATTACAAGCGACAGACTTGAACAAGAGTGCGTGCAAGGTTTCGAGTTTTCAGGAATGACTATGTGGTATGTTTTTGAAGATTTAATACAAATAGAATGAATATTATATTGTTTTTTGTGCCTTGGTTTTTTTTTCTTCCAGTGGTGACCGAGTTATGGGTATGGTCAGCCATGGTGCCATGTCAACGCTGGTCATGGCCGATCAAAATCTGCTGATAAAAATCCCAGACGACTGGAGTTTGGAAGAAGCTGCAACCGTTCCCGTCGTTTACGGTACCATCATTTATGCAATACGAGAAGTGAGTGTGAACATTTTTAAGTGTGCAATGTAAATATATGGGAACATGTCTTTATAATATAATAATGTTGATTGAAACTTCACTTGTCACTTGTTATATTTGATTGATTGAATATTTGATTGTGATCAACGCTGCGAAAGAAGTGCCGAAATCGACGAAAGATTATAATTTCAAGATCAAGTAAAACATTTACAGGCGTATTCATAATGCAATCTTAGTTCCGTACTAGCTAGTACGGTATTATAAGAAACAAAACACTATCCTACCATAACACTGACATACGAGTCATAACCTAACCTAACCTAATTTAAGGTTAGACCTCCGCACTTAATTTAGTAGCGTACTAAGTTTCAATTATGAATACGCCTGTTAGTATTTTGTATGGCCAACTAAAGTACTACAATAAATGAATATTATCGACCGCCATTTTGGTCTCAAAAACCGGCAAAAGATAGACAATTGACAGTCTTATTTACAAGTATTATCAAGTTTGTTTCATTTTTCAAAATAGAACTAAACTTGGATAAACTGTATATATTATTATAAAGTATTTTATTTAGTTTAGAACAAGTATCTGCAAAAATTTGATGATTACTTTTATAATTACTCAGAGAGGACATATGAAACGAGGCGAATCTATCCTAATACACTCAGGTCTTGGTGGAGTGGGTCAGGCGGCCATAACATATTCACTGGCTAATGGTCTGGAAGTTTTTACAACAGTCGGAAATCAAAGTAGAAAGGAACAACTGAAGAAGATTTTCCCTACATTGAAAGGTAAACAAAAACTCTGAAACATTTAGCAAATGGCTATTTTTTCCAGGAACACTTTTGAACCAGAACATTATTTCTGGGTGTGGGTATCTTAGAAAGTATCTATCACTCCCCAACATTGGGAAAAAACGGCCATTACCTAAAACCGCTGGTATAATTCTCTTTGAATAATTTTCTTAAAAAATAAAATTGGGGGAGAGTGGGGGAAGTGTTTATGAAGAAATAACTATAATTGTGTTTTAATTCAACTGATTTCAATAAAATAAGCTTCATGTGGAAGCCAGTAAAACCCGGTTTTCTTGAGAATGTCAATCATTGTGAATATGTATATTATGAAAACAGATTTTAATGTCCACTTGAATTATATTCTTTAAGAATAACACCCACTGACGGTAGAGTTAAACACTCGAAACTTACTTCCAGCAATTTTTCTAGGCCACTTCCCCCAAAATTCTGCGATGGATATTTCCTGATATGCCGCCGGACCGGTTTGCCCAGTACAAGAACAAAATGGACGATATCTGTTTTAACTAGAGCGCTGTATCGCCGCCTGCCATTCTGTGTCCTAGCTGTCACGTCAGTGGTATAGGTTATACACGTAAAGATACGTAAATACGTAAACAAGCGCTCTAACCTATACCACTGACGTGACAGTCAGGACACACAATGGCGGGTGGCGATACTACTCATCCATACAGCACTCTACTTTAACCACTGTTCGACATAAGTATTTAAGCAATCAAGTTTCTTCCATATCCTTAGTTTATTTAAAACATAGCATAAACCGGAAATATATCCTTTACATTGTGAAACCTAACGTTGCATATATAAATTAATTTTCTAGACAGTCATATTGGCAACTCTCACGACATCACTTTCGAGCAAATGGTAATGGCAGAGACAAATGGCAAAGGAGTCGATATGGTATTGAACTCATTGGCTGAAGAGAAACTACTGGCCTCAGTAAGGTGTTTGGCCAGAGGTGGTAGATTCTTGGAAATTGGAAAATTCGACATTTCATCCAATAATCAAATTGGACTACATCTATTGGAAAAAGATTGTACATTCCATGGTGTTATGTTGGACAAATTATTTAACACTCAACCCGAACACAAAGTCCATTTGTGTCGTCTCATTCTCGATGGCATCAAAAATGGTTCAGTGAAACCACTAAACAGATCAGTATTCAAGTTTGATGAAATTGAAAAGGCATTTAGATTTATGACAGCTGGAAAACATATGGGCAAAGTATTGATAGAAGTACGATCAATGGACAAAAACAAGGAGGCAACAAAATTCACTGCAATGCCAAGGTAATAAATAATAACATAACAGATGTACTGATGCCGTCGTTGATCCGCTCGTACACCTTTTCATTCTTTCACACGTTCCCGGTACCGCTTCACTCGTCTTCTGTGGGTAGCTATGGATTGTTTTCGAGAAGCCCTTTCCAAACGTATAAGATCTCTATAGGTTTTTCGACTCCGTAACGCCGGTCTTCACCGCACTACCGGTCTCCACCGTATTCACCGGACTGACTCACCCGACTGCACTATACTGACCAACTGAGCTCGGCAGCAAATCCTCTCCAATATATAGGCAAGCCCTCTCCATCTAGAAAGCTACCACCGACATCTTCCAACGCCCCGAACATTCCGCCAACAGCGCGAACACACTAGATGTATCGGGATATCCTTGACCTTGGCATATGTATCGGCACCAACAATGTCCGTTCTCATCAAGATGCTCCGCCCACTGACGAATCGCACACACGCCTCCATTCCAAATGGCGTCGACACTATATCCCAAATTCGATACATTACATACAATACAACCGGGGGGACTTTTATCCTCCGGATAGGAGTACGCCAGGTTTCTAGGTTGGGGGTTCCCATCAATGGTGATTTTAATATAAGATGTTTTTTTAGGTATTACTGTACTCCCACAAAAAGCTACATAATAATTGGTGGTTTGGGAGGACTTGGTCTAGAAATCACTGACTGGCTGATTATCAGAGGTGCAAGAAGAATTGTACTCACTTCGAGAAGTGGCGTTAAAAACGGCTACCAAAAGAATAGAATTAGGTGAGTCATATTATGCAAATTGTCAAAGATACCATCGCAGTGCATCGTGCAACCAATCAAAAGAAAGGGCTGGTAACGTTATCAACCCAAAGAATGACTTATAACAGTCACTCGATGCTCTTTTTGACCGACTTCCCAAAAGGAGGAGGTATACAATTCGAATATGTGCTTTTTTTTAAATCTTACATGTACATTGCCAATATATGAACATCCCAAGGTGCAGGGATTACAAGGAAAGGGAATGGGGGGAGGGGAGGCTGAAGGGTAGTTTAGTTGAACATTCAGAAATGAAAAAAGGAAATATTCAATTTCATTGAATGGCCAGTGTTCCATCATGTTAAAAGCATCTCTCATCACGCTGGTAATTTTTTCGCTCTATTCTGAATATATTTTATAACAAATTCGTTTAATTTATAATGAACTAAACATCTCTTTCTCCTATTCTCAGATGGTAAACATAACCTCTTCAAAGATTATCTACTCTTAGAATTCGGTGTTTTTGTAATGTAAAGAATTGTGTCTTAGGATTTGGAAGAAGTACGGTGTAACCATCAAAATTTCCCGGAGTGATGTAACCACAAAGGCGGGTTGTGAGCAGCTGATCAAGGAATCCCAAGAACTGGGACCTATCGAGGCGATATTTAATCTGGCTGCTGTTCTACAAGATGCCACCTTCCAGAACCAGACCAAAGAGATGTTTAATATTTCTCTAGCACCTAAGGCGTATGCAACAAAGTATTTGGATGAATTAACGAGGCGTCTCTGTCCAGATTTAAGGTAATTTTTGTAGATATACCAGGTGAATCAAATTGATATTGGCACCCTTGTAATTTTTGTGACAACGTCCTGCACTAAGGCGCGTAGCATGTTCGTGTTCATATACCTTTTACTTGGCGATTATAAATGATATAGTTTTGGGTTTTGTCATACCTTGTCTATCTCTTTTTTTTGTTTATAAATTAGGTGAAATAAAATGTTAACGTTATAAACATACATCTTCGATCAGATCGGTTGATTGTTATTTTGACATTTGTTATTGTTCGCTTTGACGTTTAATGTCAAACAGTTATTTTCGAAAGTGATTTAGCCCCTTAAAAAATATGTCAGTATTGTCAGTGTCAGTGTTTTGGGGTTAGGTATTAAAATTTAATTCAAAGTATTTACGACATGCGTAAAATGGCAGATGACGTCAGGAATCGAGACGAAACCCCATTCGATGGGTATTCAAACTATACACTCATAAAACTCATAAAATGAGCGGGTAAAGAAAA
Source organism: Crioceris asparagi (assembly GCA_958507055.1). Taxonomy (NCBI): domain Eukaryota; kingdom Metazoa; phylum Arthropoda; class Insecta; order Coleoptera; family Chrysomelidae; genus Crioceris; species Crioceris asparagi. The sequence goes on from OY293827.1 coordinate 2,899,740, forward strand.
ATATGATTGAGATGATGAGAAAACGATGAGACAGAAAGAAATACAAATAAAAGAGATAACTGCTGACAAAGGATATGAGACAATCATTTTATTATTTTATGACATAAAATGTCAACGTTCAACATAATTTATTTATACAGGGTGATTCATTAATAATTTGTTATATTTTAATAGGTAAATCTTGAACTCAAAATATCGCTGAAGGGTGTTCTACATTTCGAAAAATAAAGATGATTTAGTTAAATAGAATGTGTGGGTTATTTCTAGAGAAAATAAAATAACAATTGTGCCAAAGGCGTAGAGTTTAGGATGCGCAGGACGTTGTCAAATCAAAAATGGACCAAAAATAAAAAAAGTTGCACTTTGAAATGAAATCAGGTGTTTCCACAAATTTATCCAACCCTGTATATTAGAAAGGTGGAGAGAAAATAGTATCGTATTTATTTATTATTTCCACAGAGACTTTGTCGTATTCTCTTCAGTATCTTGTGGAAGGGGAAATGCTGGTCAAACCAATTATGGTATGGCAAATTCAATTATGGAAAGGGTATGTGAGCAAAGGCGAGCAGATGGTTTCCCAGGACTGGCTGTGGAATGGGGTGCCGTTGGTGATGTAAGTATTCCATATTATATAGATCATATCACCGAAATATAATCATCATAGCCCATGAACTTAACTTACGTAAGACTTCTTTGCAAGCGGCTACAAGCGTCGAAGATCCTTACCGGTCAAAATCACAAAATCAAAATAACCATTCTTTTTGTTTTGCCGTAGTCGGGTAAAAAAAAACTGTTAATCTCAAGTGATTGCATTGCTTTCTGAATTAACGTCCCTTTTGTGAATATTCACGACTACTTTGTAATCGTCTGTTTCTAGTCCAAAAGTGTTTAACATTGCCGTGGCCGGTCGAGTTAGTGCTCTGGCTGTAGTTAGCTAGAAAAAGCAGCAGCCGTGGATCGAGTCCACATTTGGGGTGCGACTTTTTTTATTCATCGAAATCGCTTATTTCCACCATCTCATTGCACCAACTTCAATATTTTTGTATGTTTTCTACATTATATGTTTTGTTATTTTCTCAATCATATATATAGGTGGGTCTTGTGGCTGATATGCAAGATACCGATACAGAATTGGAGATTAGCGGTACACTGCAACAACGTATCTCTAGTTGCATTGAGGTGATGGATGTTTTCCTAAGACAAAAATCCGCTAGTATTGTTTCCAGTATGGTTGTGGCCGAGAAAAAGAACAGCGTATTATCAGCCACAACTCCACTAGTTCTTGTGGCCGGAATCTTAGGTAGGTATTTTCTTCCAGCAACAAATTCAGATCTTGTCATCAGACAAAAAAATAAATATGAATTTTGAGTGCTCACCAGATAATATTCAAGTGTCTTATTTGCCAAATTTTGACCGATATAAGACCGTCTAGAATTTTGGAGGCACATTTTATGAAACAAAAAAAAATTGGTAATGAACATAGACATCTGAACACCTAAACCATGCCTCTTTCAGAGCGATCCGACATCTCAAGACCATTATTCTTCTGGTCCATAATGTTTGGTGTCCGACTGATACGATTAACATATTTGCCAAACTTCTTATTTTTCATAGCAACTTCTGATTTATAGAGTGATAACCAAAGAAATCCAGAAGTAATTAAGAGGTGGTTGTTGTAATAGTTACTATTGATTATTCAGAAACACCTGCAGATTAAATTATGTACCAAATTTATATTTTACAACACGAAATAAAATTTTTCATTTGTGAAATAAGAGGATCATCAATCGATATCGATTGATTGAGTTAAGTGCGGCAACACAGGAAAATATAATTTAGGCGTCCGTATGAATTCGTCGACTTTCGTCGCTAGTCGGAATATTGTCGTTCGTTGTTCCATTCATAATTTGAGTGTTGCTACTACGTTTTACGTATTTATACGCTTCTACACAGGTACACTGTTGCCAAAATTTCCTATAGGTAAATTTTGTCTCTCTCTTACACATGGAAAATACCAAAACAATTCTCTAACAATAACAGATCGTCTTTGGATACATGTTATGAATGAAATGATTGGTCTAGGTGTTCAGATGTCTATGGTAATGAACGTTATCTATCTTTTTTTTTATAGGTATAAGTGATTTAAACGCCATCAGCCCGTTGCTAACATTAGCGGAAATGGGTATGGATTCGATGACAGCTGTTGAAATTAGACAGAGCCTCGAAAGGGAATTCGATATAATTTTGAATGCCAAGGAGATTAGAAATCTAACAGTTGCCAGGTATAAATGATGCTTTATTATTAAGAAAGTTGTCGTTGAAATTGTGATACAACACAAACCACTTAGTTCAATTATTAAGGTTGTACGTATAAACCAAAATTTCAAATATCAAGTTATGAAGGTTAACATTCGATGAAATATGAATGTGGCTGAAAGTTGAGAAAATATTATCAAACTTCACTTTATAGGCTTTTATGGAGGCATGTTTATTTCTTCCATTATGATTCAAAAAGCATTTCATTGATGATTTCTTATCTTATCTTAATAATATTTTAAACGCTATTTTGGGTGAAAGTCGACTTCCCTTTCTTAAAGAATCAAATGTTTGCAAAAATAGATCTATAATAGCATGATTTTTAATAAATTTGAGGTGGAATACACTATTCTTAATGGTTTCTTTTTTTTAAACGGGAAAAATGGAGCTTTTAGGACTTACGACTTTTAGCTGGATTTTTTTATTCGGATGAAGTATGTTTTCAATTATAATCATCCTTGCAGTCTATTAAACGCTAACATCTTTCAAAATTATTAAAAATATGCGTGAAAATAGTAAATATATGTTCGCAAAAAAGTGAGGTTAAACGAAGCGATGATTGACTTGTGCAGTGTGTTCGACGTTTATAAACTGTCAATTCCAATGATACCTAAACATAATATTCTTAAATATTCGATAACGAAAGCATAAACCAAGTAATGAGATTTTAAATGTCTAAAGGTATTTTCATGTTTAAAATTTACGAAAAAATATTTTTTACCAATACTTGCTTTAAAGCAAAACAGATTTCTGACAGCGCCATATAGTATGCCATTCTCAGATAATATCATGTTAATACCACAATTTTTACAATTTTTGGAATTCTCTAAAACACCATGATTATTTAAAAAATTTCAATTATGTCAATAATCTAACGCTGCGAAAGTTATACATAGTAGCGTTGGCAACATTGATATTAACTGCACTTGAATGTTGAATATACTGCACAAGTCAATCATAAATTCTCTCTCTATAACAAATATATTGTTTTGAATAACAACCTGTCATTCTGTTAGAAGGTTAAAAGAGGCCATGTTTTTTTGATAAACCAGCATCCAATAATTGTCTCGTTGTAACGTCAATAACAAAAAAATGCTAACAGAATGACACAATTATCATTTGATTTTTTCAAATATTTTTTATGACCCCATGATACGTCCTCACTGCGTTGAATAATTTTCACAGGGAAATAATCAATTTGATTCGATTTAAAATCGATCCGTTTTTGCTTTTTACAAATAAAAAAAGTTTTTATTTTTATCCTATCATTTGTCTGTTACGGGGCTTTCCCCTTGAAATATATATTAATAAATAAACTTTCATGAATGATTTTTTTAAGGTTAACGGAATTCAGTAATGGCGATGAGAATGTAACTCAGTCGCCTGAAGCAACAACCCGAACCACTGACACAATGGTAACAAATATGTCTCCAATTTTGCTCGATACAATGTTGCCTGCTGAATGTGAGCTTGATACCCTTGTAACTGAATTACCCACATCGGCCAAGGATAAATCAAAGCAACCCATGTTTTTCATTCCTGGTTTAGAGGGATATCCGAAATTATTCACCAAATTGGCATCCACACTTCCAGTACCTGCTTTGAGTTTGAATTTTAATTACAAAGATCCAAAACCAACCATTTTGGAAGACGCTGAAAGCTATATTCCGGTATGTATCATCCAACATTAAATTTTGCTTTTACATTAGTCGGGTCAACTATAAACTTCAATTGTTTGTCGATAAAAAATAGGACCACAACAATTCAAAATTACCAATTATAATACCAATAGAGTTAATATTACTTTGTATATTTTAGATATAATATAAATATTTTTCACAAAAAAATTGACCGACGTTATTAGTTGGTGCAGTGAAAAATACAAAATAATATTAATTCTATTGGTGCTGTTACTTTTGAAGTTGTACAGTTGCAGTTAGATTGATAACTTCTGGCACCAATTTCACAAGTACCAGCTCCAATAGAATTAAGATTATTTTGTGTGAATTGCTCGTTTAATATAATTAGATAAAACAGATAAGAATTTATTTATTGTAAAAAGAAATGTTATCTATAATTTTCATATTTTTTAGCTGATGGAGAAATATCTGCATGGAAAAGAGAAGCCATTCATAATGATCGCCCATTCGTACGGGGCAGTTACTGCAATGGAAATAGTAAAAATATTGGAATCAAAAGGTTACACTGGCAAACTATTACTAATGGATGGTGCTCAAATGTTAATTTGTGAAATTACTAAACATTACTTCAACATGTCTGACACTGACTTGGAAATTAAAATATGCCTTGGACCTTTCCTCAATCGCATACCATCGATGCAACTTGCAGCATATGAGGTATGTATGCATCTGTACAGCCTGTTTTAAATTTCACTCTCACCATTTGGGATCTCGGAAACATTAGGGAATACGAAGATGGTTGGTTAAGTTGGGCCAAAGTTGAGCATTTATTTGCTCAACAATACGCCGTTTAGAAAGGTTGAAAATTAGGAGTAGTTCTGGAGATATCCAAGAATTTTCGGAAAATCATTATATTTTTTTCCTGGCTTTATTTCTTAATGAATTTCTAAATAAATAGCACATTTACATTGCCACTTTTTTCACTCTTTCCAAGGGTATTAATAGTTTTGTAACCTGACGTTTTGTCCTTGTGTAATTATCATGAACTTTTTATTTTCTTATGGGAGCCATATTAGCATACCACAAATTTGGTCTTCTTGTCCTAAAAATCCAAGAAATTAAATAAATTACTTTTATGAAGTAGTTGGCTTTGATTTTTCCAATCGGTGACGCGTAAATGACATTCGATATTATTGTCAATTGCTAAATCGTTGAGAATGGAGTTCCCCAATAAAGAAAAACGAGATATGATAAAACTTTATTTCAAGAATAATAGAAACAGTGTGAATAAATACATTGGAAGTGTACCTTCAGATGTGGACAGAATTTGCGATGGGTTTGGCTCGTTTGAAAAACGTTAGATTAATTATACCACATTAAAAATGTTTTGTTTAGTTTCTTCATCAATCCTGTCTCCAGTTTTTTGTCTGGGTCTTTTAAAGGAACAATGCTCAGCTAAATTTGTATCCAATAAGTTGAATAAAGATCGCTGAGGTTGTCGTCTCTCGAGATACCTACATGTTAAGATGATACACTTCCAATGTATTCATACTGTTTCTATATCATTCTTGTAATAAAGTTTTATCATATCTCGCTTTTATTCATTAGAGAACTCCATTTCCAACGACTCAGCGATTGACAATAATAAAGAATGTCATTTACGTGTCACTGATTGGAAAAATCAAAGCGAACTACTTTATAAAAGTAATTTATTTAATTTCTAGGATTTTTAGGACAACAAGACCAATTTGAGGTATGCAAATATGGCTCCCATAAGAAAAAAAAAGTTCATGATAGTTACACAAACAAAACGTCAGGTTACAAAACTATTAATACCATTGGAAAGAGTAAAAAACGTGGCAATGTAAATGTGCTATTTATTTAGAAATTCATCAAAAAATAAAGCCAGGAGAAAATAAAATGATTTTCCGAAAATTCGTTTTTTTTCGGATATCTCCGGAACTACTCGAAATTTTCAAACTTTCTAAACGACGTATTGTTGAGCACATAGATGCGCACCTTTGCCCCAATTTAACCATCTTCGTATTCCCTATAGTTTCCGAGATCCCAATGGTGAGAGTCGTACAATTTTCGAAACAAGTTATTCTCAAGTAATTTTAATATTTCAGGATATGCTTAGAAAATGCCCGAATAATGAGGAGCGCCTCAAGGTATTGAAGGTACTTTTAGATGATTCGAATGCTCCATATACAATGGAATACGTGAAATTGCTCCACAATGCCATTTTAACCAGACTCAGGGCCATATACAATCATAAAACTAGCACGACACTACTCAAATCGAAAGTGGTATTGTGTCGACCCATGCAATCTTTCAGTACATCACTACCAGATGATTATGATTTGTCGAAAGAATGTCAACAACCATTAGAAATTAAACGCTACGATGGAGATCATACTTCGATACTTGAGAATTATGAATTGATAGAATATGTTCACTCTCAATTGGAATAAAAAGAATAATAGATTTTAAATGAAATGTTATTTCACTTTCATCACCAAAACTCAGCAGGGTTCTGGGGGACTTTCCGATAACCAAAACGCCAAAATTTAACGGTATTTTCTAATACACCAAAATAAGACGAAAATCAAGAATACCAATTTTCGAGTTTTCGTCTCCTTTTTGAAATAATGAGCCCTTTTTGTCCCAACAAGCTTGCGTGATGTTTGGTGGGGAAAAAATACGTTTAGAAGTAAATAAAAGTTCATACTTAACAATAAAATCTCTGTAGACACCATTTCAAAGAGGCATTTTTCTTCATAAATTGACACTTCTAATTGGATATTATACTGTAAATACATCTCACTTCTTCTTGGTCAGCTGTCATAATGTAATTACTAAAATAATCTTAGAAAATGGACATACGTTTTCATACGAATACACTGTTACAATCTACTTCATTTTAGAAGCATCATTAAGTATTCTTTGCTATTGGAAGTACTAATTCTATGGCTATTGGCAATACAATTTTAAGTAACCCTGTTATTTGATCAAGATAGCCGCGATCTCGTGATCGTGATATTTATAGGTATAATATGCTCATTTAACAAGTTGTAAACGCCAAACGTCACCCACGAAGGTTTATGTTATTTATGTTTATTATTCAAATGAACGTCAATGTGACATGTGACCACGTATTTGACATAGAACAGAATATAAACCAGAGAACAGAGAATACTTTTCTGTTCTCAGGGATCATAACCGTCAGAATTTAAAAATCTCAAAACAATCACAATTGAATCCACAAAAAAATTCAACATACCTGTAAAACTTATCATTATTTATAATTTTAAATATAGGAATAATTGTGACGTCTTGCGGTTGAAGCTTGGGAAGAGCTATATAGAGAAGAGAATATATACCTACAAAAAGCTAGATGCGCATGGGTGTACAGCTGTTTTTTGAGGGTGTTTGAGCAGCAGTTTTAGGATTTCCAAACTGGTCCGAACTCAGTTTGAGACATGTGCAGTTGGAGTTAGTTAGATCTCAGAACCAGTATAATTATTTATCTATGACCAGTATAATACAACTGATAGTAGGTTCGATAAAAGTAGTAGAATTTTTATAAGTTTACGACAAAATTTAGAAAAAACCACATACAAAAAAGTTAGGGTATTTTTCGCCCCAAAGCTGCCTTGTTTGATGCTTCCCTATTTAAAATTTTGAAATTGCTGTTAGCCTATCATGTTGGGATTCAAAACATTAATGGACTCCTAAAATTTCGCTCCATTAGCTTTGTAGATATTGAATAAAAAACATCTTCATGTTAAAAGCAGGCCTGCTATTGGAACTTTTTTAATTATTTTTAAACTTAAAAACCGGCTGGTGAAGTTTGTCAGGCTAATGGACGAGTTTTGGCGAGCACCGAGATCCATTGTATCTGTTTCTCGGAAACCTATGATTTTTTTTAATGTCCAATTTAAATGTTGCCGGATATGGTCTATTCTTTGTCAAATTTTCGATTCTATAAAAATAAAAATAAATGCCTTCTCCACCTCTTTTGGGAGATGTTTTTGGGGGAAGGAATCAGTGTTCAATAAAACTGAAAATTGTAGTAAATCATTACTGAAAATTGAAAATCTATACTTTTGAAAATAAGATGAAAATTAACTTTGAAGCAACTATCGGACCCACCTTGTCCACTTAACTTAGAGTAATAAAAACATTATGTAGATTTATTTATTATTCTGGCCATTAAAATTTATTGCAGGTTATACCTGCCAACCCGTAAAATTATCTCACACAATTAATATTTTCTAATTTATGTATGAAGAGTTGAAGTAATTTTGATTTGGTTTTCTTCTACGTTTCATCTCAATATATTCCTCGGTGTTGCTACGATATCCTTTGCCATTATCTATGGAATATTGAAAAAGTAAGTAACAATAATTGATCAAGAAGAATATTTTTGACAGTTGCTTCACCTTCGCTGATGTCATATTCACTGCCATGGTCAGTAGAAGTAGTAGCAGTACAGACTTCGTCACAAGAGGGCGTTATTGAACGCCGTTTTATGTATTGCCTTTGATTTGTATTATAGCTGCGCTTCCTTCGTCCTTGTCGTCTCTGTTTTGACTTTCCTTTGCGTTTCCTATTTTTCTTTCGACCCTTCCGACAATCAACACAATCACTCAAAGGGTCATCCATGTTTCGGAAACTTTTGTAAATTGAAAAATCTTTACGGTTTAGGGCTATAGAATACTTGCCGCCACGTTGTTTGACAACTCCAGTTCTAACACCGTGTATAAGGGCTTTTTTCACTTGAGCTGCTATATTCCTCGGCTTCGGCGTTATATCTTTGGCATACATTACACCCTAAAATGTCGATAGTTTTTTTTACGAGAGTTTAAGGTACGTTTGATCTCTTTTCGTCAACATCCTAATAATGGATTTATCATATGGATATGCCACATGAAGTATAGTTTAGTTTAAAAGTCTTCACAGCAGACTGCGAATATTTATGAGAAAAATTAAGAGTCACTGGTAATTATGAACACTTTCCTAACGACTATAGCATATGATCATAATGTAAAATATACCTGTATATATTCAATAAGTTTATTTTGCGTTGAACCATTAGCTTCTTTGAGATCCCTGATGGCCTCCAGGACAACAGATAAGAAACGTGGTTGTTTTCCCGACATGTTTAACTTATACCAAACATCTACTGGTTCTGGTTTGAATTTACCTTCACTACTTCCCATATCATGACACTATTCAGCATAAAGAAAACAAAAACATGGACCGTTATACAAATCAGCTACAAAACAGTTCCTAACAAGATAGGTACTCCATGTTATGTTCTTACCCATTCAGTAATTGTTATAATAATACAACGTTATAATTTAAATATTCATCCCGAACTTGTTTGTGGTTGTATAAACTTTTGACAACCATCACAGTTGATTGACTTTTCTGACAGATTTGAAATGTGGTAACATAGTTTTTTCCATAAACTCTTATAGAGGTATATTAAGTCTAGGTCAACGTAAATTCAATTTAATCCAACCCAGTTCAACCTATGTATGATGTATGACCAGTACAGTACCAGTAAAACCTGTGGTACAACTTGGAGGTTGTCATCAACTTTTTAACGTCTTTCAAAATGGTACACCCGGTACAATTATTATTGGTATGAATAAACTAGTGTGCCCAATAGTAACTTAATTTGAAAGTAGTAGGTATAACCAGAACCGCATCTTATTTGTATCTATCTCAACGGATGCAAAATATTATGATCACCATCACGGATAGAAAAAAATCAAGACTTCCCAACACTTCCATGGCCATAATATCAATAAATACTACTTTCAAGCAAATCTCAAATAATATAATAATTTCGTTGTTGCCGTTTAACCTCAACAAAATAACCTATACTTACTTTACTATGCAACACATCAGTTTTCAGTTTGTTTTGCGATATTGTTCGAGTGTGTATGAAAAGAGCTCAACGGGAAATAATAATTGTTTTAATTCGAGTGCATTCACAAAATATTATTGTGTCTATTGATAATATAATAGGTATATTATATATAATCTAACCTACCTAATACCAAAGAAGATAGATACTACAATCTTCTTTACTAATACGGAGAAGATTATGTTTTAGAGCCATCTGAAATCCATTAAGGTAGCTATAATTAAATATATTCATATCTTCTATACTTAAGTGTGGCTTGTGAAATTTCGAAGTTATCAATAATATTCTCTGTTAGGATTTTGAGACATTAGGTATAGTTATTATTTTTGGCATTAGGTACATCAAAATAACATAAATTTCAGATTTAAATAGACAGAAATTCCAACAAAAATGTTATCAAGTCAATGAAATTATAAATTACGTACGAGTTTTATTAATATACCTAATATTAATTATAGTAATGTTATTAATTATTATTTGGGTGCTATTATCACTTGCATAATTTTTTGTGTGAGGAGCGCATTTTAAACAGTTTAACGGATATGTCAAGTCCGTGGATAATCAATTAAGTTGAAATACTCCAATTTAAAATTAGCGTAACATTGAAATTTTATGGAACAAATTAATAATAATGACTTGAGACCATCCAAGAAAGGTTGTTTTTTCAAATAGGACCAACTTTATCAAAATATAAAATATTATTAATTCTATTGGTGCTGGTACTTTTGAGGTTGTACAGTTTTAGACAGAAATAGACGTTTGGCACCATCTAAACAAGTACCAGTACCAATAGAATTAATATTATTTTGTATTTTTCAGTGCACCAGCTAATAAAGTCGGTCCAATTTTTGGTAAAAAATATTTATTCCACACTTTTGAGTGTAACTTTATTCATCAAAATCATTCAAGGTTTTCCAAGGAAGATAATACGTTGCTTATACTTATTCAGAGATTTGAAAACATTGCCGTAATACACATATTTAAGACTTTCTCACTGCTGTAATTCGGAAACTGTAAGTTTTGTTGGAAAATCTAATTTTAATGTTGCTACATATAATGTCTTCTTTAATTTGGTCGTCTCATATTTTCTGTTTAAAAAAAAATTGCCCTCACCACATGACGGGAAAACACATATACACATATTTCAGACTTTCCCACTGCTGTAACTCGGAAACCTATGATTTTTTTTTAAAATGTCCAATTTAAATGTTGCAGGATATAGCCTCTTCTGTAATTTCGTCGTCTCAAATTTCGATTTTCGAAAAAAATTTACCCCTCCACCCTCTTTGAGAGATGTTTTTGAGGGAAAGGACATGTTCATTGTCGATTTTTTTTCATCAACTCTCAATAGTTCTCTATTAAACGAAAAAAGAATCATGAAAATGAAAATCGGAGCACGTTTACTATTAAAAAGGCGCGAACATCCATTAAAAAAGTTTTAAAAATTGAAAATATGCAAACACACGAATTGTATACGACATCCGTTTGGTTCGTCGGTTAAAAAAATAAGGGCTTTCGAGTTGCAGCACTAAGCGAAAGTACAAGATTGTTGGAACAACAACTAATAAAGTAGGTCCAATCTTTTGTAAAAAAAATATTTTGTATTTTTTGATTCATTTTGATAAAAATATTTTTTAAATATTAAATGAGTCTGCATAAAATTGTATATTCAAATCCAATTATTATTATTAAATTAAGTAGGTACTTTACTTTTATATGAGCAATCCCGTAAGTACATTGATTTGCTTAATATAGCTACCTTTTAAGCGTGAGCAATATTTTAAGATCAAGGTAATTTTCAAAGACAAAATACACATGATCTGACCCTGACACTATTGTTAGTAATTATTGGTCGCATATACCTAGGTACGTTTACCAATACAATCTTTATATTATTATTAAGATAGTTTTCATCATGCAGGGTCAATCCGTACCTTAATCATTTATACCCAGATGAGATTATATTATTATTCAGCTTGAAAATACAGGATGTCCGCGTATACCCTCTGCTGGTAAAAGTGCCAACTGAGAACAGACAGCTATGTAACCGTTTAAAATATGTTCCTAACGTTACTTTATTTACCTAAACTAAAAAATTTGGGCAATTAGGTATATTAACTCATAGTAATGTTAGTTTTCATATGTACATAGGTACATATCAACGATTTGTAACGTAATAAAATGCCAATTTGTTTAATAAATGATCAAGAAAGGTGTTGAATATATATGTGCAAGACCATCTTAATCCATTATTAAAAGAGATATACCTATACCTACTTACTTTACCTTGGAATATTCGAAATACCTAATAGGTATCTGGCTGAATTAGATTTGTTAGAGATTAATTAAATATTACATTTCCCAATCAGTGAATCAGCCATCACGTTTTTCCGATTTCAATTCACTCGTTTTTTTTCTCTGAGCCATTTTAAAAGTTGAGTTTATTGGTCTTCTGTAAATAACAGGCCACGAGTTAATAAATCGCTGAGATTCCGAGACCATTGGAATTAAAAATGATCCCCAAATCGAGTATCTACAACAGAAATGTTAAGACAACTTTAAAAAATGTATTGAAATTCAAGAGGGCATTTCTGGTACGAACTTTCCGGACACCCTGTATATTTCAAGCAAAATGAAAAATTCTCAAACTTTGCTCAAACTAAAAATTCCACGACTTTCAGCTTCTTCTGTTTTATTTTATGTAAGGGTAGGATCATGATGTTTTTTGCAAAGAAATAATTAATACCACAATGTCCTGAATTTTTGCACTCGATCAACTTCTAAATAATTGTGGTTAATTTATATTTTGCTATTATAATTTCATATTATCGATATTCATTCTTCTAGGAGATTGCAATATTACTGAAAAAATGAATGAAAGTGTCCTACAACTTGCCAGAGCAATCGTGGCTGATGAAAAGGTATTGTTTGAAAAATCGAATGATGTGCCGAAAAAAACCGTCATCTCCAAAACTGTTGAAAAGTTCGATAAATTCAGGTAAGTACCTACCTAAGTGGTTGAACTATCAAATTAACAGCCATGGTACAAACCATGTTAACAGTTAACTAACAAAGATAATACCGATCTCGGTTGCGATTCGGATTCCATATGATCTATATTTGAACTTACGCAACATTTCATTTTTACATAAACGCTTACTGCGGTTCTGATAGTATCAGCCCGGGTAGCTCAGTCGGTAGAGCATTGGACTTTTAATCCAAGGGTCCAGGGTTCAAGTCCCTGCTCGGGCGACAGATTTTTTTTCGATTTTACACAAAACTGAAATTTATAAAAGATAATTTCATAATTTAATATCATCCTTCTACATTTTTAAACGACATATTAAGCTTAGTTTTAAAACATATTATTGTTAGGTATCAGCTCATCTTACTAAAAATTCGGTATATAATCGATGTAACAATTTTGAAATGAGATGTCTGAAATTGCGTTCCCTAATTTATTATAATTCAAAAGCTATCTACTGGTTAACCACTTATTATTTATTTCTTATAATAATTACTGACGAGAATGGTGACAAATGAGATTTTTATACTGATATTTACATATTGTTCACAACACCTTCGATAGCTCAGTTGGTAGAGCGGTGGACTGTAGTGGGAACTTGTTCTGTAGATATCCATAGGTCGCTGGTTCAAATCCGGCTCGAAGGAATATTTTTTAAATTTTTTTGTTTAAAAAACTCCATAACCCTAATTCTCTCCCAAATCTTTTTCATTCTCACACCTTATTGAAGCATTGACAACTAAAGTATCGAAAATTATTTTCATAATTTTCAACTGGGTGAGAATATTTTCAATTTTTTTCATAGATATTTTATTGCTTATTTCATTGAAGTAACAACTAATAAAAAGAGAACCAAATATGACCTATAATAAAAAATTAAATAGGGTTTAAAAATTTCAATGCACTGCCCGGGAATCGAACCCGGGTCGCAAGAATGGGAATCTTGCATGATACCACTACACCAGCAGTGCTCACTAGCTGAGGTGATTACAGACGTATCTATAGCACAGCATAGGTAGAAGATTTCTTATGCTGTGACTATAGCATGTATTTGAAGTTGGAAGATGTTTAATGTATCAAATATTGCTTCCATAAAATAAAATAATAATATCCAACATTTCACTATAAAACTGTTATAAAATATTAGTGGAAAAAAAGTTATTTTCCGGTACCGGGAATCGAACCCGAGCCTCCTGGGTGAGAGCCAGGTATCCTAGCCACTAGACCATACCGGATTGATATCTATGAATAAATCATAAGGCTTAATAATAATATGTATAAATAATATTTTGTTGTCAAGTGAAACGGAAATAAATTCAGACAAAACATTTATCTTTGTAAATGTTTTAAATATTGTCACTGATTCTTTGGGCAACTATTACTCTTTCGCTTTCGATCAGATGAACTTTTGATTGATCTCGACACTGCAATCACCATATCACCATTATGTCAAATTGATAGGTACATTACTTTTTCCCTTGCTCAATAAATTAACAGTAAATCATCTAATTGAATCGAATATGGGTGGCAGCTCCGATGAGAAATGCCTGAAAAAGACAAATCTGTTGGTCTACCAAACACCTCGCAACGAAAAGAAAACCAATAAACCAGAAAGTCCTTGTGATGGCAAAAAATCATTCCGCCCTCCAATATGCAGACCAAAGACCAAGCAGATACACATATGTACTGGCAAGGAGATGAAGAAAATGTGCGCCCCAAAGTTATGCGATTGCAATCCACCGCGTGCCAAAGGGCCTGGTCTGATGGGAGTGCTCGGTTTCGGACTGAAGGCAGCTCTGGCAGCTGCTGCCATTTACGTCAGCTACGACATTGGCATTTGGGGCACTGCCGATGACACTCAGGACTTGTACAAAAGCTATTGTAAATTGAAAACAGAGCCACATCGGCAAGAAACGAAAATATGGGATCCGCCATCGTGTGAGGCTGAGCGAGACTTTTTCCGAATGCCCTCATTTAATCCGTACGGTCATTGCGAAGTACCGCCGATCGATCAGGAAAAAGAGGGCTTCAAAATGCAGCAGTGTTGGAACCGTTTAGTGGCGAGTACATTTTCCGCACTGGCTGGTTTTCCCAACAATATTATTGACAAAATTAGTGGTGATAGTAGAAAAGCAGAAGATACAGCGGATGCAACGCCGCAGTGTATACCTTTTGATGAACTTTCTGAAGAAGAACGGATCCTTAACAAATACAAATAAATATCATTGACGTCATTCCACTGTACTCAGAAGAAGAATTGGGTTTAAATTATAGTTTCATTCCAGCAAAATGTCTGTTTTCTTTTCCGTACTGATTTCCATACTCGTAACGAACTCGGTAAAAAGCTTCGTTTATTCTTCTCTTCAGCTTTTGAATCTTCGTTCACTATTGCAACATTCCTCAATGTGATTTAATAAAAAAATTAATATATGGCATACCTACATCTTCTAATCTCCTGATTGTTGGCCGGTAATGAACACTCAACACTCTTGTGGCCGAGAAGTGTGGCACCATCAATCACCACGTCAGTGAAAACATCGTGTATTGTTGGTTGCAGAGTTTTTGTGAGTTTCTCCTAATATTTTTATCTGGCGATATCGCTGATGCCTTTATACATACTAATCAGTAATTATTATCCTAGAAAGTATCTCATTGTGCAGAAAATAGGTACATTGTACATGTAATTAGGCAATGAACAGCTGTTTGCTGGTCGTTAAGGACACATTCCTGTATTTTGAAAATGTCGAATGTTTTCAATGAAGAGATATTGTAACGTTAACGTAATAATTCTGGGCTACGTTAACTAATAAACGGCGAAGAAAGTTTTTGTGTGCAGCTGAAATAAATAAAATATCGCAATTTCATGAACATGGCCTCATTATGGGTCGGTTCTGATGTGGATTTGTCAACTTTACATCAATACAGGCTGGCTGATAGGCTGGAATTTAGGTTAGCCTGTTTACATAATAGAAAAACAGCTAATAACGAATCTAATGTCAGTAGTGGTGGTACAGTTTGTGAATTCAGTGAGAGTACATTGCGGGAAAACGAAATTACCCTTAGAAGACGCAGAAGGTCGGGAACTTGGCCGTAAGTAACAAGTTTTGATTTGGTACTTTTATCATCACATGATTGTAGAGATGTTGTGACAGCTGCATTTGTCAAATTAACGTGAAAAATTATTGAAATTTCTGTGAAAACCCTCTTTTCATGTTACATTGATCCGATTATGCTGTGGAAAAATGAAAAACCAATTGTAAGGATGAATGAAGTATCTCCTTTAGTATTTCATCTTCATTGATTTAGAACTTATCTGTAGCTTTGTTTGTATCCGGTATGGTCTAGTGGCTAGGATACCTGGCTTTCACCCAGGAGGCTCGGGTTCGATTCCCGGTACCGGAAATTTTTTTTCTTTAATTTGAATGAGTTAACAACAAATAATCAAAACCTGGTGATATAAATTCTCAACAAAATTTAATCTTATTTGAGATAGTGAACATTTCGTATTTTCAATTTTTCGTATGCGATATTTTTAACAGTCGATAAATCTATAACCGACTTGTTTCAAAGAAAGATATTCTTGGATTTTCCATTCCCCGAACTCGTTTGCATCCCGTATTATTTTATTTCTCAGTATTCATATGTGTTTGCGCCAGAGTAGTTCGTCATTTTTGTTTACTTTAGAAAAGTTTCTTTCTTAATCTAGAATGACATTAAATGTTGGAAATAGTAATTATAATCGCTGTACTAGCCTAATTGATGAAGAGGAATTGCGTGAAATAATTTTAAACAGGTAGAATTGTCCACAATAATGGAGGACGCTTTTATACTTTTAACAAGACTTGTAACGCTTGGCTTCAACATAACTTGGCACTAACTTTTTTATTTAGTCGTTTCGTATTTGATTGTTAATTTGGAACCTCTGGTATGCTCAGAACGACTCGTGTGACCTTGGATCGATTTCTTTGATTAATTAATTACAATATTTTATAATTTAACAGATAAAGTAAATATGTATTTATCAGTGTTTCATTTTAAATGTTATAAATTAATTCAAAATAGGTATAGTGGAATTTTTAATACTAAAAGAATGTGTTCATCACAACGACTTTTTTCAAATATTATATGGGAACAACAGCAATGGATGAAGCACAATTATTTCGTAGGCCAGTTCAAGGTGAGGGCCGTGACTTATGCGTAGCACCATCCTGCAGATATCACAGTAGGCTCTCTAAGTCCATTTAATCAAATTTGAAGTTGAAAAAATCAGAAATATATCACGAAAATATAATTTTCAGATCATGGTGGTCTTGGATAATAGATCGAGCATTTCAATACAATAGAAATAGAGACATTGTTATTTGACGTATTGAATGATATGAATTACATACAGATTGAAATATTTTTGTTTTCTTCTTTTGATTCTAGAAGAACGAGATCCTTGAATGCTCCTTCACCTGTTCAGCAGTTTGGACCATGTGGGCGTATCATGAAAAACTCATCAATGGTCATGTAAGTGCATTTGTTTTTTTTTTCGTCGCATTTGTACCATTGTTACCATTTTTACCACCGCTGTAATACGAAAACCGTAACTCATAAGGAAAAAATGTTCATTACAAATGTAGCTACAAATAATTAGGTCTTTCATGTAGTAGCCATAGATTTTCAATTTTTGAAAGAAATCGCCCTTTCCACATAGCAAAAATACACATATTTGAGAATTTAACATGCCTCTATCTCGAATACCGTATCTCTTTTGAAAAAAATGTTCAATTAAAAGGTTTGCGGATATTGTCCTATCTTTAATTATACCACCTCAGATTTTCGAGAAAATTTGTCCCCTCGACCCTCTTTTGGATGGAAGGAGATTTCGGATTTGCGTTTTTATGAATATGGGACCATTTCTCAAGTCTCTTCTTTCAAATGAATCAAAAATCATCAAAATCGGGGTACGTTTACTATATACAACGCGCGAACAAACAAAAAAATGCAGACATTCGAATTGTATACCTCCTCCGTTCGGGGTTGGTCGGTCAAAAAAGTGCTGCCAAGTCGATCTCGAGCTCGATCGACGTATTATTTTACAATGGTACGGAACCCTTCGGTTACGAGCTCGACTCACACTTGACCGCATTTCTAATAAATAAAATGTTTTTTTTTGTCTGGAGAAGTATAATTAAAATTAATCAATTCTCTTGTTAATTATAATAATGTGTGTAATATCGGATGCTGAATTTATTGCAGAATATGGAGAAAATTCATTAGAATCTCTTTTTGTTTTCTATATGAAACGACCTTGCTCGATAATATCACTGAATCATGACTGTTTCATTTATCGTTACTAATAATTATATTTAAATTATTTACCTATTTAATTACACCAATTCAATTAAGTCACAACAATTTCGTAGAGATCGTTATAGTGTTTCTGGGTTATGCTTATCTTTTACTTTAAAAAATTTGAATGTTATGGATTATTACCATGACTGATTACAAAATTCTGTATATTAGAAACCCAGATACAATAGAAAAATAATTTACTGGCACCATTATTTATGTAATTCAATATATCTGTGTGACTATTTTGTTTCACGTTTTTATTTCGATTTTACGATTCTATACAGAATTCTATTTTTACACATTTTCAGGATATGTACATACCTCTATATTATGTATTTTTAACAACAATAACTTTGTTGTATAAATAGCATTTGTGAAGATAAAAGAATAAAACAAGTCGATTTTCCATGAAAATGTAGAAATATGAACTAGGTATGTAAGTTCCTTGTATATGTCATGAATTTTTTATTTTACTAAGACGCTTTTTTACATTTATTCATTTGCTACTTTTAGACGTTTTTGGTTTATGTTTGGTCGACCGCCATGCGGTCTTGTCCGATCATGCCTGTTAACGAACTCGACCGATATATTAATCCAATCGATTTTTACGACTAATAGGTATAAGTGGGTGGATATAAAAACCGGGCAAGTTGAATTGATCAATTCAAGATTATCCTCTACCAGTCATACTACGATATTTGTGGTTATGATTTCAATTACTACATAATCAAGATGAAATAAGAATTAATTATCAGTGTTTGCCCTGGCAGTAGTTGTTGTCGGCACAGACGTAATCTAGTTATTTACCAGAAAACGGCTGATGATAAACAGTGCGTTCATAAAGTATGGAAACACTTCAATAACTACTAAAATACTATCATATAGAGAAAAAGCTTTGACAGGTCGATTTTTGATTTCTATTTTCTTATTTTATATACAAACAGCATCATTTTATCCCCTCCACTTTCCAAGTTATGACGTCATCGTTATTTTTTTTAAATGGGAATGCCATAAAATAATAAATGGAAAACTGGCAATTTTCTGTGTTTAAAAATACCAAATACATGGGTATTAACATAAAAAAAAATTAAATACAGGGTGCTAAAAATTAATATATTTTTATTTGCTGCTTTCAATTGTATACAAATTATGCATAAAAACAAGTATGTGTCTGAATCGTAGTCCTTAGCAATAATTAATAAGTTCCAAGTTACCACTGCATATTAATATTATTGTTATTATTGAAAATTGAAGGCAGCAAATGAAAATATATTAATTTCTTAGCACCCTGTATTTCATACATTTTTATGTTAATACCCATGTGTTTGGTATTTTTGAGCTCAGAAAATTGCCAGTTTGCTGTTTATAACATAAAATTATGGCCTTCCCATTTGAAAAAAATTAATGATGACGTCATAATTTGGAAGGTGGAGGGGATAAAATGATGCTGTTTGCATGAAAAAGTTGAAAAGCAAAATCAAAACTCGACCTGTCAGTTAATATTTTAGAAGTTATTGGAGCGTTACCATACTTTTTGAACGCACTGTATAATCATCTTCATTATGTAGTAATTGAATTCATATTCATTCATATATATATATATATATATATATATATATATATATATATATATATATATAATATAAACTTCTCGAAAAAAAAACCTCCGTAGTGTAAATATCATCAAAAATAATTTTACGTTATAAATATAATCAGTACCTACAACTTTTGTTCAAAGCATTTTTTCATAAAATACACAGGTAAAAAAATAAAAATTAATAAAGAAAAATAACAAATATTGATAAATCATGAACACTCAATATAAATTTGATGTAATTGTACATTTTCTGAAGATCTTAATATAGACCCTGATTAAAAAAATATATAGTTTATTTATTGAAAAGAAATAGGCGAAAAAAAAAATTCTGCCTTGAAGTGGAACTCGAACCCTGTCTGTTTTATATTCAACAGCCAAAACAAAAACCTCTATCCGCAAGGCTATGACATATAAGACAATTTTATGTAATATCATGTATGTATACCAATGAAAAGGTTGTTCAAATTTCACTTCAATGAATTTTGAAAAATTTACCTTTCCGTTGACTACAGGCAATCGGATTTTTTTTTCATTGCACCACGTCGGTCCATTTTTTTGTAAAAAATTGTTATGTTCCATATATCCATATTTAATATCAAATCATAGTATGTTTTCAGAATAATAACTGAGATAATACAATTATTATCTGATTCATTTCTTTGAAACGTGATTGAGCAATAATAATATTATTATATCATTGAATTTATTGTTATCTATCACATAGTCGCATATTCGCGTTGAGTTTCATCTTGAGGTCAGTAAAATAACATCGGCGAAACTGTGTACTTGCTATACAGTACCTACCACCAATATTATTTCAAATAATATCGTCGCACTCATCAACTCAAGTTATTCATATTTTGGTATAAACTTATTTACCATTATTCCACCATTGGTATCGATTTGCTGATTGATACATTTCTCCTTCCTACAAGTATGTAGGTATATATTATTATTTAAACTATCCTATAGTAGCGTAGTGTCAATGGTGTGTGGTAGGAGTATATTCAACGGACTGGATGACAACAACAAACCGCGCCATGTTATCATCAAAATATGTACCTATTATACCTACACGAGGCTTTTGTATTCAAATATAAAACGTGCTCAAAGTAGTGATCAGGTGTCAAACGAGTGTTAGCTTCTATATAGAGTGGATATACTTACCTACACACGTTTTCATTTTTCTTCTGTGATATAAAATTTAAGTGTGATTTTTTTAGTAGTTAATGTTATTTTGCGCGACTAAAAATGGTAGCCAATAACGATGATGTGATGTTCGTATATCAACAGTGTAAATATCCAATGTTTGAAGAGTTACTTGTTAGTAAAAATAATAGTGATAATAAAGGTAGTGATAGTGGTGATAGTGAAATAAAAATGCCTGTTGCGGTGGCTGCCAGAATTAACAACATGGATAAACAAAATAATAATGTATTAGTTCCTAGAAGGATGGAATACAGGTTGGTGTTGGTTTTGAGATCAGTATTTTGTTTTTTTTATTTATGTCTATGCAACTAGAGAAAAATACTAGTGAAATATTTTCAAAAATAGATGTATGCTAAGCATAAAAATGGTGTTCTTAGAACTTACGGACTGGAATTTTCAATTTGGCAGTATCTTTTCAATCCCAAATAGTATACATAATCATCCTTGCATTCTATTAAACACTAGCATTCTTCCAACAAATATGAGTAAAAATAGAAAATATATGATCGCGAAAAACGAATTGATGATTAACGTGTGCAGTATGTTTGACGTTTGAAAACTGTCAATTCCAATGTTGCAAAAACCACCAATATCATTAACATCAATAACATTTTTTTTAAATATTCAATAACGAAAGCATAAACCAAGTAGTGGTCAGATTTTTAGTGTTTTAAAGGTACAGTTTTATATTTAAAATTTATTTTTTTCAAATACTTGCTTTAGAGCAAAAATACGTTATGGCAACTTTTGATAACGGAGGTGACAAACTTTGTCTTCAGGCATTCGAAAATATGAATTCAGTGATTGCTTTACTAGAAGATATTGTCATATTTTTTCCAAAGCAACTATTATGGAATTCATAAAATAATCAAATACTAGGAATGTTATATTGGCAGCGTTGGCAACATTGATATTAAAAGCACTTGTTGAATATACTAGCATAAGTCAATCATCAATTCGTTCAACCTCACTTTTTCGCGAACTTTTGTTTAGTATTTTCACGAATTTTTTTGCTAATTTTGAAAGATGTTACCATTTAATTGAATGCAAAGATGATTATATAATATTGGGAATTGAAAAGATACTTCCAAATCTTAAATTCCAGCTAAAAGTCCTAGAAGACAATTCTTCTCTTTTTGACCGACTTCAAAAAAAGGAGAAGGTTGTAAGATTGCTTTTTTATGGCTGTTCGCGCGTTTTGCGTAGTAAACGTACTCCGATTTAGAAGATTTTTGTTTCATTTGAAAGAAGAGAGTTGGGAAATGGTCCCATATTGAGAAAAATCAAATCCAACATCTCCTTCACTCCAAAAACCGCCCCCAAAGGGGGTGGAGGGGGCAATTTTTCTCGAAAATGTTTAAATTGTACATTTTTAAAAATAATCATACGTTTCCGCGCTACAGTCTGAAATATGTGTTTCAGCTATGGGGAAGAGGCAAATTTTTTCAACAATCGAAAATTCGTGATTTGAAAATTAAAAAGGGGACTATATCCGGAAGCTTTTAAATCGAACATTTTTTCAAAAGAGTCGAGGTTTCCGAGTTTCGCAATGGTAAAGTCTGAAATATGTGATATGCGAATTTCCGCTATGTACAAGCTAAACCTACCTATAACTTTTTGGGTATTAGTGAACGTTCAACAATTTTCATGACTAATGTTACACTCAAAAATGTGAAATAAATATTTTTTACAAAAAATTGGACCGACTTTATCAGTTGTTGCACTGAAAAATACAAAATAATATCAATTCTATTGGTGCTGGTAATTTTGAAGTTGTGCCGTTGTAGTTTGTTGTTGTAGGCACCAACTCCAAAAGAACCAGCACCAATAGAATTAATATAATTTTGTATTTTTCAGTGCAAAACTGATAAAGTCGGTCCAATTTTTTGTAAAAAATATTTATTTTTATTAACAAATCATTAAAAATAGTGTCTTCTGCCTCAATTTGATTTGTTAGGGCTTTTATAGCAAAAGCCGCTAAACTTTTAACATTTATTGAATTTTGTTTATCGATTTGAAGAAATAAGAATTATCAAAAAAAATACGATGGTCAAGATGTAAACCTGGGTCAATACGATATTTATCTGAAAGATAATTGTTGAGTATATTGGGTGATCCAAAAATGACTCTTCCGCAGTATGTTATTGAATTTGATATTATTATTTTATTATTTAATTTTTTGAATTTGATTGAGATAACAATGAGTTATATTATAAACAAATTTGACATAAGTAATGAGTGATTTTAAGCTACTAATTATATAATGACATTCACACATAATGAATTTCAAGTTGTTTTTGTAAGTTGGTTCCATTTCTAGAAAATACATTGTACTGTGATTTTGTCTGTATTTCATGCTATGTCATTGATGTCCTTGTCATTTTGCGATTCATGGTTCAGCGATTTAAAATAATTTATTTGCAAACAACATTAGTCTGGCAGGTCAATTTGAAGATTACCTGCATTAATAATTTTATTTTGTTAGCATTTATGTACATATATCTATTGGAATTATTTCAATTTAATTAATGATAATGATTCAGAGCATTTTTACATGGAGGAGGTATATAATTCGGTTGTATGTTTGGTTTTTTATGTATGGCTGCTCGCGCGTTTTGCATAGTAAACGTGCTCTGATCGTGATGACTTGATTCATTTGAAACAGGAGCGTTGACAAATGGTACCATGGAGGAGGTTATTTAAAAAAAAATTGAATATATGAAACCTCCAAATTAAAGAAGAAATTATATGCAGCAACATTCAAATTGTATGAAATATGTGTATTTCCGCCGCGATGTTTTGAAATCTCTGAATAATAACAAGGACAAGCAAAGATTATACATGGGTAATAGGATAAGTACTATCTTCTTTGGTAATAGTGAACATTCAACGATTTTAATGCCCAATGTTACTCTCAAAAGTGTGAAATAAATATTTTTTTCTATCAAAATTTGGACCTACTTTATTTGTTGGTGCAATGAAAAATACAAAATAATATTAATTCTATGTGCAGTTGTAGTTAGTAGACTTTTGGCACCAAATACGAAAGTATGTGCACTAACTAATAAAGTCGGTCCAATTTTTGATAAAAAATATAATATTTACTATGCTTTATCGTAAAAAATAAATGTACGGAATTCTCGTAGTTCTACTCGTATTTATCAATTTTTATTTCATTTATATCATTTTTAATATTTTCATTATTTTATACAAATATATAGAACGTACTTAATTAAGTAAATGTTGCTCAGAAAAATACAAAAAATATCTATTTTTTTATTGACTTAAAAAAATGAAGAAGGTATGCAATTCGGTTGTATGTTTGCTTTTTTTTATGGCTGTTCGCGCGTTTTGCATAGTAAACATACTCTGATTTTTGTTTTATTTGAAAGAGGAGTGTTGAGAATTGGTCCCATATTTAGAAAAACTCAAATCCGAAATTTCCTCCGCCCCCAAAGGGGGGTGGAGGGAGCAATTTTTCTCAATTCAATTCATTCAATTTCATAACTTTATGTCAAGCCGTTGTTGAAATATTCGGACGTTCTTTTTCGTTTGGGAACCCCTCCATATTGATATAAAAATTTTTAAGTTGTGCAACAGACGAAATATCAGTTATATGTAGATAAAACACTTTCGAGAGCAACTTCAAAATACCTGTGTGATAAAATATTGTCCGTGTAAATACATTTTGTTTGATTTACACTATATTCCTAGTCTAAAGTCTAATACAGGTAGAATAAATAATATTTTGTATTTTTTCAGAGAATGATTCATCAATCATTAAAATCATTGAGCATTTACTATATGTAAAATTCTCAAATATATAAAATAAAATTTCAACGGCATCTGAAAGAGACAAACATATCTCGGGGCATGCGCGAGCAAATAGTTTCAAAGTGGCGGCCGACCAAACGTTTGAAAAAATCTCAAAAAGTAACTACTCACTAAATTACATCCAAAATATTTTTGTGTTATAGATATGATTTGAACCTACAAATTTTATTTGAAGCGTTTTTTCAGAAAAGTGATAGCAAAAATAATAAAAATTAAAAACCAGGAAATTTACCTATCGAGACGTCGGATTTTTTTTACCCTAGTACTGCGATTTTTTATTTTAATCTCGGCTGAAAAATAATGCATAAAAGGATTCAAATTTCCTCTCAGTCAAATTTTAGGAGAAGGTCATGCTGGATTTTGAAAAGTTCAGTATGCAATATTTCTCAGAACTTCAATGAATAAAAAATCATCAAAATCAGTGTACGTTTTTTATGTAAATCATTTGAACAAACAGAGAAAATACATATTTCTTACAAAAAAATTGGACCCACTTTATTAGTTGTTGCATTGAAAAACACACAATAATAATAATTCTATTGGTGCTGTTACTTTTGAAGTTGTGCAGTTGTAGTTGTAGATTGATAACTTGTGGCACCATTTTTTTTTATTTCACACTTTTGAGTGTAAATTAGGTCACGAAAATCGTTGAACGTTAACTAATACCAAAGAAGATAGAAGTTATCCTATTACTCACTTATATTCTTTGCTTGTACTTAATTATTATTTGGAGATCTCAAAACATCGTCGCGAAAATACGCATACTTAATTATTTTAGATTCTACCATTTTACCACCGCTCTAACTCGAAAACCGTAACTCTAAGGAAAAAATGTTCATTATAAATGTTGCTACAAATAATCTGGTAGTTCATGTGGTTACCTCATATTTGCAATTTTTGAAAGAAGTTACCCCCTCCACATAGCGAAAATATGTATACATATTTGAGATTTTAACATCGCTGTAACTCGAAAACCGTAATTCTTAAAAAAAAAGTTCAATTTAAAAGTCTCTGGATATTGTCCTATCCTTGATTCTGCTACCTCAGATTTTCGATTTTCGAGAAAAATTGCCCCCTTCACCCCTTTCGGTGGTGTTTTTTAAAGGGAATGGGATTTCGGATTTGAGTTTGTATGAATATGGGACCATTTCTCAAGTCTCCTCTTTCAAATGAATCAAAAGAGAACGTTTACTATATAAAGGATTCGATTTAAAAAAATTATCTTGCTAATCAAAAATTTAGTGACAAAAGTAATTGTTTAAGAGATTTTGAATATTTTATTGCGTAAATGATTAACAACCTCTCGAAATAAATCTTGTAATTTTTTTTATTTCAATTCACTACGAATTTGTTGCCTAGATAGATGATTAGATATTATTGATTGCCTAATCATTTTTTTTATATTCAATGTCATTGAGAAGTTATATTTTTTTTACCGAATACAAGTTTTTTTTGTTGTTTATCAAACGTGGAGAAATCCTTTTACAAAAATCGAGATAAGTTTTCTCACAGCGTCACCTTATTCTTTGACGTCTCCAGATAACATCATAATTTACTCAAATGTGAAAACTTTATTAGTTGTCTGAAAAATACAAAATAATGTTAATTCTATCGAATTTTCTGTAAAAAATATTTATTTCACACTTTTGAGTGTACCTAACATTAGTCATCGTCATCAGAATCATTCAACGTTCACCAAAGATGATAATACGGAAAAACACGTATTTTAGACTTTATCACGGCTGTAACTCGGAAACCGTAATTTTATTGAAAAAACTCCAGTTCAAATGATATTACATATAATCTTTTCTTTAATTTGTTCGTCTCATATTTTCAATTTTCGAAAAAATGCTTTCCCCCCACATTGTGGAGACACATATTTCAGACTTTACCACTGCAGTAATTCGGAAATCTATGTTTTTTCGATTTATATAGCTCATTGGTTCGTAGTTTAAAAAATGATTTTATGTGGTTTACTGTCTTTAGCGGCACCGCGTCTACGTTTTAAAGGGCGCGCGAACCCTATTTTTAGCGTTCAATTAAAATTATAAATAATCCAGATAGAGTTGCGAGAGTTGGGACTTTTTTATTGTAAATTTCCTCCTCTTTAAGACTCTTTTTTTTTCTTCTGTACGTTATTCTGAATCCAATAAGCTAACGCTCGTATTTTTAGGAGCAATATCACTATTTTCACGAATTTTACCTTGTTGACCCGACTATATTATATATCCCTACTGGCCCATTTATTGATGTACGTGCCAAGAGAATTCTATCTACCATCATTGCCAATACCAACAGAATTAATATTATTTTGTTCTTTTGAGCGCCTGATTTAATTAAGTTGCTCATAGTTTTTTTTTGTTGTTGTAGAAAGTCATTTGTTTTGCATGAATTTAAGAAAAATTACTAGTCATGAAAAGTGACTCAACAGAAAATCCTGATTATTTTCCTCTTTTGTTTTAATCAATTTATGTTAATTACCTACAATGATTGAGAATTTGAACAAAATAGCAGTTAATTATTCATACTATACTTTTAAATCGTATATAATGATACGAAATCAAAAGCCATGACATTCTATTATCCAACAAGGTGATGCTAGATCGATGATTGCGCACCTATTATTTATTGTAAATTATTATACACATTTTCCAGCTTGGGAAATCCACAGGTGTAATAAATAGTATTTAATAGTAATAATAATGTCATGGACGATGTAATTTAATTTTCTATCGATCTCTTATCACACACACATACAGAGTGAGATCCGCTGTGTATTGTTTGGTGTTTTTTGAATACATTTTTAATAAGATATTTTACATGCCATTAGCATTTTAAGTGAATTCAAACAGTGGAACGAGCTATATTCTTTTTGACCGCAAAATGACCTGTTAATAACACTTTTATGGAAATTGGACCGACGTTATTAGTTGGTGCACTGAAAAGTACGAAATACTTTTACTGTTACTTTTGAAGTTGTGCAGTTGCAGGTAGATTGATAACTTTTAGCACCAACTTCACAAGTACCACCACCAATAGTATTAATATTATTTTATACTTTTCTAATAATTTACTTATAACGTCGGTCCAATTTTTTGTAAAAAATATTTATTTCACACTTTTGAGTGTAACATTAATCCCAAAAATCGTTGAACGTTCACTAATACCAATGAAGATAGTACTTATCCTATTACCCACGTATATTCTTTGCTTGTAGTTGTTATTATTGAGATCTCAAAACATCGCTACGGAAATACCTACGCTTGAGCACTTTAGTTGTTACCATTTTAACACCGATTCAACTCGAAAACCGTAACACTAAGGATAAAATGTTCATTATAAATGTTGCTACAAATAATTATGTCTTTCATGTACTGCAAACAGATTTTCAATTTTCGACAGAAATCGCCCTCTCTACATAGCGAAAATAGGTATATTTGAGAATTTAACATGCCTCTATATCGAAAACCGTTACTCTTTTGAAAAAATGTTCAATTTAAACGTTTCCGGATATTGCCCTATCTTTAATAATACCACCGCAGATTTTCAATTTTCGAGACAAATTGCCCCCTCCACCTCCTTCGGGGGCGGTTTTCGGAGGGAACGAGATGTCGGATTCCCGTTTTTTATGAATATGGGACCATTTCTCAAGCCTCCTCTTCCAAATGATTAAAATCATTAAAATCGGAGTACGATTACTATATAAAAGGCGCGCACAAACCAAAAAAAAGTCAGAAAGACAGACAGGCGCGATAGAATTTAGCCTTCAACATAATTCAGTTAAACAGGGTGATTCATTGATAATTGAGAATATTTTAACTCGTAAATCTTGGACTCAAAATATGAAGATTTGACACAAATTTTAAAAAATGCGAAATAAATTGATTACATGGTTGTTTATGTCTCTGTATTTAGTTATGGTCAACAGTTCAGCAAGACCACCAGATATCAAAACATATTATTTTTATTCCAACAATTCGAATAAAACAAGCAGGAACCTTGATATATTGAATCACAACAAATAATAATTGAAATTATGAAACAACAAAAATACATCTAGACATCACAACAATATAAGTATGTACCTAGACCATTTTATTATTTTTGTTTTAACATGTCCCCACGTTATGGAAATAATAAGCAGATATAACATATTTTAGGACGTTATTATTGTAGTTGAGCAGTTATTTGCTGTGATAAAGTGTAACAAGTAACAAATAATTCCACTATCAAAAATAAGTGCTGTAGTAACAGAATTGAAAATATGTATAATAAATTCTACGAATATAAAAACATAACGAAGTGGTGTGGATTGCATGGGGCCTAGCGCCAGGAAGGGGGGACATTTTCAATGTGGATTTTACAGTTGGCTAAAGTTGATACTTTATGCTGAGCGATCTTCATGTGGACTGGACTCGAGTAATTCTTTTATTTTTTTTGATCGACGAACCCATACGGAGGATTTTTACAATTGTCTGTTTTTCTTTTTGATTTTGATTATTCATTTGAACGAGGAGACTTGATAAATGGTCCCATATTCATAAAAACTCAAATCCAAAATCTTCTTCCCTCCAAAAAACGCTCCCGAAAAGTGTCGAGTGGGCAATTTTTCTCGAAAATCGAAAATCTGAGACAGTAGAATTAAAGATAGGTTAATATGCGGAAATGTTTAATTAGAACATTTTTTGAAAAAAGTTACGGCTTTCGAGTTATAGCGATGTTAAAATTTCAAATATGTGTATTTTCACTATGTGGAGGAGGCAATTTCTTTCAAAAACTGAAAATCTGAGGCAACCAAATTAAAGATCAGGTTATTTGTAGCAATATTTATATCAAACATTTTTTCCATAGAGTTACGGTTTTCGAGTTGCAGCAGTGGTAAAGTCGAATTATGTGTGTTTTGAAATCTGCACTGAAAAATGCGAAATAACATTAACTCTATTGGTGCTGTTAAATAATATTATTTCGTATTTTTCAGTGCACCAATTAATAACTATCTCAAAATCAGAGTAGGTTTACTATATTACAACGTGCGCACTATACCTCCTTCGTTCGGGGTTCGTCGGTCAAAAATGGTACGGAAGCCTTCGTACTTGGCAGTATTATTTATTTTGAATTGCACCAGTTAACCCTTAAATTCGCAAACAATTGTTTTTGCATTCAAAAATGTTATTTCTTAACTAATGTTTTCTTATATCTATTCCCAGTGGGACGCATATGTCCGAGCAAGCAATCCCTTTGGGGTACATATGTCCGGCGAATTTTGTTCTCAAAAAATTATTTTTTTTCTTAAATCCGTTTAAAATCAACATATTATGACTAAATAATAAAAAATACGTTAAAAAAGTAATTATTATAGAAATTTAAAATCGGGACTCAAAAATGATGATTAAATGTCATGTTTATGGTCATTTGTTTTTTGAACATATAAGCAAAGGAGGATAGAAATTTTGAGTTGTATCTTAAGAGATACAACACAAAGACTGGAATGTATAGAGTCAAAATTTTGACTCGTATCTTTAAGGATAGATACATTGGCAAACATGGTAGAGTCCTGAAAAATAACTATCTCATTTTAAAAGATTTTATTTATTAAAATGGAAATAATGAACAAAACAGTTTCTAGTAAGCACAAGTCATAATCGTACAACCGCTACAGAAAAATTGAATGTTATTTTTTATGAAATCATCGACATCTATATTAATGTCATTCTTTACATGTGTAATTTTTTTTGGATTTTTGTTACAGGACCATCCAAGACCCAGCTAGTCAGAGGCTAACATGGTACAAGCCTCCATTATCAGTACTTGTGATAAAAAAAGTAAGAGACACTGCCGTACTATCGCCCTTCGTTCAACTTGTACATTGGCTTATAGAGGTGAGTTTTTTTTTCTATTATTTTTGACCGACCGAAAATGAATTTTCTCCTGTTAAAGATTACATTATTTCTACAAAACTGTCTAAGAATTAAAAAAAATGTTCATACTTATTTTGTAAACACGTGCTTATAATTTTTAGTGTTCGCGAAATTTTAACGGTGCCTTAGCCGGTTGGGATAGTGATTTGGATGCTCGTAAGCCAAGCAAGCTGGATCCGTGGATCGAACCCCCGTGGGGGTATAAACTTTTTTTTTATCGAAATTACTTTTTTTATAATGAATAAATGATAGGCAATTCGAATTCAGAAAAAGTGAATCGACTAATAATATTTTAAATTATGTCCTTATAACTTCATGTGTAATCAACTTGACAATAGCGGATCGGTAATATCTGTATTGCTGCATCTAGCAAAGGCTTTTGACTCGGTAGGACATGCTTAGTCACTTGTGGAATCCCTCAAGGTTCAATTTTGGGCCCATTATTATTTAATGCCTATATTAATGGGTTATTGCAACTTAATATACAGGATGTTATTGTATCATTTGCGAATGACACAGTCATTATGTGTAGAGTGGTGATAGTTGGGATGAAGTTACAGTCAATGCTAAACATTAAAAATTATAATAAAATGTTTTAATTATCACATTTTTAATGTGTCTTTCAACACGGATAAGCTCCCTGTTACAGATGTAAATGTTTATTATTTTTTTCAGGAGAAACGAATGGTTGTATTTGTTGAGGCCGCTGTCATGGAAGACACAAATCTAGATCAGTACAATGCTTTCACAAGCATCAAAGATAAACTGATGTCATTCCGTGATGGGAAAGATGATTTGACTGATAAAATTGATTTTATCATTTGCTTGGGCGGTGATGGCACCCTCCTCTATGCCAGTCAATTGTTTCAGCAATCTGTGCCACCTGTGATGGCTTTTCATCTTGGTTCATTGGGTTTTCTGACGCCATTCCAGTTTGACAATTTCCAGGAGCAAGTCAATAATGTTCTAGAAGGTGAGTGCTCTTGAGAATTTTGAATCATTATTTACTTCTTATCTCCATGAGAAAACCAAAAAATCGGTCGTAAAAAAATTAATAAGTATTAATTTCCCGGGCTTGACAGCTGTCACTTGCAGATGCCAGAATAACAAGCGTAGATTATTTTTGACAAATATTTATCACTCGACTGTTTTATGAGAATCTGTCAGTTCGACTGGGACTTAAAGGTGGAGGGTTCCATACCGGCAAATCCCCAAGACATATTTCGAAGAAATTCTCTTTTTGTGCATACCTGCGGATCGATCTTGCTTGGTGTTCAGACTGGTTCTCCGTGCGAGTAGAACTCTGAGGTTGAAGGGTTCCATACTTAAGTCTTTTTATGACTTTATGTTTTTGTAGCACAGTCTACCAAAGCGTTTGGCGTGGGGAGTGCCGGGTAAAATAGATAGTTTTTAATGAAAATGCTGTATCTGACATTTATTCAGAGAATGGCAGCGATATAAGATATGAGTTGATCAATTTTGAAGTATAAAAATGAAAACGATTGTTTCTTGTGTTACAAAAACGTCTATTTCAAAACTAGAAATCCATGTTAGTTCAAAACTTTTAATAAAAATGTAATAATTTATACTCAAATGCATAATAACTATACAGGGTGGTCATTTTAAATCTACCAACCTCGGATTCATCGAATTGTGACGATTTAAGAAATATGGAAAAAATAATATCGAAAAGTACAACGTTTTAACCAAAATTTGCTTCACGTTTTTTGACCTCATGCCTCCAGAAGCAACCCCTGTAAAAATCCTAAAAAAATCCACATTTCAAGAAAGCTAACACCAAAAAAAATGTGTCACTCGATAACTCCTAATTAATTTAAAATTTTCAACTTAAAGAAGAAAGGACAATGTTAATTTTGGTTGAAATGTTTTATCCTTCGATATATTTTATTTCCGTATTTCTTTATTTTTTCAAATCATATCTTGAGAAATCTGAGTTGGGAAGTTTTAAAATGAACATCCTGTACATGCCTAAGCATCCACCTACGACATTCTTATTGACAGTTTCGACCATAGACTGTTTACATTGATGACGTTTCAAGTTGTTTGTATTTTCTATGATTTCTGGTTTTGAAATAGAAATTTGAGTAACACAAAAAAACCATCATAGCGGATTTTCATTTTTATTTCATAAATCTGGAGAAAAAAATTAAAAACTCATAAAAATCCAATGAATTTTCTCACAAAATTTTCGTATTTTCCTGCTACGATATTTTAGGTTATGTGCAAAATATGTGGTTTCTGAAATACAGAACTTGTAGAACACGCTTGTTTGATTACCCTGTATTTTTATTTTTATTTCACTCCAAGTAGTTCTTTACACAAGAGTCAATAATTTTCAAATTTTTTATAATATTTTCTAGAATATGCAATTGTAAAATGAAAAATGACTTTGTTTACTCGAATGAAACTCTATACTCCATATATTACATATTAAACTTATTAATATTATGTGTGACGTAAAGTTATTTACATGTTTAATAACAACGGTCATTGAATTCTAGAAACAATACTGATGATTTGAATATTTACATTTATGAATATAAAATATAATTTTCTATTATGCTGTTGTTTCTTTTTTTTCTGTAGGAAATGCTTATCTGTTTTTAATAAATACACTTCCTCGAACTGTTCGAATTGAGTGAATGTAAAAATTGACAATATCTCAATGTGGCTTGGCAACTTACTGAAAAATACCAATATTGTCATTCACGCATACACTATCCCATATAAATGATCAAACTCTTCTTTGCCATTTCGAATTCACTTAGTGAACCCGGCTTTTTGTAGCAAAAAGAGATACTCTCTGGATCGATATTCCATGCATTATTTATTTTATAAATACAATAACATCAATAGACTACAGTTACTTGCTGATATCACCATTCTAAACAGAATAGAAATAAAAAGTTTTAATCGGGTGAAATATAAGATTATGTCATACATATTCCAGTTAAAAGTCGTAAGCCCTAAGAACAACATTTTTCCCTTTATTTATTAATAAATCATTACAAATAACGTCTGCCGCCAAAATTTGATGCCTTCTTAAACCTCCTTTTGCCAACATTTCATTTTTAGCGCTCTTATAAAAAAAGCCGCTTAACTAGACTTTTACCTTTTTAGGTTAGGTTATGTCAGACGAAATTAGAATAGGTTTATATCTGTATGTTTGCTTCTTTTTTGTATGTATGGATGCTTGAACGTGGGTTTCGAATAGTAAACATCCTCTAATTTTGATATTTTGTTTCTTAAAATAATATTATTTCACCTGTTAAAGTTGGTGCCTAAAGTTTTCCATCTACCTATGATTACCACACCAGCACCAATAGAATAAATATTATTTTGTAATCAATTTCTTATCTATCAAAGTCGATCGCAGTTCTTGTGAAAAGTTATTTTTTTGAGTCCAGTGACCATTTTCTTTAACAAAATTGTATCATTAATTTCTTTGCAGGACACGCTGCGCTAACATTAAGAAGCCGTTTACGTTGTATAATTATGAAGAAACCCGATCAAAATGCATCTGGAGAGAAATCTAAAATAACAAAAATACCCACAAATTTACTGGTGCTAAACGAAGTTGTCGTCGATCGAGGGCCATCTCCATATCTGTCAAATATTGGTAAGATAGAGCCTTATTTTTGTTGAACTATAGTCTATTTAAATGAACAAACCGTGAGATTACATAATCAGCTAGAAACTTTTTTCGTGACTTTTTTTATTGACATTCCAACATAATTTTACATTGATTGATGTCTATATGTATAATCTGGCTGTTCCAAAATTCAAAACATTAGCCTGGCCAGGGTTAAAATGGCCGTCGAAAATTGACAGATATATAGATTCAATATAGGAATATGACATTGACAGATGACATAATTTAAGCCTGGCCAGGCTAATGTTTTGAATTTAGAAACACACTGTTCATATATACAATTGTTTTGGAATTTATCAGTTTAAATTGTACAGAGTAGTCCGGATTGGACACCTTTGATAGGAACCACCTATTTCTAGAAGAATTAAAAAAAAATTGTTAGAAGATGCCGAAAACTGCACCTCGATATCTTGACTTGTTCAAAAGATTAAAACAAATCCTTGTTAATTTTGTGTATTTTTGACCAACCCCCGTTTCTTATTTATTTATGAAGATTTCTTCTTTCAGAAAAAAAATTCTTCAGGTACTTTTTTTGGCGGCAATCTAATGGTGTTCCTATTTTTTTTACTTGACAACATGTTTATCAACTTATAAATAAACATGTATTTCCTTTTTTGGACCACCCTGTATATTTTTGGATATTTGTCTTCCAAATGAGATTCTCTTTTCATTTTACTTTAGTTATACTACAACTGCATTCAATTCCATGCGATGAATTTTGCGTGGTGCGCGTACAAACATACAGACAGACAGACAAAAATTCAAAAAAATGTTTTGGTTTCTGTTGCTCTAATAAAGATCCCCCATGTTATTTTTTCTTAATTATCTTTAATCTACAGACATCAGCCTGTTACAATTTTATTATAGGTATATGTAAAGATATTCTGATCGTCGAATGTGACAAATGATTATCATAACCTATCATCAGTCAATGTCAGTTCTAGGAGTTGACAACTTTGGACATTTCAGCCTCACTTGTGACGCAATTATGCAACTGGTTACTTAAATTATTGAATATTATAGTTTGCTAACTATGGGGCGACTGTGACTAATTTGTTGGCTCTTTTTTTTTGCGTTTACAGATCTATTCTTGGATGGCAAGCACATAACATCCGTACAGGGTGATGGTTTGATAGTGAGCACACCTACCGGAAGTACTGCGTACGCTGTAGCTGCTGGTGCTTCAATGATCCATCCCAGTGTGCCGGCCATTATGGTTACACCAATATGTCCACACTCATTGAGCTTTAGGCCTATCGTTGTGCCAGCTGGAGTGGAATTGAAGGTAATGTCCATTTTCAAGAGTTTTCATATCTTCATCGTCGTAAACACAGATATTATTTTGAGAGAAATGGAAGAAATCAAACGTCCAACTAACTAATTTTGATTTAATTTCTTTTTATTTGATATTTGATTTGAAGTGATTTGATGATGAGGTTTTTTAATCTAATATGTAAAATGTAATGTATTTGAGATAGCATACAATTATCATTGATTTTTTTTTCTTAGATTTCTGTTTCACCAGATAGCAGAAGTACTTCGTGGGTCTCGTTCGATGGTAGGAATAGGCAAGAGCTCCTACATGGCGACAGGTAATTTTATTTTTGTAGAAAAGTATTTAACAGACATCCGTTGTTATGAAATTTTCTCTAAAATAAAATTCGTTTAAATGGTAATTAGTTTTTGAAGTGGAAGTGAAAGTGGAAAATCAAAATAAACGAGACAAAAGCCACTTTTAACTTTTACTTCACCTGACTGACTTTAGATTTAATTTATGTAATGCGTTCCAAACTGAGAATACAATGTGTAGTCTTATGAAGCGCCCACCAGGTCCGGTCTGAGCTCGCCGCTTGGGTTTTAATTTTATCTCGACATTTCTATATTCAATAATGAACAATAATGAATTTAACAAAATACAGTTTAAGTTAAGGTACAGCTTTCTCAGAGCCAAACGCAGTTTAAGTATACTAGGAATGCTCTGCCATTTGTTTTTATTCATTTTTTTTGTTTCATTCTAGTTTAAGAATTACCACATCGATATACCCAGTACCAAGTATATGCGCCAACGATCAAATATCCGATTGGTTTGATTCATTGGGCGAATGTCTGCACTGGAATGTGCGGAAAAGACAGAAACACCTCGATGAATATACTGACCTTACACATTCCAGTTCGAATGACACATTAGATTCATTGGATCGAGAATTGTTGGAGAAGGAAGAAAAATCCTCATTATAAAAACAATGAAACTGGACAATAATAATAATAGTAATAATAAATCTAAAAATGTTTTGTGGATCAATGATGTCCATTTCACTTTCCATTGTAGAAAAAACACAGACACACACTGGAATGTTGAATCTCAAAAACATCTATGCAGCAGTATTTCGAGCAATATATTTAAAAAAATTAAATAATTGTTTGTACAATCAAATTCAAAAGGGCAAAAATGCAGTCGCCGAGACTGTTGATAGTACATAGTTGAAAGTGATAAAAATCTATTCTACACATAATAATATGTTGTAAATATACATATATAAATAAATATATTTTGTCTACAAGCCTTGGTAAGGGTCATTTAGCTACTAGAAGATTACATAAAATTGTGGTCGATTTGTTGGTTTTCTAGTTGTAATTTTTCTTGCGAGTCGACATTGTAATAGTTGGAAACTTTTTGTACTTTTGGCAGTGACGTTTTTTACAGATAGAGGAAAGCGTTGTCAGGACCAATAATTAATTATTGTTAATATTGTGCCAACCAAAAAAAAAGTATAAATTCTATTTATTTGTAATTATTCAAAGTTTAAATAAAATTGTTATTTTATATTGTTTACCTTTTATTTCCTGTATAATGCTATACAATTTCGAAGGCGGACATTAGCAAAATCCCCTAAAAATTACTGGTAAAAACTTTATTCATTTACTTTAGTTCTCTCAATAAGACGTTGGTTTTCGGAAAATCACGAATTACGTGTTTCCTTAATGGTTTCTAGCATAGACATCTGAACACCTAGACCACGCATAGCCTCTTTCAGAGCGATCTAACATCTCAAGATCATTATTCTTGAGAGAGAGAGAGAGAGTCTCGAAGCTATTGACTTTTGAATAATTAAGAGTTCATTAGTAAATAATGAACTGTTAATTTGGCATTTTGTGTCTTGTGTTTGAAAGCATGCCACAAAGAATAAATTTTAATCGCTTACGCGAATGTTAAAAGTCTCTCTCAATTTTAAATTTTGAAGCAAAGGAATTATTTTTAGCCATTCCTTATACCTTGATCATTATTCTTCTGGTTCATAAAGGTTCGTGTAGGACTGATACGATTAACATATTTGCCAAACTTCTTATTTTTCATGGCTACTTCTGATTTATAGAGTAATAACCAAAGACATTCAGACGTAATTGAAAGGTGGTCGTTGAAATAATTATTACTGATTATTCAGAAACACCTGCAGATTAAATTATGTACCAAATTTATATTTTACAACACAAAATATTTGTGACATAAGGGGTCATCAGTCGATATCGATCGATTGAGTAAAGTGCGGCAACACAGGAAAATATAATTTCGGTGTCCGTATGAATTCGTCAGCTTTCGTTGCTAGTCGGAATATTGTTGTTCCTTGTTCTATTCATAATTTGAGTGTTGCTACTACGTTTTACAAATTTATACGCTTCTACACAGGTACACTGTTGCCAAAATTTCCTATAGGAAAGTTTTGTCTCTCTCTTACACATGGAAAATACCAAAACAATTCTCTAACAATAACAGATCGCCTTTGGATACATGTTATGAATGAAATGCTTCGTCTAGGTGTTCAGATGTCTATGGTTTCTAGGTAGGAGTACTCCGACGAAGTTACAGGTCGAAATGTCTAATTATTTTCCGTATAGAATAGACCGTATTCTGACTTTTTCAGTGATCCAACTAACCAAGTCTGTCCCCAAATAATATTATCAATTCTGTTAGTGCTGGTATTTTTGAAGTTGGTGAAGTCTTCTATCTAATTACAATTGCACAACTTCAAAATCACCAGCACCAATAGAATTAATATTATTTTGAATTTTTCATTGTACCACCTGATAAAGTCGGTTCAATTTTTGGTAAAAAATATTTATTTCAGACTTTTGAATGAAAATAGTACCCATGTATATTCTTTGCTCGTGTACTAGTTATTATTCAGAGATCTCAATAGATCGCGGCGGAAATACGTATATTTCAGACTTTACCACAGCTGTAATTCAAAAACCGTAACTTTTTTGAATAATTTCTAATTTAAATGTAGCTTTGTATAATCTCTTCTTTAATTTGGTCATATTTTCAATTTTTGAAAAATCTCGCCCCCTTTACATAGCGGAAATACACATATATCAGTCTTTAACAAAAACTTGAAAAAAATTTCAATTTAAACGTTACCGGATAACGTCACATCTTTAATTCTGCCGTCTCAGATTTCCGATTTTTAAGAAAAATTGCCCCCTTCAAGGACGTTTTTTGGAGAGAATGAGTGATGCAAAATGCACGAACAGCCATACCATGAACAAATATAGGGAGGACGAGTAACACGAGTAGTGGGAGTAGCACAAAAAACATTGGGTTATCTATCGTATGTCATTTCGGTAGGTTGCGCAAAATCACGCTGCGCATCCTTATGTAGTATGGGCGAAGGAAGCTTAAATACAACAATAGACACTCAGTGAAATACTGCGCAACATACCAAATTGACAACTTATCACGGGACGTTATTTCAGCCACTTCTGCTTACAGCATACAGAGTTAGTCATCCTCCCTTTATATTATTCTTGAGCCATACATTCAACTGAATTGTATACGTGCTCCTTTTTTGCGGTTGGTCAAAAAATTCGGGCCATCTAGAGTACGGATGCCGAAGCGCAGCTACTTGGATAAAGATCTCTATAATTTTTTATATTACATGATTGAGTTGATACCATAAGCGATTACCAGATATCCAACACGTTTTAAAAATAGATTGTAACAAATATATTACACACTCAAACGTTCAGATATCATTTTTGTAAATCTCAAATATAATAATGAAATCGTTTGTGACTCTGCTTTTTCCAAAAAATCAAAATTGATTTCAAAATTTGAAGATTTAAGACAACTAACGCAGTGGTGTTAAGTTAAAGTCAAATAATTAAAAATCTAATTGCTCATTAATTATTAACTCACAAACAAAAAGAAAAGTGTTACAAACACTTACAAACGATTGCCATCAATAGAAATTAGAAAATATATTTTTTTAAAATTCGTGTTGGCTATCTGGTAGTCGCTGTAAACCGATTAGCCAACACGAATTTGAAAAATTTATATTTTTAAATTTCTGTCGATACAGAGCATTTGTGAGGCGCTTGTGAATCAATATTTAATGAGTTTAATAATTAACACCGATGAGCCAACGCGCCTTGAAAATATAAACTTACATTCTCTATTTTTTACTCAATTTATCAGAAATTGTTTGTGAAACTTATATATAATAATGAAATCATTTGTGACTCTCTATTGTTTTAGAAAAATCTATATAAATTTCAAAATTTGTGAGCATAGGCAATCAACTATACACCACTGTAATAAATATAGTTTGTCTATGGAACCGTATGGAACGTCACAATACAACATAATATAGGTGTGGGTACTTTTTAAGTTGTGCAATTGTAGTAGATATCGGACTTTTGGCACCAGCTTTAAATTAAAATTAATATTTTTTTGTATTGTCATGTTTTCCATACACAAACTATATTTATTGACGTTTCACGGTGTTGTTAGTTGCCTAGGCCTGAAAATTTTGAAATCAAATTTAGTTTTTTCTAAAACAATAGAGAGTTACAAACGATTCAAATATTATATTTGTGTTTCACAAACGATAAATTGAGTAAAAATAGAGAATGTTAGGTCTATTCTCAAGACGTGTTGGCTAATCGTTAATTATTTAACAATCTAATAACTCATTAAATATTGAGTCACAAAAAAACAAACGCTTCACGATCTGTATCAATAGAATTTTAAAAATTCTTCAAATTCGTGTTGGTGGCCCTCAGAGGAGGCAATGACGTAGGTGCGTATCAAATCTAAGACGATGGTTCTCTCACTAATTATAAACGACCCACCACAAAAAATGTAAGGTACCGTAGCACTACCTTCAGAGCTCGTGTGGAAAAGTGCAAGTTGTATTCTTTTAGTAATTTTGTAGAATTGGCCCCCTCTGTAATAAATGTCACGAGCCGCCACTGACCAAATAGAGGTGAACAACAAACCATCAACCTAACCTATTTTGTCTATGAAAACATCATATTCTCCGTATATAAATATTTTATCTATGATCATATCTATTTTACCGGTTAATCTAAATTGTATTACATATTCACTCACACCGCTCTTCCTATTGGTTTCCCAAGTGACAAAGAAGTACAACAAATCTCTTGTTAAATAATATTTTTCTGCATATATGTTTCACCATTATCTACTAGTATTTCTCTCAGAAGTGGTTTTATTTGTATTATTTTGTTACAGACAGATTTCTTTCGTATATAAAGAGATCCTTTGAGTTTACCTTTCAGTGTTTGTATTCTCACAAGATTCTTTACATCAGAGACAAAACTAGCATCTAGCCCGTAGAAGATTTTTAAATTTATAGCTGTTGGAGTGTTTCTTCATCGCCAGCCAATTTATTTGTTGTTCACCTCTATTTAACGCCATTTATTGGCGTTTTACTTTCGCCAATTTGGTATGTGGTATGAGTTGACTAAGTGGTAGATACATATTTATCTCTTATACCTCACAAGAGGTGTAAGAAAAGTAGTATTTTTTCTGTAATATGAACAGGATTGTTTGTTTATTAAGAAAAGTAGTCGATATGTCTAGATATTTGAAGGTCGTAAGGGAATTCCAACAATATGTATAAGCGAAAACTTAGAGGCCGTTTATTTTGTACATATATACGAGGAGCATTAGAAAAATATTCAAATTTTGATACGAACGAGGAACCCTGGCTCTTACAAGTAGAATGATAGGATTAAAGATACAGAAATGAAAACATCGTGGTGACATTATAAGATTTTCATAGAATACTGTTTATTAATAATTTTCAACACTTTATATAAAATATTATAATACATAAGTATGTCTTCTATTTACAATAATAAATAATAAAATAAGTTCTTTATTTGGCCAGCAACTCACTTTACATTAAAAGGTTAACATGTTTAAAAATTCGACGTAAATAAAACTCGATCTCTTGGTAAAGAATTTAAAAATATTAAATTCTGCAGCCATAATTCAATAAAAGAAAAAATATTATGTTAGTCAACATGAATTTTAAATTCATTCTGAAATATTAGAAAATGATCAAATTAAAGTTTTTTTTTTCAAAAACTCAAGTGGTTAAAACTTTTTCAAATTTATGTACCTGATTCAAATACGAGTCAGTGTTAACAAGTCTTTTTGGTAAAATTTTTGTTGCACTTGTTCTATTAGTCTCATGCTGTTGTTCGTTTTTATTTTCAAAATATTTACAAATCTCTCTAACAACAATGTGCGAATTCAAATTTGACAAATCATGCAGTGATCTGGCTCGTTTCGTATTTGTATCTATGCGCAGTGAGACATCTTCAGTACTTCTAACTTTGCGTCCCAACTTGGAGAGCGATTCGAATAGATAGAGTTTCTCTTTGACGGGCACATAATTTTCCACGTTCTGGCATTTTTTCATCAAATCTTTGACATTCTCCACTTGTACAGCTTCGTCATTAATTATGATTTGCGATGGAACGTCTTGATGACTTGTGTTTTGGATGTTGTCTTTTTTTTGGCAAAAAGTGTTTTTGCACTTTTCATTCACTTCATTTGGAGCAATTATTCTATTGGCTGGGATCGTATGGATATTTGAATTGCAGTCTTTTTCTTCATAATACTTTTTTTGGTCACCTCTTTTCCAACATTCGGCTATGGTGAATATGTCCAAATATTTGATGGCGTCCAGTGGGGTTTGTCGGATCAATTCAATGGCTATGGCCTTCACCCATTCGTCGAAAGTTCTTTGATTTGGAAACTGAAATAGAAAAAAGAAGCTTAGAGATCAAAATCAGTAAGTACTACAAATGCGTATCATTAAGTAATAGTAATATGTAGTGTTAAATACTTCAATATAAAATAGGAGTTTTTATTGAAAAATTTTAAACGTTTAAAATCTTTTTAGTGAAAAACGATTGTTGAATATCATTCGAAAATATATTTTGGAAGCACTAATATATAATTATTGTATTCTTCGGGAACAGCTTATATACAATAGATTCGAAAAGAATCTAAAAAAATAAACTTTACTAGAAAGGCGTTTTGAACTTTATATTAAGAGTTGGATTGTTAATAATTTAGAATTTCTGTATTAATATTTTTATTTGTCTTCTAAAACATCGAATTTCTAACAGTTGCTCGAGATTCATGCAGGAAATTTACCAAAAACAAAATTATTGCATTTTCTCTAAAGAAGCACTCTAGTCGGTCTGGAATCGGCTATAAAAAGAACAGAAAGCAGTCCCACAGTCGTTTTTTTTAATCGTTGACCAGCTGACGATGTTGCTGAACTTTCTTCTAAATGAATAGCAGAGATATCATCATTAACTGATAATACTATTAGATCGCCATTAGAATGGCATAAATGAAAGAAAAAATAAATAAAAAAAAGGTCATTAATTCATCTTACGTAAAACATTGGCATAATTAGATATATCATAATAATATACCAAAACAATATATTATTAAAATAAGGTTATGGTGGCCGTACCCACCTTTTCCAATTGACTTTTTCTATTCGATATATACAGGGTGACCGTACAAAAGCTAATACAGAAACCCAATACATATTTCAATGGCTAAGAGCCAGAATAAACAGATTTGATAAAAAATTACAAATACAAAAGGTGTTTAGATAAATATTTTTTTACAAAAAATTAAATTGGACCGACTTTATTAGTTGGTGCACTGAAAAATACAAAATTATATTAATTCTATTAGTGGTATTACTTTGGTTAGTTTTGCAGTTTCAGTTAGATTGATAAACTTTTGGCACCAACTACCAAAGTACCAAGCACCGATTGAATTAATATTATTTTGTATTTTTCAGTGCACCAACTAATAAACTCGGTAAAATTTAAAAAAAAAAATATTTTTTAGTCGATAAAAATTGGTTTATAGTACAAAAATTTAAAAAAAGGTATCCTTTTTAAGACTAGATTTCTTTTATAGATTTATTTTAAGAACTCACTGTAGTTTTTAATAATAACCTTAATAGGACTTATGTCTCATAATCATATATGTACATATTTATATTTGACCGATTTTTATATATAGTTTTTTTTGTAATATTTTTCTACGTTTTTTAATTATCTACCGCAAGCCCAAGTACCTAAGAAAAATATTGTAATTGTGTAAAATTTTGGTGGTGGATTTTCAACAGAAGTTTTACGTTTTAGCATCCCACGAACCTAAAAAAATCTCGTATAGTTCTCGTAACTCAACTTATTTTAATTTCAGAAAGATGTGACAGCATTTTCTTGGCACTTTTTTTTGATCCACCCTGTATATTGTATCCACAATAATAAGGATGGCTCTTGCTGTCTCTTAAATAAGATGGTTTTGCAAGAATAAACAATGAATGTTTCTAATGATAGGTAACTAGGTGTTTTTTTTTCTTTCTAAATGGAATTGTGTTGGAACTTTTGTCCTTGCAAAAATTCTTAAGAAAGAGAGGAATAAAAAATAGTAAAAGAGGCAAGTCGCTAATAATGTCGTGAGTAGGATGAGTCCAACGTGATGACTACGTTAATATTTATAATATTATACACCAGTTTACATAACAAGATAATGGGTATATCATTATATAGGGTGTTCTTGCTAAATACCAAGCGATACAAAAAAAGATTCAT
This sequence comes from Crioceris asparagi, assembly GCA_958507055.1. NCBI lineage: Eukaryota > Metazoa > Arthropoda > Insecta > Coleoptera > Chrysomelidae > Crioceris > Crioceris asparagi. The sequence continues at coordinate 2,944,175 of OY293827.1, forward strand.
TCAAAATGTGGCCATGTAACATGGGAACTGATCTTTGCTTGAATCATCTGAATATTGACACATCACTTGTCAATTTATCAGCATCGAAAAAAATATTCAAACCAACTTTATTAGTTGGTGCACTGAAAAATACAAAATAATATTAATTCTATTGGTGCTGGTACTTGCAAAGTTGATGCCAAAAGTTATCAATCTAACTGCAACTGCACAACTTAAAAATTACCAGTACCAATAGAATTAATATTATTTCGTACTTTTCAGTGCACCAACTACTAACGTCGGTACAACTTTTTGTACAAAACAAACCAAGAAAAAGCGAAATCAAAATCCATCTCCTTATGCAAAGGAGAGTTACATACTCACAAACTCACAAACATACAAGTGAAGTTAATATAAGCGTGTTAAAAATATTGCATATATCTTCGCTTCCCAGAAGACGTGCAAATCGACTTCCTAAATATGTATAAGCTTATTGTTTTCTCCAATACTATTCCGTTATGCATTGCTGAGTTTATTAAACCATCTTTAATTAAATTAGACTGCATTAGATTCCGCAATATTTGGATTCTTATTGTGTTTGTCTACGAATAATATTTGGTTTAAACTTTTCAATAGAATATTTCAAAAAATCATACAACAGTTTCTTCTAAAGAAAAAGTATTTCAACGTCGATTTTAGTTTATAAAAATCTACAATAGAACATACAAATATCAATGTATGTTTGGTTGTCTCATTGCCACTATATTGTATATCAATTAAAAATGTATTGAGAATTGCAGCGTTGCCACATTTAGCTCATGTGATATCACCTTTTTATTATTTTATTTTGACGTGACAACATCCTACACGAAGGGTAGTATATTCAAAAAGTCAAGCTAAAAATAATACGTCTATCATTTTAACTTTTACTTGGAAACATTCAATATCTTTATAATACTTATTATGTGGATTAACACTTTAGCTGAGAGGTATATTTTCCAGAAGATTCATAAAATATTACTTCAAAAGCAGGTAGGTATGTTCCTTGATAAAAGTCTAGTTTAGCAGCTTTTGCTAAAAAAGAATGCGAAAAAGTAAGGTTAGATGAACACGGAGATCATTGAAGAATATTACTGATGTTCGACATATTGATTGACTTGACAGAACAAATCAATCAATCAAACATCAGTATCTTGTGGACACGACTGATTACTGATGCATCGCTTAACTCATCTGTCAAACTGATTTGAAATAATTTAATTCGGCAATTAAACATATTAGAGGAATTGTAAAAATGGAAGAAGAAACAGTGTATTTTCTGCTCAATATATTTATAATGAAAAAGATTATGTGGTAAATGGAACGTTAGATGTCCATAATGTTACACGATTATTTACTGATAACTATAATATTACAGACGTCAAATTTTTGATTGTAAGCGATTGGCAATCAGACACTGCTGTGGACACGACCATTGTTTATCGTGTCGATAGAGCTTAGAGGTTAGGCGGGGAACTGTTTCATGCCAATGCTTAAGTTCCACAACCAAAACTTATAACTGTTATTTGCATGAATGTAAATGAGTCTCTATGGTTCCATGTCCAAATAAAAATTTCTCAGATTAATTAGTCTGTGGATTATATCAATTGGATCAGTATTGAAACTTCAAAATCAAAACTAATTAAGAACGTATTATTCTATTTACCTGCATAGTAAGTACCACATTGATGCCGCGACACAACGATAGACTATTGGGCAAAGGTCCGGCCTTGAGACTGAGATGCCTGAGGGGCAGCCTTAGCTGGATGGGTCCATTGTTACTGTCATTATTTTTGGCTGGTCCTCCGTTCACCAATAGCTGGCCACACCTGATAGATGCTCGTCGTGGCCACCAATTCCTCTCTTGGCCATATCGCAACAGCAATTCACCTGAATGCAAAAAAAAACATCTTTATTTTTCAACAAACCGTTCAAGAATATGACTTTTATTTTTCTCTCCGGAAATTGCTGAAGAGATGGTAAAGGGCATAATTTTGAAATAATACTATTGAAGTCACAAATTATTGTAAAAACAAAACATGACAGCCACCTACTAGTTTTTTTGATTTTATTTACGGAAGATTGCATTTTTTTTATTAAGAAACTATTACTTCTAAGTACACAACAAAAGAGTTAAAAAGTTTTGCAATAAATTGTCCTTTTCAAGATATGATAAATTTTATTTCTTCAAAAAGTTCTGATAAAAAATGGAATAGAGGTTGCGTTTCACCTCTTTAAAAGATCAAAACAAACTTGAAAAAATATTCACAGGTATCTTAGACATTACTACCGCTGTAACTCGAAAACCATAACTCAATGGAAAAAATGTTCAATATAAATGTTGCTACAAATAAACTGGTCTTTAATTTGCCATTCTCAGATTTTCAGTTTTCGAAAGAAATTGTCTCTTCCACATAGCGAAAATTCACATATTTAAAATTTTAACATCGTTGAAACTGGAAAGCCGCTCTTTTGAAAAAATGTTCATTTTAAACTGAAACGTTTCCGGATATTTTCTTATCTTTAATTCTACCATCTCGGATGTTCCATTTTCGAGAAAATTTTCGCCCCTCCAGACGGGGGAAGGAGTTTTTGGATTTGAGTTTTTATAAATATAGGAGAGACTATTGCTCCCTCTTTCAAAAATCATCAAAATCCGAGTACAGCGCATGCACAAAACTAAGCAGACAGTCGAATTGTATACCTCCTCCTTCGACGGTCAAAAATAAGAAGTTTTAGTCGATGTAGCAAAAATATACAGTGCGTTCATAAAGTATGGAAACGCTTCATTAACTTCTAAAATATTAACATATAGAGAAAAAGCTCTGACAGGTCGATTTTCGATTTTGATTTTCTACTTTTCTATGCAAATAGCATAATTTTATCCCCTCCACCTTCCAAATTATGACGACATCATTAATTTTTTAAAATGGGAAGACCATAGTTTTATATTATAAACGGCAAACTGGCAATTTTTTGAGCTCAAAAATACCAAATACACGGGTATTAACATAAAAATATGTGAAATACAGGGTGCTAAGAAATTAATATATTTTCATTTGCTGCTTTCAATTTTCAATAATAACAAAAATATTAATATGCAGTGGTAACTAAGAATTTATTAATTGTTGCTAGGGACTCCGATTCAAACGCATACTTGTTTTTATGCATAATTTGTATAAAATTGAAAGCAGCAAATAAAAATATATTTTTACTTTTACTTTTTTAGCACCGTGTATTTATTTATGTCAATACTTTGGTATTTGGTATTTTTGAACACAGAAAATTACCAGTTTTCCGTTTATAATATAAAATTATGGCATTCCCATTTAAAAAAATTAACGATGACGTCATAACTTGGAAAGGGGAGGGGATAAAATGATGCTGTTTGCATATAAAATAAGAAAATCAAAAATCGACCTGTCCAAGCTTTTTCTCTATATGGTAATATTTTAATAGTTATTGAAGCGTTTCCATACTTTATGAACGCACTGTATATCTATTTTCTTTGTTGATTCATTTTCATTAGTAATAGATGATTATTTATGATTGTACCCTTCGGTGGTATGCCCCACATTTTCTTACAAAAGTGTTATTTATGCACAACTATATTTGCCAATGCAATAAAATGTTTTATGGAATATAGGAAATGCCTTAATTTCTATGCTCTTTTCAAATACTTCCGGCCGCCAATAACACCTGGCAGTGCTCGATTATGAAAAGTGAATCATTGCCGTTTATTTCTAATAATCTCAGCAATAATAGTCGATAAATTATTATGCATATACAAACGGATCTCTCTGAAAAGGTCTTTACAAAAAATCCTACCACATATATTACTGAAATTCTCTGAACGTTGGTACCTATGGTTTAAAACAATTATTGGCTGTAGTTACTGTAATAAATATTTTTTTACAAAAATATGGACCGTCTTTTTGACCGACAAATCCCGAACGGAGGAGGATTTTCTTTTTTGGTTCGTACGCGCCTTTTATATAGTCAACGAGCTCCGATGTTGATGATTTTTGATTCATTTGAAAGAGGAGGCTTGAGAAATGGTCCCATATTCATAAAAACGCAAATCTGAAATCTCCTTCTCTCCGACAACCGCCCCCGAAGGAGGTGGAGAGTGCAAATTTTCTCGAAAATGGAAAATCTGAGGTGGTATAATTAAAGATGAGACAATATCCGGAAACGTTTATATTGAACATTTTTTTAAAAGAGTTACGGTTTTAGCGTTAGAGGCATGTTAAATTCTAAAATATGTGTATCTTTGCTACGTGGAGGGCGATTTCTTTCGAAAATTGAAAATCTGTGGGTACTACATGAAAGACCTAAACATTTGTAGCAACATTTATAATGAATATTCTTTCCTTAGAGTTACGGTTTTCGAGATACAGCGGTGGTAAAATGGTAACATCTAAAATACTTATGCCTATGCCTCCTCCTATTTCCGCAGCGATGTTTTGAGATCTCAATAATAACAACTACAAGCAAAGAATATATACGTGGGTAATAGGAAATAGGAAAAAGTACTAGGTCATTGGAATTAGGAAACGTTCAACGATTTCCGTGGCTAATGTTACACTCAAAAGTGTGAAATAAATATTTTGTACAAAAAACTGGACCGACGTAATTAGTTGGTGCACTGAAAAATACGAAATAATATTAATTCTATTGCACAACTTCACAAGTACCAGCACCAAAAGAATTAATATTATTTTGTATTTTTCAGTGCAACAACTAATAGAGTCGGTCCAATTTTTTGTAAAAAATATTTATTCACTATTAGATAGATAGATAATCATTTTATATTGCTTGCACTACTAGGGGAAAGGAAATGAAATAAGATTTCACTTTCTTGTGTGCATATATATATATATATATATATATATATATATATATATATATATATATATATATATATATATATATTATATATGAATTATTATTCTATGGGAAAGTATAAACACCGTATTTTCCAAAGTACAAAGAAAAAACAGTAGCTAACTACATAGATGGTGCACCAATTCGAGACCGCAATTTATGCAATAATAATAATTCCTTTATGCTTCAAGGAATTACCTATAATATTGTTGCTATATAAATAGAGGTTAATTTAGTAACTCTACAAGCTGTAAGATCCTCTTTAGACATACATTTTTAATTATAGATCAATTAATTAATACAGTTAAAATGGATGATGTGCAAAATTTTGTGAAACCTAGATGATATATGTTCCTGCATATTGAAATAATTTATAATGATGTAATGTGATATCTATTTGAAAGAAGAACCGTTGACCGTTTCATTTTCTTTAGCCTTCTTTCTAATGTCATACTAGCTGTTCTACCCGGCACTTCCTTGGCAAAAACTTCAGTAGTTTGTGGTACGAAAACATAAAGTCATAAAAATCTGGAGTATGGAACCCTTGCACTGAAGATCCATCCACAGACATGCAACAAGAGATAACAGCATGAGCATCTCTCCTACATATGTCTTAGGGATTTTCCGGTATGGAACCCTCCACCTTCAAGTCCCAGTTGCACTGACAGACTCTCACAAATCAGTCCAGTGACATACTATACACAAATATAGCGAAAAATCCACGAAAATAAAGCCATAAAACTCAGAGAAACCTGATTGAGTATTACAGGTATGGAACCCTCCACCTAGGAAGCCCAGTCCACTTATGGGCACAACCAAATCATTTAAATAACATTCTACATACATACATGGTAAAAAGATGATTAAAATCTAGCTATAGAGTTCAGAAATATACAATAGACTTTCAGGTACGGAACCCATCACATAGCGTCCCACGGGCATTGAAAGTATGACACAGTACCTTCACTTAAAGTATGATAAAAATCATAAAAATATATGGAGCAAAATTTTCGCATGTATTTTAAATTCACCCTGTACAATTCTGTGCTGTTCTCATTTCTGCACTCAAGCATTGTGACAATTGAATATGGTCAATTATTAGTAATAGCATTTAACCTAGTTTCGGATCTTCAATAATTCAATTATACCAACTAACATCAAAGTGTATCTGGTTTGTTTATTGAAGAATTTTCAATTATTTGGAACTGAGAATCAATCGAGGAGTTGAAGGAAATATATACATACAAAAGAAAGAAATGCAAATTCACTTTACTGGAAACTGGAACTAAGAGTCAATTGGAACTGTTTATAAAATAAAGCTTACAATAATAATTCTCTCCAATCTAGTAAATGTATCAGTATTGTGGAAAAAAAAACTGTAAATTCAACATTGTCAGGCGGCTCTAACAACTATGACAAATATGTATTATGGTTCAATTTTTTTAACCATATGAGAAATACCACATTATATCGATAATTTCTAGAGTATATCAAAATAACTGTATATCAAGTATAACGAAGTAATTTTTAAGCAAGAATATGAATTGGTATAAGAATAAATGAGAAATGAGTTTTACTTTCCTACGCTACTATAGTAGCTGTATAAGGAAAGTATTGTAATGTGAAATTTTCGGTATCGAGATTTTTACAAATGTTGACGTTTCAGAGTTTTTTAAGTCTAATAAATATATTTTCGGCCATTGGTCTGTCTGTCTGTCTGTCTGTGACAGCATTATCTCGGGAACGGATCGGTGTATTTTATTGCTGTAACTGGAAAACCGCAACTCCTTTGAAAAAATGTTCAATTTAAATGTTTCCGAATATTATCTTATCTTTAATTCTGCCATTTTAGATTTTCAAATTTTAAGAGAAATTGTCACCCCACCCCTTCAGGGCACTTTTTGAAAGAAAAGGAGATTTCGGATTGGAGTTTTTTATGGTTCGTTCGTCAAAAATGCAAAAGGTTTTAAGCAGAATGTCTTACATAAGTTTCCTCAAAATCGTTAGAGCCGTTTTCGCGCCACAGTCTCGAGCAAAACACGTTTTTCAGCTACTGGCTTTAGCCAGCATGCCGAGTCTGTGTCACCGGCAAGCGGTATCGATATCATACAAAACAAAAAAGTAAACAACAAAATCTGCCCCTCATTTTCAGGGATAATTTTGGCACAGACAGATAGACAGACCAATTGCTGATAATATGTATTTTTCTGACTCTGAGAGCTCTGCAACATAAACATCTGAAAGAAAACTGTCGACGCTGATCGACTCCCAAGGAGAGGAGCTATACGCAATTCGATTGTTTGTCTATTTTTCAAGTTCGTTCGCGCATTCAATAACCATGTTGAGTATTAAGAAAAGCGTTTTTAGAGAAATGGTCTCTTATTATTTATTTTAATCCAATTTGTCCGCCCCAAAATAGATGTAGAAGGAATATTTTTTTGATAATTCAAAATTTTTATACATACGTTTGAAATTACTGAATATAAGTAAATTTTCAATGATTTTGATGACGATCCTACAGAAAATAGGTACTAGACATTCTTCTGTAAAATTAATTTCCTCTAGAATTCAATGAAGTGAGAAAAATGAGTCTTTTTTTCACTATCAATCAATCTATGATTAACCGGAAATGCTATTTCATTAGAACAATTAAAAGTATATTAGTTAGAGCAGTAGCACTGGTTTCATGGATAATAATCATTATTATTATGATAGTTACTTTATGAGAAACCTTGGGGAAATGAATTATTTGCGATTGCGGTCATTTTTAATAGCAAAATAAGAATAAAAAATAGACTATATGCTATATTGTAGAACAAGAACAACGATGTAATTTCTGGGGGAGAAGGAACTGATCAGAACATGAAGGGTGATGAAAATTCAAATTTTTTTTTGACCGACGAATCAAACGGAGGAGGTATACAATTTTTGTATCTGCATGTTTTTTTACGGATGTTCGCGTCTTCTAATAGAAAACGTGCTCCGATTTTCATGATTATTTTTTCATTTGATAGAGGACAATCGAGAATTGGTCCCAATGAAACAAAAATCGACGTTCACCATGTTCTTTCCGTCAAAAACTTCTCCCAAAGGAGGAGTGGAGGGGGCATTTTTTTGAAAATCGAAAATTGGCGACGACAAAATTAAAAAAGAGACCATATCCGGCAATGGTTAAATGGGACATTTTTCAAAAAAATCATAGGTTATGGAGTTACAGCAGTGGTAAAGTCTGAAATATGTTAATATGTGGTTGGGCATTATTTTCGAACATTGAAAATATGAGACAGCAAGGTTACGAGATGTACAATTAAACAAATTTGAAATATGTGTCATCATTTCTAACTAATTTAACTTTGCAAGACTCCACAATAAAATGTAGTTTGAAAAACTAAAAAAGTTGAAAATAATTTTGAAATATAAGTAGTTTAGTAGTTTTTTTTTAAGTAAAAGTGCTCCAGTCCTAGTGATTTATTATAATTTTCATCGACTTTATAAGCTGGTGCACTGAAAAATACAAAATAATACTAATTCTATTCACTATTATACAGTTTGTTTCAAATTTCGACTCTCACCATTGGGATCTCGGAAACTATAGTAGTATAATGGTGTTAATAGTTTTGTAACCTGTCGTTTCGTCTATGTGTAACTATCATGAACTTTTTTTTATGGGAGCCTTATTGGCATTCAACAAATTTGAATAACCCTTTTCATTACCTTTTTCAAATTTTTTTTAAACAGCGTATTGTTCAGCACATAAATGCGCAACTTTGCCCTAATTTAACCATTTTCGTATTCCCTTTAGTTTCCGAGATCCCAATGGCGAGAGTCGAATTTGAGACAGCCTGTATATCTATTCACTTTGTGCAATTATTTTACTTAGATATAAAAACTTTTGGAACCAACTTCAATTTTGTTTGTAACGTTTCCGTATATGGTCCTATCTTAAATACTGCCGTCTGAGATTTTCTATTTTCGAGAAAGGATGCTCAAAAATGAAAATTTCTCCCACAATTTAAATGTACTAAAGGCGCCATATTGTCTCTAGCCGAGACAAACCAACAGACACTCTCTTATCAGTATATTATGTGTAAATATTTAGAATTTGCACCCATTAAAAGAATCCACCTTAATTTATCTAACGATAAACATTCCATTTAACATCAATCCAATAAATAAGTTTTCAACAACAATTTTCTATGTAGTAACAATAATACATTATTAATAATGTTTATAATCTATCATTATTTTTGTACATCTTCAATTAACTATTGTTTTTTTTTCGATTTCACTATCACCGGAACATACTCATTCAAGTTTCTGTTATCAAATGACACAAGCCTTTAATTACTTAACTTATGTTTTGTAGCTTCTGTTTGTACAAGATAATTTTGTTTACGATGAAAAATTTCAAATTGACTTTCACATTAAATAGGTAGGTACCTAAAAATGTTATCGATTTCCTGTAAGATAGTTGAGAAATATGTGTGTTCCACGGGCAGCGTAAATATTTTCCTTTCGAGTATTCACATTCATGTAATTTACAATTTTATGTGATCCAAGAAAAATATACAGTGTGGTCCAGAAAACCTGAAACAGATCAATTTCGATTCTCAATTTGGAAATTTACAGTATGAAAATTTTAACCCCTTCTTGTATGAGCACCCCCGGAAAAAAATCAAATAATAAGGGGGGTCGTGTGGGATCTTGTTTGAAAAGGGTTTTCATTCGCTGTTCAGCAATACTAAGTTTTTCAAATCTGGTGCAATCTGCAAACTGAGAAAATTTATTTTGAAAATGTAAAATTTTGATACTTGAAGTAGAATGAAGAAAATAATATCACATAATTTTTAGGATGTATTTTTATCTTAATTAACAATTAAATTAAATGTTCAAAATGTGGCCACCATTCACTTCTTGACAATAAGCACGGCGATCTTGAAATTCTCGCACAACATTTTGTCAATCTAGTAGGCTACTACTGTTATTTTGATATTTGTATGTTGCTGACCGACGTCGGTGTATTGAACAGAAACTTTAAATTGGAAAATAAGATCTATTAATATTTTTTCAACTTTTTCCTCATAAATCCTTATCACATCGCTGCTTTTAGCATTCTATGTCTAAATAAGGTATAATATTATTAATCCCCATATGAAAGTGCAAAAATATCAAGAAAAAAAATTAAAATTAATAATAATAATAATAATAATAATAATCTTTATTCAGGTTAACATACAAATCTTGATTAAAAAATAGTATGCTAATAGATTGTCTGACTTAATAAAGTCCAACAATCCCCTACCGAGATGCAAATAGCATCTGTGTGTAGACCTGAACTTAATAATGTATTAAAATCTACAAGCTTAACATAATCTAAATATACATATTAATATACAATAAATAAACAAATAATAAAATTAAAATGCAACAAAACTATAAATACAACTACAAATGTAAAGAAAGACACATGATATAGGAAGTATTAAATATTAAAACAGATTTTTTAAGTAATATAACAATATCTATGTATATTATAACTTCAAATTATTTAAAATCCAACTCTTAATATGAAATTTAATACGCCCTCTAGATAAGTTTAATTTTTTTAGATTGTTATCTAATCTATTGTAGACAAGTTTGGATCGATATAAACTAGTTTTTTGACCAATATTTAATTTAGTTTTACTTACTGTAAGCGATTTGTGTCTAGAAAATAAACATGCTTCAGCAATAGTATACTCTTCCCGTAGATTACAATAATTATTTATTAGTGCTTCCAAAATATATTTTTGATTGATGTTCAGCAATCGTGTCTCACTAAAAAGGTTGTGTTGTTTACCAAAAGTTAAAATTTTGATAGCACGCTTTTGTATTCTTACTATCGGCTCTAATGTATTTGAATAAGCTGAACCCCAACAAATAATTCCATAAAATAGGACGCTACAGAACAAAGCATGGTATAATTTTAATAAATCATTTTTTTCAAGAATATATCTCATTTTATAGAAAACAAAAAGAAGGTATCTTACTTTTTTAACAATACTAAAAATATTTTTCTTCCAATTCCAATTTTCATCTAGTATAACACCAAGGTATTTAACTTCATTTAATCTTTTTATTTTATCACATCCACAGTTTAAGTTATTATAACAAACATCATCATGTATTGTGAGTCCGTCTGTAACAGGGAGCTTATCCGCATATAGAGACACATATAAATTGGACAATAAGATTTATTTTTCATAGTAATATTATTTTTTTTTCTCCAGAATCTCAATTTTAGCTTTAGTTACTTCTTCTAACGTTTACATAAATTTTGTTGAATTAGTTAAAAAATTGTATTTCAAAAAATTTACCGTGTTTTTTTTTCAACATAAAAGTTGATTTTTCTCGAAAACGGTCGACTTTAGAGCTCACAACCAACAGTACCTTTTTTGTGTAGAAAACATTGGCAATTCAAATGGGCGCCTCAAAGCCGTACTTTTTCCATTGGCGTAGAAATTGGGGAGAAAAACAACCACTACTCCTTCAAAATCTTTATTCCAATTATGACTCAACAAAAAAATTTTCTGACTCAAAAACCTAGCTTATTATGAATGAAAAATGCTTACAACAGCCGCCTTCTGTACGACAAACGGTTCCGCACATAATCAAAAGAAACGATTTTTTTTTTCAATTTCATTACCCTGTATCTCGGAAATGGTGCATTTTAGAAGTTAATAAGAAATTTTATGCTATTTTTGGACGAGCTATCACATCCTCAAGTCCTGCGCATATATTATGAAACACAAAAGTACTCTGTGATCTGTCAACAGAGATGAATTATGGAGCTTTTTCCCGCCACAGAAAAAAACTTTTAACTGGAAACCAAGGTTTATTTCTCACAGCTATAGGTGTTTTTTCTAATTTGTTCCTCGTAAATCTACCTCAAATGGCGGTTTTCAGCATTTTAAGTCTAAAAATAAGGTACAATGTTATAAATTCACACATAAAAGGGCAAAAAAATCTAAAAAAAAAACATAAAATATTATCGAACTGTATAAGTACCTCCTTCTATTGAGTCAAAAATTTGTCAAGAAGATATGCTTCGTCAGTCAACAGATGTTCAAATCAAGCATGTGTCATGCATGGGATACACAATTAATCATTTCTAAGGGATTTTGTCATTTAACGGCTCGGAAGAGGACAAAAATGTCATATACCAGCCCTTAAATCTATGTTATACAAACAAGCTATTTGTTTTGCGATTTAAAATATGACATTTCCATAAATAAAACTGAAAGAAAAGAGAGAGTCAAAAAAGATCAAATGACCCTTAATATAGAGAAACAGGTCAATTTTTGACACAATAAACAACACATGTTTGAAGTCACGTTTCAAGTCACAGTCGTTGACTTCAGAAATTAATCTTTTGGAAATTTCATTGTGTAATCTGGTAATTATCAGTAAATATAATATTTATTTAACACATATTGAATAACTGAGTGATTGATTACAGAATTGAACGTGCAGGAATACGAAATGTTCCGTTGGAAATTTGAATATGCATATAAGTAACATGTCTTTGGTTTTGTTTTTTGGAAAACATAATTGCCTAAATTAAACATTAGATGATTCTCACAAATAGTTATGTTTAGATAAACAAATTCTTATTTATTTCATAGGTTAATTTTATTATATCGTATATATATTATTTATAGAATACTATTTTTGTGAACTTTGGTTATACATAAAAAAACAGCCATTGCTTCCTCCTTTTTACTGTCCTACGCTACTATAGTATGTATAAGGAAAGTATTGTAATCCTGTGAAATTTTCGGTATCGCGCTTTTTACAAATGTTGACGTTTCAGAGTTTTCTGAGTCTAATAACCATATTTTCAGCCATTGGTCTGTCTGTCTGTCCGTCTGTCTGTGACAGCATTATCTCGGGAACGGATCGGTGTATTTTGTTGCTTTCTTTTTTATTTTGTTTAGTACCAATATCACTTGCCGGTGGCACTGAATGAGAATCCTGTATACACTGGGTGATGAGCTATAGCAAAAAAAGTTATGCTTGAATGAAATTCCGTATTTTCCACATGTTTCTTCCGATTCTGGCTAAACGTTTCATCTTGCGAAAAAATGTTACATGACCATTGTTGTTTGTCTTGACATGCTGAAAAAAATGATTGGTAGCACGACTTGACCAGATGATTTTTACTTCACTACCGCAATTATCGTCGCTATGTAAGGAAAGTATTGTAATAGTGTAAATTATTTAATTCACTGAAATTTGCCTGCCAGCGGTAGGAAAGTCGTGTGAGTGGACACACCAGATTTTTTTAATTCGATCAAAGACAATGTCAGGTCAAAGCATGTCAAAAAGGAACATTTCAAGGGACACAGAACTACTGAAGGAAGAGTTTTCTTTACCTTTGTTAGATCTTGTTATTCTATTATATTTATGTGATTAAGTTCAGTCGGTTATGAGGTCAGTTAATGGCGCGAAGCCGCATAAAAAAATAGGTAATAATAAGTAGTGGAGGTCGTTGTTTCAATGGGAATCAATTAAGATATGACACGTTAAATATCTTGTACCTATAGCGAACTTTTTACCATAAATACATGAGTGATATATTTATGTAAGTATCAATTCAATCAAATTCTTAATTAATAACAACCTTAATAGATCATTTCTCATTTTTGACCGACGAACCGATCGGAGGAGGTTGTTTTTTTTTTTGGTTTGTGCGCGAGCTGTATATAGGAAAAGTTCTCCGATTTTTAATTCATTTGAAAGAGGAGAGATGAGAGATGGTCCCATATTCGTAAAAACTCAAATCCGAAATCTCGTTCCCTCCAAAAAACGACTCGGAAGGGGGTAAAGGGGACAATTTTTCTCAAAAATCTAAAATCGGAGTCGACAGAATTAACGATAAGACAATATCCGGAAACGTTTAAATTGAACATTTTTTAAAAAGAGTTACGGTTTTCGAGTTACAGCGCTGTTAAAATCTTGGATATGCGTATTTTCGCTATGTAGAGGGGGCCATTTCTTTTGAAAAATGCAAATCTGAGGCAACCAAATTAAAGATCAGATTATTTTTATCAACATTTATATTGAACATTTTTTACATAGAGTTACGGTTTTCGAGTTACAGCGGTGGTAAATTCTAAAAAAAAATCCGCGACGTTTTTAGATCTCTGAACAATAACAAATACAAACAAAGAATATTACAACATGGGTAATGGTATTCCAATATTTTGTGAAAAATATTTATGTTAGGTTTTTTTAGGTTATAATATGTATTTGTATTTTTGATATTGGTACCTAATTAATTTTCTCACGCTGAGAAAATATATCCCTAATTATTGATGATTGTGTCAGTCTTTTTTCCATCCATTTTCAAAACAATAAAAATGTGAGAATTACACATTGTGAAAATTGATAATTATGAAAATACTGAAAGTAACACTAATGATTGGACAATGCTCATTGAAGAATATAAATTATATATCTTTATTTTATTGCGTTTCCAATAAATAAATATAATAAATAGCAGGCAGTATGAATAAATAAGAATATATTCATTGATGAATTTATACAAAACAAGACGTGTGAAATCAAAAATCAAATACACATACCTGATAATATTTTTATATTATGTGTTTTAAATAAAGAATTTAACAAACATTATTTAACATTGAAAACGAGAGTGGAGACGCAATAGTTTTTTTTTCTATTCAAATGGAAATTAATTCAGTAGAATAAATTATTCAAACAAGATCATGTAACTACTATTATAGTTATGTTAGTCTAGTTGACTTAATTATTCAGTTAAGAGAAATATACTATGAAAAAAATTATAGTATATATACAGGGTGGCTAGAAAGCCTGGAAAACTTTTGACTAAAATATGTTTTAATAAAAAAATATCTGACCTATATATTTTTGCATTTTCAGATACTTACTCTCACTTTCACAACAATTCAAATAATATAGGCTTTGATGGGTGTGAGACTGGTGGTTTGTTACATAATAAATAAAATAATAATATTAGAGGGGTACTAAATGTTTATTAGTTAACGAAAAACTAATTTTATCACAAATAAATAAAATAAAAATAAAATTAACAAACAACATGCAAGCAGTAGACCTCTTCCGGTTGGTTCGCCGGTTAAGAATTGCGTGCTTTAACATTAATAAATATTTTTTACAAAAAACTGGACCGACGGTGTACTGAAAAATACAAAATAATATTAATTCTATTGGTGCTGTTAATTTTGAAGTTGTGCAGTTGCTGTTAGATTGATAACTTTTGGCACCAACTTCACAAGTACCAGAACCAGTAGAATTTTGTATTTTTCATTGCACCAACTTATAACGTAGGTCCATTTTTTTTGTAAAAAATATTTATTTCACACATTTGAGTGTAACATTAGTCACGAATATCGTACATACCAAATACCAAAGAAGATAGTACTTATTCTATTACCCACATATATTTTTTGCTTGTACTTGTTATTATTTAGAGATCTCAAAACATCGCGGCGGAAATACGCATATGTATATTAGATTTTACCACTGCTGTATCTCGAAAACTGTAACTCTAAGGAAAAAATGATCATTATAAGTGTTGCTACAAATAATCTGGTCTTTCATGAAGTAACCTCCGATTTTAAATTTTCGAAAGAAATTGCCCCCTCTAAATAACGAAAATACACATATTTGAGATTTTAACGTCGCTGTATCTCAAAAACCGTAACTCATTTGAAAAAATGCTCAATTTAATCTTCTCTGGATATTGTCCTATCTTTAATTTTTTAATTTCGAAAAAAATTGACCCCTTCGGGGTTGTTTTTTTGAAAGAAACGAAATTTCGGATTTGACTTTTTAAGAATATGAAATCATTTCTCAACTCACCTCTTAAAAATCATCAAAATTGGAGTACGTTTACTATACAGTGTGTTCGTAAAGTATGGGAGCGTTTCAATAACTACTAAAATATAATCATATAGAGAAAAAGCTTTGACAGGTCGATTTTTCATTTTGATTTTCTTATTTTATTTGCAAACAGCATTATTTTATCCCCTCCACTTTCCAAGTTATGACGTCATCATGATTTTTTTTAAAAATGGGAATGCTATAGTTTTATATTATAAACGGCAATCTGGCAATTTTCTGTGTTCAAAAATACCAAATACATAGGTATTGACATAAAAAAATATTAAATACACGGTGCTAAAAAAGTAAAAGTAAAAATATATTTTTATTTGCTGCTTTCAATTTTATACAAATTATGCATAAAAACAAGTATGCGTTTGAATCGGAGTCCCTAGCAACAATTAATAAGTTCTTAGTTACCACTGTATATTAATATTATTGTTATTATTGAAAATTGAAAGCAGCAAATAAAAATATATTAATTTCTTAGCACCCTGTATTTCATATATTTTTTATGTTAACACCCATGTATTTGGTATTTTCGAGCTCTGATGACGTTATAATTTGGAAGGTGGAGGGGATAAAATGATGCTGCTTGCATAAAAAAGTAGAAAATCAAAATCAAACATCGACCTGTCAGAGCTTTTTCTCTATATTCTAGAAGTTATCGAAGCGTTTCCATACTTTATGAACGCACTGTATAAAATGCGCGCACGAATCAAAAAAAAAGGAGACAGTCGAATTGTATACTTCCTCCGTTTTGGTTCTTCGGTCAATAAAATAGTACTAGACCTGTAATGAAGATAAAATTATTTTATTTTTTATCCTGGTGATATTGGTCGAAATAATAGGATAATATTATTAAATAATTGTATTATCATCGGTCCTTGATACGAAAATTACAAGCAAAGCTGAACTCATTCGAGACACGCCGGAATAAGATCGAAAATCAGACACAACTTCAACATAATATACCTAATATATGAATATAAAATAATAATTGAATGGTACATTCATATGTATATCACAAATGAGTTTGTTTGTCATATTTATTGCTCAAAGCACATTCCTGTGGCAATTTTTATCCCCAACCATCATCTCATCCATTATTTGCTTCTATTTATAAACCTATTAATATTGAGATGTGTGCAACTGCGATACGAACAAAAAAAACATTATTTAATTATTGCACCATGATAAACACAGTAACCACATGTTAAATTACATTTTATCAGTTATAAATATATAATAATAAATCAGGCTAGCCATTGTTGTAATATTTTCGAAAGTAAAGCAAGATAACAGACAATATTTAGCAATACAGGGTACGATCGATGATGCTACCTTAAAATTTATATGTAATTATATAAAATTATCAGATGCAGGATACAGAATACCTATTTAAAGGCCCGTTATTTTTTAACGAGTCTTAAAAATTAACGTCTTGTTCACAGAATAGCCACAAATGATTCTTTTATAAAATCATGACTCTTATTTAAGTTAGCTGGGAAGCAGGATCCATTGACATAACTTTTTCTTATATTCTGATAATGCTAAATAGGTCTCTGGGTGAATCTCATTATCTCCGGAATGGTGTTGTACCACAAACCATAAAATAAACTCTGTGTGTTGGAAACTGGAAACATTCGATTAATACACAGCTAGACAATTTAATTTAATTTGGCGTATTTTTAGCAAAGGGCGAAACTTCTATTGCTCATCTAGTTATACAGAGTGAATCAAAAAGATCGACACAATTTCAAATCACTATATTTCCTGCACTATAACTTGTGCGTAAATTCTGTCAGGTCTACTTAGAAGAGGATGATGTGAAGTTTTGAATACTACATTCTTGAATAACTCTCAACCTAAACGATGGATAATAGGTTGCATGCGCAAAGATGACTTGGCACTGCCAGTTCTGGCCACCAAGGTCCCCTGATCTCACACCCAGCGAGTTTTTCTCTAGTGGCCGAGGAGGAGGTGGTTTTTGAAAAATAATCTGTACGTACGTATATTATGTAAACTGCCATGTACCTAAAATTCAAGTAAAATTTATAGTACAGGAAATATAAGAATATAAGAAATTGAAAATGTTTCTACCTGTTTGAATCACCCTGTATTTTGATTCATTGGACAAAAACCGGCTATCGGGTTGTTATGAATCAATATTCTTATAATATAACCAACTAGTATTCATTACCGATTGCTGTGCAAAAATATAGGTACATAATATAATATCACTGTATACTGTAATTACATATGTATCTCAGAAACTTACAGATGTTTGAGCACGTGTCTCAATTCTGTGACAAGAATAATTGTCGGTATTTCATTAATTACGTTTTATGCATAATGCATTTCGTGCGTGATTCAACATGAAGAAATTAATTTATTCACATTATTGAAAATTCCGATTGGAAAAAAATGAGTCAAGAACCCTTAAATTCCTTAACAGGCACGCCTAGTAGGTTTAAGGAATTTTAACAAAAAAATTTACGTTACAATTTACAGACGCCCTTCTCAGTTACATATAACATCAACCGCTATAGTTTTTCCTGGATCTGGGGAAGTATGAGAATATTTGGCATTTGGCCCTTCTCAGTTACATATAACATCAACCGCTATAGTTTTTCCTGGATCTGGGGAAGTATGAGAATATTTGGCATTTTAAGGTGATCGATGTATCATTGACGACAGTTAACGGTAGAATGATATGGACAAACAACACCTTTAATCTTTGATAAGGATGCGGTCATGTGATAATGACAGCGTGCTGCCATTGGTTGGCCTTTGGGCCTGTGACCTTAAACTGTAACGTTTTCAGTATTTTTTTGGCCCATAAAAATACATGGGATTTAGGTGCAGAACACCGAGTAGTACAGATAAGGATTTGGTGAAAAATATTTTATTTTCGAAAAATAGATTGAAAAATACATAATAATTGTAATAAAATTGCTGCTGGTACTTTTGGAGTTGGTGCCAAAAGTTGTCTACCTACTTACCTATAAATGAAAATTATTAAAAATATGTCTACCAATAGAATTAATATTTCTTTGTATTTTTCAGTGTACCAACTAATAAAATCAGTGTTTTACTCGATCTTAATAATGGTTGTGTAAAATTTTTTTGTACAGTGGTATGGAATCCGTCGTGTGCGAATCCGAGTCACACTTGTTTTTTTTTTAATTTTACAATCTCTCAGCTGTATACTATAATACAGAAAAAGTAACTTGACAATAATAGCAGATCGGTAATAGCTGTATTTCTGGATCTGGCGAAGGATTTTGACACGGTACTACATGAACTTCAATTGTTTATATTGAGTGATTTTGTTACAAGAGGAATTGTTAATTATTTGATGTGGAACTATCTCTCAAATAGACTTCAGAGTGTTATCATTAATGGTGTGTCAAGTTCTTACAGTTTAGTAACTTGTGGAGTCCCTCAAGGTTCAATTTTGGGTCCATTATTATTTTATGCTTATATTAATGGATTATTGTATAGTAATCGAGTGTTTTAAATTAAGAGTTGAATTTTAAATAATTCGAAGTAGGGCTCATAATAAATCAGACAATCTATTAGCATACTATTTCACCAGTACCAATATAATTATGTAATATTATTTTGTATTTTTCAATACAATATTTTTGCAAAGGAGTTTCAATGCACATTTCAGCTCCGTTACTATTATTACTTAATTTGGGTTAAGTGTAAAAACATAAACAAAATACTATATTATGTTTATGCTCAAACTCGGTCCATTTAATATATCATATCAACTTGATAATAAGAGAAGTCCATTGAAGTTTTATTATCGAGCAATGAATGTTACAAAGGCAGACATAGTGTGTGCATTATTTTTATTTTTTGTTTCATTACAATGCGACATACTGAAGAGGGCACATATGGGTTCTCTTAACATTTCGTTACTTAACTTTTTTTTATACAGTTGGTTAATGCATAAGAACACATAAGTCCTATAACTGGAAGAGATGTGTATATATGTACTTTTGATTTCGAATATGTTAATATCTGAATAGGAAAGTCCTAGATTTTTTCTGGATAAGTAACAAAAAAAAATACCTACCCACTTCTTATTATGTGATATTAAACGAATAGAGCAAGAGGTGATTGAAAATAAATATAAAAAGAAAATTGGACCGATTTTGTTTTATTGAAGCTCTGAAAGATAACAAATAATTTCAATTCTATTGGTACAGGTAATTTTGAAGTTGTGCATTTGTAGTTAGATTAAAACTTCTGGCGCCAACTTTAAAACGTTCACCAAAGAAGATGATAGGATACGTTGCTTATATTTTTAGACGGCAAAATTAAAGAAGAGACCGCATCCGGCACCGTTTCAATTGGACGTTTGAAAAAATCATAAGTTGCCCAGTTACAGCAATGGTAAAATCTGAAATTTGTGTGTCCGCTTTGAGGTGGGGACATTTTTCTCGAAAATTAAAAATACGAGACGGCCAAATTGAAGAAGAGAATATATGTAGCAACATTTAAATTGGACATTTTTCAAACAAATGTACGGTTACCGCGTTACAGCAATGAAAAAGTCTGAAAAATGTGTATGTCCGCGATCATTTGAAATCTTTTAATAAGTATAAGCATCGTATTATCTTCTTTGGTGAACGCTGAATGCTTTTGATGACTAATGTTACACTCGAAAGTATGAAATATTTTCTTTTTACAAAAAATTAAAGGACTTTATTATCTGATGCCAATAGTCTTCTATCTAACAAAACTAATACGCAAATATCGTGTGAATGAAACTTATACTGCCATTGTTACAAACTTTCTTATTAGTGCAACGAGCATCTTATAAATAATTGCCATTGTAACCCATTTTCCACTTATAATTTAATGTAAAGAAGCTGAAAAATCAAGAATATTTTTTTTACGGTGGGCACATTAAAATGAACTGAGAAATTCTCACAATAATTTAAATATGGTAAACAGGTTTTAATAATTCAGCCTTGCAGTTTTAATAATATTATTATGACAACAACACATATCAGTGCAAAGAGAAATACGAATGTTATAGTCTGGTCAACAAGTTCAAATTTGTGAAATATTGCAATAAATTGTTATTAACAAATTAAGATGAAAGAAAAGAATTTTAGTTTTTCGTTAATAACTCAAAAACTATTAACGATCAAGAAATTTTAAGGAAGATTTGTAAACAGATTCCAATTCCACAAATTCTACCTCCATTATTTATAATTTTAAATAACGCTGCTCGCGCCCCTCAAGGCATGGATGCGGCGCCGCTGACTGTGTACCACATACAATATTTTTTTATAGTATAGTAAATATTCTTTGGACAATTTCTTGATTTTTAACTTTTTGAACAATGAAAACAAATAAAACAATAAACTTTTACCAAATGACCATCAGGTTAAGACCTACCAGAGGCAAAAATTCCAAGTCTATAATCCTAACATTTTTTTCTATTATTCGTGAAAACGGAGGTTGGATTTTTTTTTTAATAACATTGCATTACTTTTTTTCACAAAACCAAGATAATATTTTTTTTTCAACGAAATCTTATACTTTATTCAGATAAAATTATAGGTGAGTTCCATTATCTTTGTAATAGGTAATGGAGGTTTTTAAAGTTATGTTCCAGAATTTCGATACAAAAAATCAGTATTTATTCGAATAGCATTGGTAGTATAGAGTTCATTTCATTTTTGACCGACGAACCCAAACCGAGGAGGTCTACAGTTCGGCTGTCTGTTTTTTTTGTGTATAGTAAACGTACTCCGATTTTGATGATATTTGATTCATTTGAAAAAGGAAACCTGAGACATGGTCCTATATTTAGAAAAAACTCGAATCCGAAATCTTCTCTCCAAAAAACGCCTCAGAAGGGGTGGAGGGGACAATTTTTCTCGAAAATCGAAAATCTGAGACGGCAGAAATAAAGATAGGCCAATATCCGGAAACGTTTATATTGAACATTTTTTCAAAAGTGTAACGGTTTTCGAGTTACAGTGATGTTAAAATCTCGAATATGTGTATTTTCGCTATGTGGAAAGGGGTAATTTCTTTTGAAAATTGAGACCACCAAATCAAAGACCCGAATATGTGTAGCAACATTTTTATTAAATAGGTATTTTTGCATAGAGTTTCGGCTTTTGGCGGTGGTAATGTTTAAAATCTAAAATATGCGTATTTCCGCGACGATGTTTACAGATTTCTGAATAATAACAAGTACAAGCAAATAATATAAATGGGTAATGCCATAAGTGAATATTCACCGATTTTCGTAACTAATGTTATTATATGTACTCAAAAGTGTGAAATATATATTTTTTACATAAAATTGGACCGACTTTGTTAGTTGGTTTACTGAAAAATACAAAATAATATTAATTCTATTGGTGCTGGTTCTTTTGGAGTTGGTGCCTACAACAACAAACTACAACGGCACAACTTCAAAATTACCAGCACCAATAGAATTGATATTATTTTGTACTTTTCAGTGCACCAACTGATAACGTCGGTCCAATTTTTTGTAAAAAAAATATTTATACGATCCAAAATTGAAATCCTGAGACACTTTATAAATGTACAAAATAACAAATACAATAATCTTATTCAATTTGTCTGATTCACACTGTATATACGTTACTAGTATATTTAATATCACAAACATTTAATATAATCTGTATTATTTCTCATTATTAATGCCAGTCAATATCTTAAATAAATAAATATACAACGACCATCATGAACAACAAATTGGTGCTTATGTTATATCTATATACAGTGCGTTCATAAAGTATGGAAACGCTTCAATAACTTCTAAACTAAAATATTATCATATAGAGAAAAAGCTCCGATAGGTCGATTTTTGATATTGATTTTCGTTTTTTCTATGCAAACAGCATCATTTTATCCCCTCCACCTTCCAAATTATGACGTCATCACATTTTTTTTAAAATGGGAAGGCCATAATTTTATATTATAAACGGCAAACTGGCAATTTTCTGAACTCAAAAATACCAAATACATGGGTATTAATATAAAAATATATGAAATACAGGGTACTAAAAAAATGTATATATTTTCATTTGCTGCCTTCAATTTTCACTAATAACAATAATATTAATATGCAGTGGTAACTAGGAATTTATTAATTGTTGCTAAGAACGCAAACGCATACTTGTTTTTATGCATAATTTGTATAAAATTGAAAGCAGCAAATAAAAATAGATAAATTTTTAGCACCCTGTATTTAATATTTTTTATATGTTAATAGCCATGTATTTGGTAGTTTTGAACACAGAAAATTGCCAGTTTTCCATTTATAAGATAAAATTATGGCCTTCCCATTCAAAAAAATTAACGATGACGTCATAACTTGGAAAGTGGAGGGGATAAAATGATGCTGTTTGCATACAAAATAAGAAAATAAAAATCATAAATCGACCTGTCAAAGCTTTTTCTCTGTATGATAGTATTTTAGTAGTTATTGAAGTGTTTCCATACTTTATGAACGCACTGTATTATAATATTCAAATGAATTCAATTCTATAATGATGTACCCCCCAACATCATGTTACTAATTTATTTCTTCAAGTAGTGAAACAAACATAAATAGAAGTCGGCTAAGTAAGAGGGCCAATGTAATATAAAATGACTTAAATGCATATTATCATTATCCCATGATGTATACACGATGATTGACTGTTTTAATAATAATAATGGCCAGCTAGCTTGTTGTAAGTTAACATTTAATGTCTTGGAAAATTAGAGAAGAGCCCTACTATAGGCACTCCTTTTACAATGATTATTACAATAAACTTTCTTAAGAGAATAAAAGTCTAACTAGAGATGCATTCACGTTATACAATGTATACAAATTTAATTTATGAAAGATAATAAAATAAATATATTTTACCAAAATTGTACTGACTTTATAAATAGTTGGTGCACTGAAAAATACAAAAGAACATATCAATTCTATTGGTGCTGGTAATTTTGAAATTGGGCAATTGTAGTTGTAGATAGAAAAATGTTGGCACCAACTTCAAAAGTACCAGCACCAATAGAATTAATATTATTTTGTACTTTTCAGTGCACCAATTAATAAAGTCGAGCTACCTTTCAAATCAACCAGTATAGGTACAGTATTTCTCTGGAGATCTTTGAAACCCAAGTTTGCGAATATTCTGACATCTAAATGCTGCAACAGCATTTGTTGAGTTACCCCAGAGTGAAATAAGGAAAAGTATGCCATTTTCAAAGAAGTAACCAACTCGTGATATGTTTCAATCGTCACGGTGAGAATACTGGATAATTTTTGGACTAATTGATCAATGTGATCAGACCAGTTTGGTCTATCATCGATAATGAGACCGAGAAACTTGACGGTCTTACCTTCTTCTGAAAGTTTTTGTTTGAAGGAACAATAATATTTTGAGTTTTATTCCCATTCAATTTCAATTTATTTTGTATGAACCATTTATTTGCTAAACTGAGGCATACTCAGATTGGTTTTCAGTAAGATCATTAAACGATTTTCGGGAGGAAATAAGAGTGGTATCGTCGGCAAATAAGACACATTTTTATTAGGTTTAATATAATGGCATATATCATTGATGTAAACAATAAATAAAAAAGGACCGAGGACTTAGCCTTGTGGAACCCCTGGTGGGTTTTCCTTTAATCAGACTTGACATTGTTCAACTCTACACATTGAAATCTGAAAGTTCAGAACGAAGTAGCTCTAAGGTGACCCCTCTTATTCCATAGAAGTTTAGTGTTTTTCAACGAGTGTGTCGAGCCATACTGTGACCCGCTAAAATAAAGTCTATGTTCGAAATATGAATACAATCATTCTTTTAGAATATATTCTATAACTTTGCCGATAATGGGGATAATGCTGATTGGACGATGGTTATCCATTGAATATTACATTATTACGGTTTATTTCAGATATATTTCGACCAATTATTATCAACACACAAACGGCATCTCAAAAAATGATGATAACATGCTGTGGTCAAATTCATAGCGATACTACTGTTATCAGAGGTATTTTAGTTGAGGTTTTAATCAACTCAGCCAAAACTTTAAAAATATACCAAATTTCACAACAAGAACAAATTGTTGGCTTCTTTGTTATAAATATTGTTTTGCAAAAATTGCTTTCTTACTAAACATAGGATTCCATTACCCGCACCAATAGAATTAATATTATTTTGTATTTTTCAGTACTTGATCTAATAAGCTAATAAAGTAGCACCTATTCTAGAAAAAATATGACATTTTTTTAGTGTTTCTTTATGTTTCCAAATTGACACGAAAACCCTAGATTTTTTTATAATATCCAATAGAAACGTTTTCTGAAATGATCTTTTCTTTAATCCTGCCAGATAAGGTTTTCATTTCATCAAAAAATTAAAAACATGCCTTAATAGCAAACCAAACTAAAAATTAGAAAAAACCGCCCAACCCACCAACAGAGAGAAAGTTCCACGAAAATTCATCCAGAAGTCAAAAACTCCCATAGGTATGGAACCCTTCACCAAAATCCCACTCGCACTTACACACCATCACATATCCTCCCCCAACACACATGCATATCGAATTCATCCATAGAGCTCAGAGATATAGGTATGGAATCTCCCTCCATCAAGGAGTCCCACTCGCACATACACACCATGAAATTATTGTATTGTCATTGGTCCTTTAGAAGTATACAAAGTTTCAAGTCGATCCGATGTTTTTCAGTGGGTGAAAATCGTGTCCAAAGATTCCGTTACATACATACCAAGCTAATAAAAGCGTGTTAAAAATAACATAAATAGAATCGAATTTTATACTTATATACTTAATTGGGAAGTCGGTCAAAAATGAGTGCTTTATTTACTAAAGGCTCCGCGCATTACTTCGAAAACCAATAATTTATAATATACGATTATATATAAAAAGTTTAGACGATTAACGGATTAGATATAAAAGAAAAATAATACGAGTATTCCAATAAATTCATCTTAATTATTACGAAATCCATTGGAATAATAATATATACGTAATGATACAAACCTGTATCATATTTAATATGGTTAGTAGAACCTTGACGTAGAGTTAGGATATCACTGAAGACTTTTCTTTACATCGAATATATTATGTTGATTTTACAAACGGTTTATACCTATAATACATAATATTTTCTGATACAAAATGTTAATAGTTAAATGCATGAAAAATGATTATTTTCAATATGATAAAATATAGTTTTAGAGAATTATTATGAAATACATAGGTAAACACACTGTATTACAGAATTATCTTCAAAAGAATTTTAGTAGAACGCATGAAATAATATATTTTAGACTAAAGGTATTATAGGCCAGGAGCCAGCCAAGCATTTGAAGATATTTTAAAACAAAAGTATTTTGAGTTGTGATTTGAAAAGTTGATTTTCTTGGATTGAATAATTTTTATTTTGTACACGGGAAACTGCCAAGTATTTTGGAATTCAGGACATAATTTTATATATATTAATATGATATTTCTAATAAAGTTTGATAATTATTTTTGGAACGAAGTTCTGTATGGCACGATAAATGCTTTTCTCATTAAACTAACTAAATTGTAATTACTTAGTTAATTTGAGGTAATGAGGTTTTGCAAGTTTTTTATTTTAGGTAAATTTCTTATAGAAATGTACCTATTGCGATCGTTCACACTTTTGAATTTCGAAAAAATTTCAACGGCGTGTTGTTATATGTCTAGAAGTTAGTCCAAAAAACATTTGGTTCAAAAGTACGATAGAGGTCGCAGTTTTGAAGGTATCAAGTTCAAATTTGCTACAAAAATCAATCTCTCAAATATCTCGGTCGAGTTCGTTATTGGGAAATATCGGGTAAGTAGTTTCAAAATGGCGACCGTTCAAACATTTAAAAAAATTATCAAAAAAGAGCCGTAGAGTAAATATCATCAAAAATAATTTTAGGTTATAGATAAAATCAGTACCTACAACTTTTGTTCAAAGCAATTTTTCATAAAATACACAGGTAAAAAAATAAAAATTAATAAAGAAAAATTACAAATATTGATAAAACATGAACACTCAATATAAATTTGATGTAATTGTACATTTTCTGGAGATCTTAATATAGACCCTGATTAAAAAATATATAGTATATTTATTGAAAAGAAATAGGCGAAAAAAAAAAATCTACCTTGAAGTGGAACTCGAACCCTGTCTGCTCTATATATTCAACAGCCAAAACAAAAACCTCTAACCGCAAGGCTATGACACAT
The DNA here is from genome assembly GCA_958507055.1 of Crioceris asparagi. Lineage (NCBI taxonomy): Eukaryota > Metazoa > Arthropoda > Insecta > Coleoptera > Chrysomelidae > Crioceris > Crioceris asparagi. The sequence continues at coordinate 2,971,304 of OY293827.1, forward strand.
ACGACAATTTTATGTAATAACATGTATCTATACCAATGAAAAGGTTGGTCAAATTTCACTTCAATGAATTTTGAAAAAATTACCTTTCCGCTGACTACAGGCCATCGGGATTTTTTTTTAATTGTGGCCTAACCTAACCTAACCAACAGACTGTTTTGACTAAAATTGATGTAAGCCCTATATTCAAGTAAGAATTATTGTGGGTACGGGTATTATATTTATGTATATATCTTTTCGAAATTGAAAATTTTGGACAAGATCTTCAGGTACCAACCAACCTATTCAACATTTTATAAATAAATATTAACAATTCTAAAGGCATAGGGAAGGTTGAATGGGAGTCAGAAAAAGTAAATTGACTAATGATGCTTTAAATTATGTCAATAATTTCATGTGTAATCAACTTGACAATAGCAGATTGGTAAAAGCTGTATTTCTGGATCTAGCAAAGGCATTTGACACGGTAGTACATGAACTTCTATTGATTATATTGAGTGATCTTGGCATAAGAGAGATGGTCAATATATTTGATGGGGATCTATCTCTCAAATAGAGTTCATTGTATTGTCATTAATGGTGTTCTTACAGTTAAGTCATTTGTGGAGTCCCTCAAGGTTCAATCTTGGGTCCACTATTATTTAATGCCTATATTAATGGATTACCGGGTGTTATTGTATCATTTGCGGATGACACAGTCATTATGTGTAGTGGTGACAGTTGGAATGAAGTTACAGCCAATAATAAGCAATTCTTAAAAATTATAAGAAAACGGTGCATTTCTCACAGACTGACTTTGAATATGCCATAGTCGAGTGTTTCTATTTTATTCATGATAAAATGGATTTATTAAAATTATATCATGCTTTGTTATGTAGAGTACTATTTTATGGGATTATTTGTTGGGATTTCAGCACAAAAGTGTACTATCAAAATAACTAATAAGAAAAGCTACGTTTTAAGTAAAACACGATTGTTGAATATTGATCCAAAATATATTTTGAAAGCACTAATACTTCATATTGTATTCCACGGGAACAGTATACTTTTGCTGAAGCATCAGTATGTTCTAGATATAAATCGCTTGCAGTAAATAGAATTAATTTAATTGGCCAAAAAACTAGTTAATTATAAGTTAGTCTGAATAAAATTATTAAGAATATTTATTAAATATTTAGATATGATATGGCTTGTTCCTTTATCTATTATTTTTAATGCAAAACTACTGACGGTTTTTAGATCTACTATGAAAACATATATTGAAATAGGAAGTGAAACGGACAAAACCAATAACATCTGTCTTACTTCTAAAACTAAAAATCTCAACAATAAATACCTACGCTTGTTTGTTACCCTCAAAAACGAAATTCCAAACGACACAAATCACAACATTGGCGTCTTATCTCCAGTTTATCTTATCTAGCTTTTGTACCTGAATCATTTTCTATGATATGCAATATCATTTCGAACTATGTAGTCATAAATTTCAGCAAATAATAAGCTTTTATTATTGAACATCCTTCTCTAACAGATTTCAATAGGGACTCTATGGAACCTTGTGGACGGGTGGCGCCAATTTTTATTTAAGCTGTGATTCACAGTTTTTCTTTGAATTTTTAACGACCTGATTCTAAGAACTGAAAAGCATTTGAAATAGATATGAATTTTTAAGTATAGGTGGTATTTGATAAAACAGTTAGATAACAAAAACGCAAAAATAGCATGGATCTATGACTTTTGCACATGATTTCTATATACATATATATCAAAAAGACAAATTCGAAAGTACGAGTAGAACTCATAATCCGAACGTTCCGTATATTTATGTTTGTTGTAAAGCATGGTACATATAATATTCTATACAGGGTGTGATTTTGTTCTGTAATCGGAAGATTACGGCTTTATGGATATAGATATCAAAAATATTTTTTAATATATCTGATTTTTTAAGTTCTTTAATTCCAAAAGTATTTTCAATTGTACCCAAATAGTCAGAATTGCACATAACTTTATTTTTTCTTATGGAACATGTATATTTTTATTAGTTAATTATATTTTCTATAAAATTTTAACGCCAGTTGTATAACAAAATTGTATGACTATTGTTAATAGATTTCGAGACATATGTAAATGTTTTTCTAAAATTTTTGACAGATCAAAGGAGCTTTATAAAAATTAATATCTCATAACAAGTAAAAGAGCAGAGAATGACATTTTTATCAGAGACACACATAATATAGGAGATTATTATGAAATGGTTAAATTCCCTTTATATTATACGAGGCGTGAACAAAAAATAGTTTTCTGAAAGGTAAAAAAAAGTTGAAAAAGTAATTTTTTTAAGTGGATTGATCTATTTTTCATGGTCTCCCTGAAAGAGGAGAAAATTCTAGATGTGATCTACCAAAAATATTTTGTAGTTTCACACGAAAAATTTTATTATATTTTTGGATTTCTATGAAAAAATTTATGAAAATACTAAATATTTTTGGTAGATCATATTGTAGAATTTTCTCCTCTCTCCAGCGAGACAATAAAAAATATACAAACCCATTTAAAAAAATTTACTTTTTCAACTTCTTTTAATCTTCCAGAAAATTAGTTTTTGTTCACGCCTCCTATAATACAAAGAGAATTTAACCAATTCATAATAATCTCCAATATTATGTGTGATTCTGATAAAAATTTCATTCTCTGCTCTTTTACAAGTTCTGAGATATTAATTTTTATAAAGTGCCTTAAATGTGTCAAAATTAAAAAAAAACATTTATTTATATCTCGAAATCTATTAACTTTAGTCATTAAAATTTCTGAACATATGTATGTATGTAGAATGTTATTAGAATGATCTGGTAGTGGCTGTAAGTATGACTGGGCCTCGTAGGTGGAGGTTTCCATAGCTGTAATACTCAAAGAAGTATGTCTGAGTTCTATGGCTGCTCTCCCATACTCAAGACTTCTATTGACTTTATTTTTTCTAACTACAATCTACCAAAGTATTTGCCCGGAAAGTGCCGAGTAAAACAATTAGTTATGAATATTTAACAAATAAATAAAAGTACATTCTCGTAAGTGAAGAAGTCCTCCTCAGAAATCTGTTTCATGTTCATTTTATCGTGTATATAAAAAATACAGAATATAGGGTTTCAAAATTTCAAACTATGTAAATAGTAAAACCTATGGAAATTTTTGTCAAGTACGGAACACTTTCCACATGAGCCCTACTCACACTTGATCTTTTTTGTGACTCAGCTCTCAATTATTGTTCTCTTAATTTGGGCACTCCACTCGTATTTGACTTATTTATTTTACATAATAATATCTATAATAGCTATACGGATACAGGAAGCCAATATTATATTATTATAGTTAACTACTCTTACTACCTATGAGTATTGTAAAACTGTCGGTCGCTTTTACTCTATAATTAATAAAAAGTGAACGTTGTAATTGAATCACACAACAACAGGTATATAATTTAGCAATAAATAAAAGAGATAATGTATAAATGCAAATAATCAATTTTGAATATCACAGAAAATTTATAATATTGAAACAAATAATAAAAAAATCCCGATGGCCTGTAGTCAGCGGAAAGGTAAATTTTTCAAAATTAATTGAATTGAAATTTTAAAAACCTTTTCATTGGTATACCTACATGTTATTAAATAAAATTGTCATAGCCTTGCGGTTAGAGGTTTTTGTTTTGGCTGTTGAATATAAAGCAGACAGGGTTCGAGTCCACTTCAAGGCAGATTTTTTTTTCGTCTATTTCTTTTCAATAAATATACTATATATTTTTTTAATCAGGGTCTATATTAAGATCTCCAGAAAATGTACAATTACATCAAATTTATATCGAGTGTTCATGTTTTATCAATATTTGTTATTTTTCTTTATTAATTTTTATTTTTTTACCTGTGTATTTTATGAAAAATTGCTTTGAACAAAAGTTGTAGGTACTGATTATATCTATAACCTAAAATTATTTTTAATAATATTTACACTACGGCTCTTTTTTGATAATTTTTTAAAATGTTTGAATGGCCGCCATTTTGAAACTACTTACCCGATATTGCCCAATAACGAACTTTCTATAAGAAATTTACCTAAAAAATTAAAATACAACAGAACTATAAATACAACTACAAATGTACAGATCATCAAATGATATAAAAAATATTAATACAGAAATTCTATAATCTGACAATATATTACAACTTTAAATTTTTTAAAATCCAATTATTAATATGAAGTTTAATACGCCCTCTAGTAAAGTTTATATTTTTAGATTATTATCTAATCTATTGTAGATAAGTTTGGATCGATATAAACTAGTTTTTTTGGCCAATATTTAATTTAGTTTTATTCACTGCAAGCGATTTATGTCTAGAACATACAGATGCTTCAACAATAATCTACTGGTCCCGTAGAATACAATAATTATTTATTAGTGCTTCCAAAATATATTTTTGATTGATATTCAATAATCGTTTCTCACTAAAAAGGTTGTGTTGTTTATTAAACGTTAAAATTTTGATAGCATGCTTTTGTATTCTGGCTACTGGCCTTAATGCATTTGAATAAGCTGAACCACAACAAATAATCCCAAAAAATAGTACGCTACAGAACAAATCATGATATAATTGAAATAAATCATTTTTGTCAAAAATATATCTCAATTTATAGAAAACTTTTTTAACAATATTAAAAACATTTTTTCTTCCAATTCTAATTTTCATCCAGTGTAACACCAAGGTATCTAACTTCTTTGATTTCTTTTATCTGATCGCATTTACAATTTAAATTATTATCTTTATGTATTGTCAGTCCCTCTGTAACAGGAAGCTTATCCACGTATAGAGACACATTTAAAACACTCGATTTTGACAAATTCAAAGTCACAGTGTGATAATTGAACCATTTTCTTATAATTTTTAGGGAATGTTTAGCACAGGCTGTAACTTCATCCCAACTGTAACCACTGCACATAATGACTGTGTCATCCACAAATTATACGGTATATTAAGTGGCAATAATCCATTAATACAGGCATTAAATAATAATGGACCCAAAATTGAACCTTGCGGAACTCCACAAGTGACTGAACTGTAAAAACTTTTTGAGATATACATTTTAATATGCACTATACTCATTGCCATTATGTAAAACTTATAGCTTATTGCACTCCTTCTCCATATAATCTATAACAATGCCAAATCACATATTCGTTCATGAACGCAGTATGCTTAAAAAAGCGTCCAAAGTATTAATATATATTTTGATGATGATACTGTTCAGAAAAGATCCGACGATAGTTTTTGAAGTGAAGACTTTTTAGGATAGATAGAACAGTTTGAACGGTATCTACAAAAATTTACAGAAGAAAAACTATTTTGTAAGTGTTTTTAATATAATAAATAATAATATCAAAATAAAGACCAAGAAAAATGACCCTAAATTTTAGGTCAACATATACCAATAACTTGATGAATAATTGAAGGTTGATCACCTTGTATATGACTCGTATTAGTCTGACAATAAACCACAATATATGAATAATATAATCATCATACTAATAATTACAGTAACCCTTTGTTATTGCACTGATGATCTAATTTGTTATGATAATGATAAAATATGTTAACACAGATTGCTAACATTCTAACGATGTATCAGGAACTTCAAAAGTACCAGAACCAATAAAATTTATATTTTTCAGTGCAACAACAAATAAAGTTGGTCCAATTTTTGTTTGCTGTTACTTTAGAAGTTGTGCAGTTGCAGTTAGATTGATAACTTTTGGCACCAACTTCACAAGTACGAGCACCAATAGAATTAATATTGTTTTGTATTTTCCAGTGCACCAATTAATATCATATGTTCAATTTTTTGTGAAAAATATGTATTTCACACTTTTGAGTGTAACATTAGTCACGAAAATCGTTGAACGTTCACTAATACCAATGAAGATAGTACTTATATTATTACCCACGTATATTCTTTGTTTGTAGTTGTTATTATTGAGATCTCAAAACATCGCAGCGGAAATACGCACAAGTATTTTAGATGTTACCATTTTACCACCGCTGCCACTTGAAAACCGTAACTCTAAGGAAAAAATGTCGGTCAAAAATACCTTTTGATGCAAACCTATAAGATGCGCACCTACTACTTTTTCCCCCGTAGTTCAAAAGTTAAGAACTTTAGGACATATGTTTCTCAAAGAATAACTTCCTTAAATATTATTAGCGTGTTATGAAGAATCACGAATCACCCTGTATAATATCCTTGAGTATTCAACACATCCATGTTCTATATATATAATAATTTTAAAAGTGAATAAATAATAAAAATGTAATCATAATCATAACAGACAGCGTAAAATACAATGTAATTTTTTTCCTAGTCTGTACAACGATCATATATAGAATATTATATATATATATGGCATTGAAAGCAGCTTTTTTTTTGTTTGGTGTGTAAAATATTACGAGATGTAATTATTTACTTCATGAACACACCGAAAATACCGACTTAATGTCAGGATAATCTTTTGCGGAAGGTTTGTTGTTGAATAACAATACCTTTTATAAAATGTTTATAATACATAAGAGAGATTGTATTGTGTTTCAGGAGAAATCGACAAACAATAACAAATTAAACTGTCTACGGTTTTAGTGAAATAAAATTATACATTCTTTGAAATAAGATTAATTTTTAAGATGATTTTTTACAAAATCTAGGACCGAGTTTATTGAAATTTACAAAATAATATTAATTTTAATGGTACTGGTAATTTTGAAGTTAGTGCCCAAAGTTATCACTCAAATTGCAACTGCTAAACCTCAAAATTATCAGCACCAATAGAATTAATATTATTTTATAAATTTCAGTGCACCAACTAAAAAAGAGTCCTGTGAAATTAGCAATCACATTTGCGAAAATTAAATATTTTGTCGGAGTTCCTGGAAGGTATGGAACAGTTCTTGAGTACTTTGAAAAAATTTTGTTTTGTTTTATGGAATACCGTGAAAAAAAAAAATGGAAAAAATACAATAGTTCTGTTTGCAGTTTTTTTTTGTTTTGTCAATATTTTTTTTTAATATCTTATGAATTACTAATTCTACACAAAAATGGTATAAAGATTTTCGATAGAACTCTTAAAGTTCTAGCGAGAACTGCAAACAGAACTACTGTGATATTTTTTTTTCGTTTTTAAATAATTAATTTGTTTTCGAATATCTAATGAATTATTAAATTTATAGAAAAATGTTATTGAACATTTTTCTGTAAATTTAATAATTCATAATAACTCTTAGAGTTCTGTCGAGTACTGTAAACAGAACTGTTTTAATTTCCTTATTCTTTTTTATTTCTTTTAATAATGAATAAAAAATTGAATATTTTCGTTTTGTGTGAATATCTTGTGAATTACTAATTCAACACAAAAATTATATATAAGGAGTTTCGATAGAACTTTTAGAGTTCTAGCGAGAACTGCAAACAGAACTATTGCATTTTTTTTTGATTTTAAAAAATTTAAATTCCATTAGCCAATAAAAAAAATTTTGCAAAGTATTGTAGAACTATTCCCATACATAATAATAGTCTATATTTTAGTCTATGCCCGAGGCCTATTTTACTAGGCTATTTAAAGTAGCGGTATGAAAGACAAAAAACGTAACTCACACACCATTTTGAATTTATTCATTATTTATCATTCATTACAGCTTCATCTGCAACAATTATTCCTTTTTAAAAACAAAACTATAACTCGACAATTTGCTTTGAGATTTCACTTGCCTGATAATATTTACTAAGAGATTGAAAGTAAGATTTGAGACTCAGCTTATTCATAAATATTATGAGCGTTTATTTATATTCTTAATGACCATTAAGTTGGCTTTAATAAATCATCAACAGTTCGATCCTTGAACTACAACAGACATAATAAGTAATAAGTCAACGTTTGCATTTTAAAGTTCATATTATCTTATATTTTTATAATAAGCCATTCATTGATAACGTAGGTTCTGGCATGATTTTTTTATCTTCATCGGGTAACACTGCTAAATAAGTAGTATGCCGTTATTCAAGATATTTGAGACAAAAAATTGTAGCGTCTATAGCTGAATATAATCATTTGTATTGTAAATACATTACAACAGCCCACTGGATATACAGGGTGTTTCATAATATATGCGCAGGACTTGAGGATGTGATAAATCATCCAAAAATATGAAAAAAAAGTTTATATTAACTTACTCTCTAAAATGCACCATTTTCGAGATACAGGGTGTTGAAACTGAAAAAAAATATTTATAAGCTTTTTCCACTTCTTATAATAAGCTAAGTTTATTTTGTAAAGACATAATTGGTGAAGATTTTGAAGGAGTAGTGGTTGTTTTTCTCCCCAATTTCTACGCCAATGGAAAAACTACGCCCATTTGAACCGCCAATGTTTTCTACACAAAAAAGGTACTCTTGGTCGTGAGCTTTAAAGTCGACCGTTTTCGAGAAAAATCAACTTTTATGTTGAAAAACACGGTAATTTTTTTTAAATACACTTTTTTAATTACTATTTCAACAAAATTTATGTAAACGTTAGAAGAAGTAACGAAAGCTAAAATTTGTAAAAATAGATTTTTCTCGAAAACGGTCGACTTTAGAGCTCACTACCAAGAGCAACTTTTTTGTGTAGAAAACATTGGCGCTTCAAATGGGCGCCTCAAAAGCGTACTTTTTCCATTGGCGTAGAAATTGGGGAGAAAAACTTCTACTCCTACAAAATTTTCACCAATTATGACTTAACAAAAATTTTTTCTGACTCTAAACTTAGCTTATTATGAATGGAAAATGCTTACAAAAGTCGTTTTCTGTACAAAAACGGTTCCGGAGATATTCACAAAAAAAATATATTTTTTTTCAGATTCAGGCTATAGATTAATTTCAGGTGTAGACTTCTTCAAACATTGTCTCAAATATCTTGAATAGTGTTATATCCGTTGCAAGTCCTATAGTCAATTCTGAATGAAATATTCGAGAAAAAATTAAGGGAAATCTACCGAGGAATATTATTTCCCGTTAATTTTAAGAGCTCCTAACAGAGAACAGAAAAAGTCGAATTACGGAGATACCTAATCACTCAAGATTTGTAAATATAAAGTATTATGTTGACTTTTTAACGCATGTTGACTTTTATTGACATTTTTGATTATTTTCTAATGCAATCATGGCCCACTTCTAACACAACTTTAAAGATGTGCAGCATTTTAACATAGAAAAATGGAAAATTGACAATTATTTTTCATCATCATAGACAACCTTATACCAAGTTTCCTTTATTTTTGCTAAAATAATAAAAAACGGGGGTTTCCATTTGAAAAAATACTTTTGACCTTACATCTTGTTTTGAAGCTTGAAGCTTCTTTTTTGATCACTCTGTATAAATTATTTTCAAAATATCGTAAGAATACTAATATTCTTCTACAAGAAAATCAACAAAAATTAAATATTAAAGGCTTCGTCATAGGAAATATGTTTTGGACTACAAACTTAATTTTTGACATAAAATTTGAAATATGTCAAAAACGATTAGGCTTAGTTTGGACATTATGCATAAAATATTTTCCAAATTACACAAGAGATCTAAAAATGGGCTAATATACAGGGTATTCCATTTAAAATAACAACGTTGGAATCTACTTCCGGTATAACCGGAATTGCACCAAACATGAAAATATTTTAGACGTATGTCCACCAGTGACATTAGTATGTCACCATATTTTCAGACTGTTTGTAGTCATAGTTTGCCCACAATCGATCGATGTCTTTTCCGGACAACCACCCTGTATATGTGTATAGGCAATTGCGTCGATATCATTGCCTGAAAAGGACACTTGAAGAAGAAATAATGCTTCTGACTAATATAAGTTGAATGTCGTCGACAACAATATAGTGGGCAGTCTGGTTGGGGTGATTCAGTCAACGTATAACTAAAATAACTAAACTATACTTAACACATTTACGTCTCGTAATATACGATGATACACAAACAATATTATGGACGTCGAATGCACCAAGTTAAGTGAGAAAAGAAATTAATTTTGTGCCAATTAACGAACAGAAGATTGGAATAGCATAGTGTTCTCAAAAAAAAACATTTTTATTCACTTTTCTGGGCAAATGTTTCAAGCAAAGGTTATAGGGACAGATTATATCTATAATTTAGAAATATTTTTGATGATATTTAAGTAACGGTTATTCTTTGAATTTTAGTCAGATCATGCCCATTTAAAAAGTCGACCGATATATTTGTACGATTAATTTTTGTAGCAAATTTGAACTTCATATCTTCAAAAAAAGTGCGACCTCTTTTGGAGTTGATGCCTACAACAACAAACTACAACGGTACAACTTCAAAATTACCAGCACCAATAGAATTAATATTATTTTGTATTTTTCAGTGCCACAACTGATAAAGTCGGTCCAATTTTTTGTAAAAAATATTTATTTCACATTTTTGAGTGTAACATTAGTCATGGAAATTGTTGAACGTTCACTAATACCCAAAAAGATATAGGTAGGTTTAGCTTGTACATAGCGGAAATGCGCATATCACATATTTCAGACTTTACCATTGCGAAACTCGGAAACCGTGACTCGTTTCAAAAAATGTTCAATTCCAAAATTTCCGGATATGGTCCCCATTCTAATTTTCAAATCTCGAATTTTCGATTTTCAGAAAAATTTGCCCCTTCCACATAGCTGAAAAACATATTTCGGACTGTAGCGCGGAAACGTATGATTATTTTTTAAAATGTCCAATTTAAACATTTCCGGATATGGAATTTTCATCAATTCTGTCGTCTCGGATTTTCAATTATCGACAAAAATTGCCCCCTCCACCACCTTTGGGGCAGTTTTTGGAGGGAAGGAGATTTTGGATTAGATTTTCCTCAATATGGGACCATTTCCCAGCTCTCCTCTTTCGAATGAAACAAAAATCGTCTAAATCGGAGTACGTTTACTATGAAAAAAACACGCGAACAGCCATAAAAAAAGCAATATTACAACCGAATTGTAGACCTTCTCCTTTTTTTGATGTCGGTCAATAAGAAGGATAAGCGACTCGTGGTATCCGACTGTGTTGGGAAAAATGCTCTATATTGTCGAGGATGTGGGTGTGGTCAAACAGCACAGCACAGCACACCAACCGCCTAGGCATACTCTGATTATTGACATCTTTTGATGTCTACGGTTTGAATGAAGATTTGGCTATCAAATGGACTGAAGCAATACAAACTTATAAGCTATTGATACGATTCGTGATCTTATTTCGTATTTGGAAATTTAATTTTATTCTACTATGATTCTTCAAAAAAAAATAATGTCTCTTTATGAAGTCGTGGCTGATGGTCCAGTCTCATTAATATAATATGAGTGGCTGGAAATAAGGAAATTTGAACTTACGCGATGGAAATTATTTGGAACATCCGAAGGATTAACATTTATGTGGAGCCTGAATAATTAATTCACTGGAGAGAGTAAAATCACATCTTTGACAAGATCAGTGACAATAGCAAGTTCAGACTGAAATTATACAACTTGTAAATTATTCTGAGAGAATTTAATATTCGACATTCGATGACAGATGTACGTTAATAGGGCTGCAACTCCTTTAACGAACATTTTTCGGCCTATGACCTATGTTTATTGAAACTTTTTGCATTATTTTGAAACTGGTGAAGTTTGGCAGGCTAATTTTGGGAAACCCTATACAGTAGGCGATGCTCAATGAAAAATTCAATGTCAAAACCTAACGTATTGAATATTTTTTAACGTTTCAACTTACAAGTTGTTTTAATACAGTTGAATCACCGTTTCATTTTCTAGATGAAGAAATAGCCACTCAAATTCAGTGTAAAAAATAAACATCACTAAACTAGTTGATCAATATTCAAATATAATCTAAATATTTATTCGTTTTCTATATATTTTTATTGTAAGTTATCACAGAAAGGTCAACGATTCCTTTAGTCGAAACTTTCAGTGTCACATAAATTCAAATATTGTGAATTTTAAATTTAATACATAATAACAAAAACTTTCGATTTTGATTAGAATGAGAAAAAAAACCGAGTCAAATCCAATGGCGATAAACCGAATGTATGTATACCAGGTGATTCAGTACGAGTAACCACCAGAAATCGTCACGTAAGCAATAATATTTTTAACAGAAAATTGGATCGACTTTATTAGTTGATGTACTGACAAATAAATAATAATATTAATTCTATTGGTGCTGTTACTTTTGAAGTTTAGCAGTTGCAATTTGAGTGATAACTTTGGGCACTAACTTCACAAGTACCAGCACCAATAGAATTAATATTATTTTCTATTTTTCAATGTACCAACTCATAACGTCGGTCAATTTTTTTGTAAACAATAGTTATTTCACACTTATGAGTGTAACTTTAGTCGTCAAAATCATGCGATGTTCACTGAAGAGGATAATACATTGCTTATATGTATTTAGAGATTTCAAAACATCGCGGAAATACACATATTTCAGACCAATGCCCAAAAACCGTATTTTAAAAAAATGTCTAATTTAAACGTTGCTACATATAAGCTTGTCTTTAATTTGTCCGTCTGATATTTTCAATTTTCGAAAAAAAATCCCCCACACATATTTCTGACTTTACCACTGCTGTAATTTGGAAACCGCATGTTTTTTAAATGTTCAATTTATACGTTGCCATAAAAACATGTACTGAATCACCTGGTATATTGTCAGTAATTGAATTTCGGATTATACAGTGCGTAACTTCTAAAATATTATCATATAGAGAAAAAGCTCTGACAGGCCGATTTTTGAATACAGAAAATTGCCAGTTTTCTGTTTATAATGTAAAATTTTGGCAGCCCCATTTAAAAAAAATAACGATGTCGTCATAAATTGGAAAGTGGTGGGGCTAAAATGATGATGTTTGCATTTAAGATAAGAAAATCTAAATCAAAAATCGACCTGATAAAGCTTTTTCTCTATATGATCATATTTTAGTGGTTATTGAAGCGTTTAAATACTTTATGAACGCACTGTATATAAACACATGTATAGAAAGCGTATTCCAATGCACTGTTTTTTATCAACAAATTTAACGTTAATTCTGTAGCCACATTAATTGGATTAACAGACGGGCTTATGAAGAAGCAAAAACCAAACATTTTCTAACTAGCACCTTGTTAACTTCCTCGTTAATCTTGTCTATATTTAATTAGAACTTGTTGAAAGTTGAAATAAGAATGTCTCACAGATACTTTTGAATCTTATAGGAAAATAATAACATCATTTGACCGAACCCAAGTTTTACTATAGGATACTTTCTCTATACTCGAATGAATTTCTTATTAAATTTAATGTTCTGCAAATAGATGAGAATTTTGTGTAAGTATATGATTTTTTATAGAAACAATTTTACGACAAAAGTTGCAAATTTGGCATCACTGTGAAATGCAATTTTAAAAAAGTTTGGAACTTCAATTTTTTTGGAGTTATAGGTCATTTTCAGGACATCAAATTATTCCATACATCTAAATGTACAGAAAACTTAATACTTTTATCTATTTATGTATTTTATTTAGTTTACAAGTTCAGGTTGGGTTAATTCTTGCTAGTGCAAATTAAAATAAATATGTCTGACTGCCGAGAAAATTCAGCTGGAAAAAAGTGAGAAAGATTCATACCATTGAATTTCTTCTTTATAAACAATTGCAAATTTTATAAACAAATAAAGTTTTTGACAAAAAATATGACCGACTTGGTCTGGTACTGGTACTTTTAAAGTTGGTGCCGAAAGTCTTCTATCTAACTTCAATTGCCCCCTGTAAAATATGAATAAATAGAATAAGCAGAATGTTCCATAAAAACCATCACAGCCGTTTTCGCGCCACAGTCTTGAACGAAACACATTTTTTAAACAATTGCCTAGCAACGCGCCTGCGTGCAGGATTCCCAGTTCGCGTTAACGGTGAGCGGTGTCAATACCCTACAAAACAAAATAGAAAGCACAACAAAATCCGTCCTCCCTTTGCCGAAATAATCTTGGCACAGACAGACCACCGACAGGCAGACAGATCAATGGCTGAAAGTATGTTTTTTTTCTTCGAATCAGAGACCTCTGGAAGGTCAACACGAACATTTTACACAATTAGGTACAATACTTTTCTCAAATAGCTACTTGAGGGAAGTAGCGGTAGGAAAATAATTGTCATGGCTTTGAGCTAGACTATCAATCTCAGCAACAATGAGAAAACGGTTAATAATAAAAAGCATTGTTGTTTATATAGATCAGGCTATTTAGCATTTCAAATCTGAGTGCCTTCATCTTTTTCTGTGCTATACATATATACAGTGTGTCCAAGATAATAAGGTCTTGTTTTATTCTTTATGGAGCGCAATTTCTCAGTAGTTAGTCTGGTTTTAGTTTTTAAACTTACGGTAGTAGTCTGCAAAAATAGGTGTATCTTAGCATAAGTCGTAATAAACTCGAGGCGAAAGGCGCTAATTTTAATAATTTGTTAATAAAAAAGAGGAAAACAGTGTTCTTAGAGCTTACGACATTTAGCTAAAATTTTCCATTTGGAAGTATCTTTTGAATCCCAAATAGTATATATAATAATTCTTGCATTCTATTAAACACTGACATCCTTCAAAATATTCAAAAATATGCGTAAAAATAGTAAATATAAGTTTTTGAAAAAGTAAGGTTAAACGAATTGATGACTGACTTGTACAGCGTGTTTGACGTTTGTTACCAAAACTGCCAATAAAACATTTTCGATAGTGAACATTTTTTTTAAATATTCGATAACGCAAGCATAAAACAAGTGATCAGATTTTAAGTGTCTAAATGTATAGTTTCATGTTTAAAATTAGCTAAAAAAATATTTTTACAAATGCTTGCTTTACAGTAAAAATACGAATGTTATGGCAACTTTTGATGACAAAGGTGACGGACTTTCTCTTCAGCCTTTTGAAAATATGGATTCAATGATTGCTTTACTACAAGATATTGATTGTCGTTAGTTTTTTCTAAAGCATATATTCTTGGAAATGGAATTCGTAAAATAATGTAATGCTTCGAAAAGGATGTTGGCAGCGCTGGCAACGTTGATATTAACAGCACTTGAACGTTGAATATAATGTAAAAGTCAATCATTAATTTGTTTAACCTTACCTTTTTGAAAACTTTACTTATTTTACGCATATTTTTGATAATTTGAAAGGAAGTTATTGATTAATAGAATGCAATGATGATTATATACTATTTCAGATTGAAAAGGTACTTTCAAATTCCTAAGAAAACCATTTTTCCTTTTTTTAACTAACAAATCATTAAAAATAGCGTTTTCCGTCTCAATTTTATCAAAAGTTATGCTACAATACATCTATTTTTGAAAATATTTTTAGGGCTCTTATAGCAAAAGCCTCTAAACGAAACTTTTACCCTTACTTTTTATCACATGATATAAAAGATCGACTAAAAGAAAACAAGTGAAATTTTTGAAAAAAATTTAAAAATAGTTTTTATTCGGCATTTAAGATTTAAACCGTACCGATGAGTACATACTATTGCTATCCTTTTCTCGATTTTAACTATACTTATGTATATGTGTTTGCCAGCAACAGCAATTCCATAACAAATTACTGTTTGTCTACCACAACACAAAATTAAACTTTAAATTAACAATAACGTCTGACAATTGCGACATAACCAGAGACGATCTTCCTCAAAGTACCTATATACCAGAGAACGAGACGTATATATGCGCTCCATGCTCGTGCGTAATTCCAGTGACGGATCCCATTGTCGTTCCATGTCGACAAAATAATGATCTTGATTGAATGAGATTGAATGAGATAATTATAATTACCAATATTGGATCACACTTGGAGCTTAACAGGCGGCGAGATGTCTGCGATCTAAGTTCGAATTCGAAATTTCAAGTTTCTAGACCGTATGGGGCCTGAGAAATCGCTGCGGAGTCCATTGATGCAAGAACCGAAAGTAATAAAAACTATTTAAAAATAGCTCAACCGTATCTATTACCATTGCATCGAGATCCTAAAGCTATTGCATTCTTATCTTGGACACACTGTATATATATGAAACAGATCTTTCACATTACAAGGCAATGACAAATAAGTACACATTACATTCAAACAGAGTCTGCAAAAAAATAATGGTCAGAGAAATATGAATGGAAAAAGCCACTTCACTTACACCTTTTTGAATGCAAACCCCTCTATATACATATTATTATGTATAGCCCTAGGCGAAGAAGAAGAAGAAAACGAAAACGAAGAAATCGACTAGCCTGAGGGGTGACTAATTTTTTTAATGATACCAACCCGAACCGGTGTTTAGGGATTTTTACTCATAATATAACAACAAGAAAGGAAGAAGGGAACAAAAGGGGCTTCAATTCTTTGTCGTATTATATACGTACATATATGTATATAATTGTGGGCAAGATCTAGGAGCATGAATAGGCCAGCTCTACGTCTAGTTGTCTACTAGTGATCGCATTACATTTTTTTTTCAACACGCTTTTATTTATTAGCTTATGTGTAACTAGCTGTTTTACCCGACACTTCCCGGCAAATAAAAAGTCATAAGTATGGAACCCTTCTACCTCAGAATCCTACTCGCACTTAGAACCAGTCCGAACACCAACCCAGAATCATCCACAGACCAAGATAGAACAGCATTCGAATTCCTCCTAAATATCTCTTATGGATTTTCTGGTATGGAACCCTCCACCTTTAAGTCCCGGTCGCACTAACAGACTCTCACAAAACAGTCCATTCACATACTACAAAACAAATAAAGCGAAAAATTTTCGAAAATGTAGCCACAGAACTCAAAGATAGGTACTTCTTTGAGTAGTATAGGTATGGAACTCTACACCTAGGAGGTCCTGTCACACTTATAGCCACTAACACTATCATTCTAATAAAATTTCAAACAAAATCCTGACATAGAGTTCAGAATAATACTGGCATTTCAGGTACGGAACCCACCACATAGAGTCCCAAGGGCACTGAAAGTGTGACAGTAATTTGACTCAAGGCAAAGATTGGTTGGTGTATTTAATCTTTGCTTAAGGTATGATAAAGACGTGTGCAAAATGTGGTAACATTTTGTTGGGTGGTACAAGACCGGGTAGTAGTTGTTGATTACAAATACAATTCATGGTTACCTATAATAATAAAATGAACAGAGCAGCAGATTTCATCTAAATAACATGCGGGTTTATTTATTCATGATATCATTTCTACAATCTAAGAAGGAGCCAAATACAATGTCCAATATGAAGAAAGGTATATGTTATATATATATATATATATATATATATATATATATATATATATATATATATATATATATATATATTTTAATCTCCAAGAAAACGTTGTAGGTATTTTATCATCCAAAGTGTCTTTCTTCTTTATGTAAGTATATATTGATATATAGTAGGTATATATATATATATTCCTATTGGCTACGAATGGCAGGTATAAAAATAATCTTAAAAAAGCTTCTTCGTTCCATTCATGGTCAATTAAACATCACTGAATGAGTACGTATACCTACCTAAATTTTTTCCCCAGCTGGGGGGGTAGTTATGCTTTTTTGATATGTGGGGTGTCAAATTAACATAAGGTCCATATAAGCTGTGTACTTTTTGAGGAGGGGGAGGGGTTCAAAATTGTCAAAGCAGAAAAGGTTTAGTAGTAGATAAAGTACAGCACATATCCAGATCACCCACCACCACTAGGTATATTATTTTATATGCAATTAAATTGTCCCCTGAGTAAATAAGTTGCAATAATTATACCTACCTATGAATGATCAAAAAACTAGGTACTGATACCTAGATAAAGCATAAAATATGTCGTCAATCGGAATTTTCAAAATAGCAACAAGATAACGAACGATACTTGAATTGATTCTGGGAAACATTTTTTTCTCCAACATTCAACTGGCATTATCAACTGCATAGGAGATACTATTAATATCAGAAGTACCTTTATCATAAGTTATCACATACTAAACGATAAATACAAGTAGGTACTTATGTAGTTATAGTTATGTAATTTAATCAATAAAATATTTTCTCGACAACTAAAATAAGAATATTAATAATTGACCCACTCTTTGTTTTATACCTAGGTTCGCGCGTCTCGCATCTAGTTTTTTAGTAATCGTGATCCTGTTCTGATGATTCTTTTTTCATTTGAAATGGAACTGTTAAGAGTTGGTTCCATGGAAATTAAATTCGACAAGTCCTTCCCCCAGAAGAGCATTTATTAGACATAAATATACATATCATTCGATTGATTCTCCAGGTTTATTCTTTTTATCCTGCTCAAATTTTAATATTAATTATTCTTAATTTCAAAAGATAAAAGAAAAGATCAGCTATCTCTTGATACTAAAGGTTACCAGTTATTGTTCCTCACAACTTAACTAATAAAGTAGGTAAAATTTACTACCACTATCATTAAGTATACAATTTAATCAATCAAAGTTTTCTTCATGACTCAGATTCAACATAGTCCAGCTAGTTAATACAGAAAGCTTATTAATTGATAGAGAACAATAATAAGTAATTATTTTCAATCGGGTGTAGCAGACAATAATATTCCTTGTTTCCGCATATAAAAGTGAAAATATGAAAGTGCAACCAAATTGCATTATCACTTTATATTATTGTTGTTTATAAATAATTTCTAAGCAATCGCAAAAATATAATAGTAATAATAGAAGGGTATAAGACGACAATAATTAAAAACGACTTACCTGTTAATTTCGGTCGGAAGTTGGGTAAAGTTGAATTGGCATAGTTCTTCCTAATTTCAGAAATTATCCTTGGCGGACTTTTATCCCTGATATCGAAATCTCTGTACGGGGTGACAATTAACATGTTTGTAGCTGCACTAATAACAATAATAATAATAGCAGTTGCCCCGGATTAGTGTTTGTTATTGTTGAATTTCATTTTATATCAAGAAGCAATTTCACTAATTCGTATAAAAAAGCAACAACAAAAAAAAAGCGACGATGTCGTTAACGATCAGCAGCACGTATTTGCTACTAAGATGAAGAAAGTTTCATACAAAAATAGACACAATTCACAAGAAGAAGCTGCTGTTGCTGCTTTCTTTCACTGCACATATTTGAAATTGATAACGAACGAAAACATAAAATCACCAGCGAACATCATAAAACATCTCACGCGGGAGTCATTCGCGTAACTGTCAACTATCAAATAAAAAAAAGACGGTCGACAGAAATCGCAACTAGCTGCACGACTATCATCTATCGTCGTAATTCTATGACTGACTGTTGTACGACTGGCGACAAGAACTGATAATCTGTGACTACTGCGATTGCGATACAGAAGAACTAACTCTGATGACTGGAGGAGTGAAAGAAAGATTTGTGTTTGTTATTTTCTTGATTCGAAACGAAATATGGTATCTCAAACGGCTAGAAATGAGAAGACATATATTTATTTCGACTAGGCGGCAGGCAGGGGTTACGTGTGTTTTACGTATTTCTTTGTCGTACTTGTGAGACGGTCTGGAGACAATCTGTTTGCGGCACGGCTGCCTCTGCCTAGGCTAGAGTCAGTCGTCAGTCCCCTTTTGATACCCTGATAAAAGAATATTTTGTCTGTTAATTCATTGTTCGAGAGCTTGGGTATTATTTTGTTGAATTTTTACCACCCATACAAAATTGCGTATCTTTTCAAGAACTAGGTAGGTATATTGACTTTGATAGACCAAAACTAAAAATAAATACCTAATAGTTTCTAGTTTATTTATTCTTCTTTCTTTTTTAATCAAGAAAAAATCAAAATATACTACAATTTATAAAAATGAATGGCAAACATATCCTATTAAAAAAGCAACAAAATTTGATCTAAAACACCGAGAATTAACAATAATAGAAACCATTTGTGTATTGGTCCGAACACTGACCCCTGTGGCAATTTATATTATATCCATGTTAAGATGAACAGTTTTTATAAACCATAATATTATGTCTTTAATCAAGTCAAGTATATGAAATAGCTTTGACAGCATCGTGAATTTTTTAAACAATAGGTATGATGCCAAAAAATAATGATAGCAATAATTCTCTGTGAACTTCTGAGAGCAACGTACTTTAGAATTATTTTTCAGTATTGGTTATTTTTAGCCTGAGGTTAACGAGAAACACAATACATTTTGGATATGTCATTAGATAATCTTAAATAATAAATGATTGTATTTATTCACATCGAATATATAATTTTTTTTATATAATAATGAGAAAAAAAAGTCGCTGCGGACAGGATTCGAACCTGTGCGGGCAGAGCCCAATGGATTTCAAGTCCATCTCCTTAACCACTCGGACACCGCAGCTGTGTATATTGATCGGGATATTATTCATACTGACAAGTGAGAGCATATTTAATAGAAATATATCTCATTTTCTTTTTCGATTTCTCATTCATAATATAAATTATCATGATTATTATAAATTATATGATAAATCATCAGGTACAAGAATTAGATAGGTATTTACGAACCCAAAGTATTACAATAATTATTATCCTAACTAATTAATAACCGGAAAAATAGGTAGGTATTTGTGTTTTTTTGAAAAACATGTTGATGTTAATTCTTGTAATATATATAGTCTTATATATTTGAGAATCAATCGATTCAAATGATGGGTTACCTCTAAAGAATAGATTGTAGTGAGCTATATCAGAGATAACGAATATATCAATGCGAACGCAAGATAGGCAACCAACAATACGGTATAAATAATTCGGTTTTGCTTGCTGACCAGAGAACACTACCTCCAATAAACTGCTGGCAGTCATATGAAAGCTCAAGCAAGAACAACGTACAGCGTCCTCTGGTTCAAGATTTCGAGTTCATATTATCTATACTAATAAATGAAATCGAATTATCTGTTTGTATAATATAGAAATAACAGGCTTTAACTAATTGCATATGGAAGTATATGTGTCACTGATAACAAAACAGCATTTTGAATAATTTTTGTCTGCCAGTCTGTTTGTTACGGCTAATCTATGTAAAGGCTGAACTCTGAACCGAATCCGACAGGATTTTCACTGGCAGGTAGCGCGAACGAAGCCGCGAGTAACAGCTAGTATTATAACAATAAATACAATGATGAAATATATTCACATTCTTCCTATAGACTTTTAATACTGCTATAATTAATTTCACCCAGGTAGCACGTTTCATACCAGATTCAATAGTACTTAATGAAATAAATTATGTTGCAAACACTACTGCAGATTCCGTTGGTATCGAGACTGTCAAAAATCTCCCTACCACCAAATTGTTTCCATTGTAGATACATAATAAAATAGCGTACCTACCTCTTGGTGTTTATCACCAAACATACACATTTATAAGAAATTGCAATTTATTTTCAATTCAGGTAGCCACATAAATGCTAATTCGCCCGGTAAATATCACGTGGTTATAATTTGAAATATCGACAAAGTTATGTTATAATGCAATGGTTTAAGAATTAACGACCCTTTTGTACAAGCGCGAAGCTTCGATTTACGTCCAAAAGTGTTTTGCGAAATTTTAACAGTGCCGTGGCCGGTTGATTTAGTGATCTCGCTGTAATTTAGCTAGGAAACAGGATCCGTGGATCGAACCCCCGTTGGGGTAAAAACTTTTTTTTTTATCAAAATCACTTTTTTATTTTTCTATGTTCTTAACTATCTAATAACACCATAACTTGTAAAATATTCTTTCTTGCTGAATTATTAAGTACCAATTTTTTTATGATTCCTACATTAAGTGTTGTTATTTTAGTGCAACGAATAGTGGAGTCGTTCCTAATTTTCTTTAAAGTTATTTGCAGTGTTCTGTTTATTGTTTGCAATTTATCTAAATATGTCATTTTTGAACAAAACGCATTGTGTTCAACTTGTATTGTAAAGTTATTATTGTCTATACATAAATTCAGGTTTTCCGACTATCACGCCATTTTCCACAATGGATTTCCTATTCTAATGAATCACAGCGACCAGCGACTCTGTGTGTTCTGCGTTAGAATAAAATTGTAAGTTATGCTATGGATCTTAGGAAATAAAATTTAAATTGTAGGTAAAAGTCCATTATCTCAAATTGGAGTGAAGTAGTATGTTGAAAAAAAAGAAAGTCTATGTCTTCTCCACAATATATTGATGATTACATTACAGTTAACAGAGACATGTTTCGAGACTATATAGTCTCATTATCAATCTTAGAAAAAGGTTCTGTAACAAATTTGTATAAATTAGTGACAGGAAAATGTTGAAATATATCTTAAAAAAGTAAGATGGCTAATGTGGTACTCACGTGGAGATGAAAAATAAATTCGATCTAAGAATTAACGTGGACTAGTGGACTACATGATTGTTGTTCGATGTGAAAGAGAAAATTTTTGGTTGAAGATCGTAATTTGTAGCCCATCAACACATGAGTGGTGCCATCTATAAATATTTAGGTAGGTACTTACACCATCATGGTTTAACATAGTTTAATGATATGAAATTTAGCTCTTGTTCGATTGCTGGTATTGAATGAATACTTTTTACAAAAAATTGGATCGACGTTATTGATTGATAACTTTTGGCACCAACTTCACAAGTACCACCACCAATAAAAATAATATTATTTTATATTTTTCTGTGCACCAACTGATAAGGCGGTCCAAAAATATTTATTTCACACTTTTGAATGTAAAATTAGTGACGAAAATCGTTGAACGAACACTAATACCAATGAAGATAGTATTTATCCTATTACCCACGAATATTCTGATGCTTGTATTTGTTATTATTTAGAGATCTCAAAACATTGCGGCGGAAATACGTATAAGTATTTTAGATTTTACCATTTTACTACTGCTTTTACTCGAAAACCGTAACTCTAAGAAGAAAATGTTCATTATAAATGCTGCTACAACTGGTTTGCCATTCTCAGATTTTCAATTTTTACGAATATGGGACCATTTCTCAAGTCTCCTCTTACAAATTAATAAGAAATCATCAAAGGCATCATGAAGGCATATTCTATGGTCAATTTTTAGTCGATTTGACAACATTTATCTATATAAAAAAACACACCCTTAAAAAGTTACAGCCCTTCAAAGTTGCAAAAAGCTTAGATACCTAGTCGAATTGTAATACCTCCTCCGTTTTGGGTTCGTCGGTCAAAAATTAGTTGCACTGCCTCTATCTCGGAATGGCGCTTCCTTCAGCCCACATTGTCAAATATAGCCAGTTGACTTGATTAGTTAAGAGTTAATCCAAACGCTGATACTCTATGGTAATCGCATTTCTGCAAGAACATTTGCCAATTAGTAGCCAGCCAGCTGAGGGATCAACGATCAACCTACTGTGCTCGGCTAATGAAAGCCTCATTACTTTAGAGCCAGAACCTGCCTCTGCTATTTTCGCCAAGCTCTCGTTTGTCATGCAGTGAACAATCTAATGAACCAGCAGCGCCTATATAGGTGGATATATTGATTTTCATTCAGCCCATAACAAAATTCCTTTTATTCACCCTAAATGCAAAGGGCAAGTGGTGTGACGCTGTTGTGTTTGCATGAGGAGTCTTGGAGGGGCTGACAGAGGTTATTGGCCTTTATAGATTAATTTCACGTGGGTGGTACCGATTGTCATTCGGTAAACAATGTCAGTTATTAAAAAATACAGAAAGCTAAAATATGTAGATAATATGTGTTACAAATACATAAAATTAAATAAAGTAATAAATTTATTTCTACCCGTTAAGAAGAACCTCAGTAACGTTCAAACTCTAAATTAATGAATTACGGTCGACTTTCGACAAACGGGACAATCACTAGTTCTTATTATTATCTATCAGTTGTGTGTTAGTTTAAATACTTTGTTAGAAAAAAAAAATTCTGAGGGTGGACTTACAACGTTGGAGACGCCGTCGACAACTATTAGGTAGCAGGTTCCACCGAAAGTAGTTCAAGAGTGAGTGTGATATGGTGTTATTGCTGGCTGCTTGTTTTTGTTTTGTATAACTACCTGTCGAGCCCCAGAGATTTCTTTGTGGTATTTTTTATTACTTAAAAAATATTGAAGACACCGTCGGTAAAATGGTTGAAGAATGACGATTGTCCTGTTTGAAAACATCTCTTCTGGAGTGTGCAAAGTATTGAGATACCTAATTAGAATTCGATAAAAATGAGATTGTTTACCTACTCAATCGAGAAGGAAGAAGCTGTGTTTGACCATATAAAGGGGACAACAATATAATAATTGTTTCTCAAGACGAAATATGATATGTGATGATAATATTGTAGCAGAATATGTAGTAGAGTTACAAAAGGCTTAAATGGGATACTGCAAAAGTGGCATGTACAATAAGTAAACAAAATCTGAGAGCTGTTCTTGTGAATTGGGCATACACAAGCGGTGCGCGCATGTCATCTCTGTGGCATAGAGGCTCTAGAAAGCGAGAGACTGGTCGGAAAATGGCTGTAATAGACAAGCAGTTGGCTAATCTAACCTCTTTTGCATGAAGCTTATTTCACTGAAATCACTTCAATGAAAAATATTGCAAAACCTTCTACTAACCCCTACGCTTTTATTTAATTCGGAACACATCACAGCTGAATCAATAGTATGATCGCTAATTTCTTTCTCTTTAGAACTCATCAGATGCAAAAATATGACGTGTGAATGTGTCCGAAAAAGTCAAATTTGGCACCAAATGGACTGAAATCTAACGGCGTACCGCTTCAAGCGCCATCTAAGAGTTAGAAGTTGAACGCGATTCACGTTGCCGAAAATCCCCAAGTATCTACATCGGTGACTGCGCTGTGAGACGATCTCATGTTCACCTACTTGTAAGGATAATGTTCGCTTCTGGCTTCATGCCACTTCCAGACAGACTGATCTTATCCATCTAATAATTTTGGCAATCGTCATGTTGCAAAGTTGCGCTACTACTTCCTCTAAATACACTTTGCTACCACAACTACTGCTGTGTCATCCACACTGTTATTAGTGCTCCTGCCGGGATTCTTACTTTTTTCAGCAGGTTTTCGTATATCAGATTTCATAGCAGTGGGCCAAGCACTGAGCCTTGTGGAACTCCATTGGGGATGCTATACGTTTTCGGTCGATTCTCTGTTCAGTATAACAACTATCCTCTCGTCCAGGTAGTGGCTAATATTTTTTTTGTACATTCTATGGTATTCTATATAGCCGGGAGATCTACCTAACACCTGGTACAATGACTACGTGTCTCTCTTTGTGTAGTATCTCTATCAAAGCTTGATCATCATAGTAGAGTGTGTGTGAGTGTTTTTGCTATCGAACGGCAGACGCCGCAGTCAACAGAGGGACGCGAGGCGGCGTCGACGTCGTCGTCTCTAGCGTCGGGACGTCGCAAAACACGGTGGGCGTACTATATATATAATAATATATACAACACTACTCTACCCCGAATGCAATGTTTTATTTTTTTTCTCTACCATAATAACGTCGTGTTTCGCTACTATTTTTGCCCTCTACGGTCGCACTCGCTCGCACTGTTGTTGCTCTGATCAGCCATCAACTAGCCCCATTCTCTTCATTTTAACCCCAAAAAACGGGGGAGAGATTTGTGTCTGTGCCAAATATCACTTGTTTTTTTTTTGTATTTAAAGGTTGCTTTTTTCTGTCGTATTTTTGATGATTATTATTTTTGCTGGTTGAAGCTGCTTTATAGTGTGGAATCATCATTTGAACACATAAAAGGTAATTTTCATTTATAAATGATTGAACCAAAAATATTAAGATAATAATAAATACAGCTGATTTGATTTTCAGAGAAAATAATGAACATTGATATGTTTGCCATTTTATAATTGTTTGAAAAAATCAAAACTGGAAAAAATTATGTGATTTCTAAAAATCCTAAAACTATTGTTTTCTTTAACTTCAACATTATTTCTTAAAATGGGCTCATTTTGTGATAACTGGATAGTATTATTTTTTATTGAAAATCATAGACGGAATAGTATAAAACTTTTTTAAATCGAAAGGGATGTTGAAATTCAAAATTCCATATTATTGAATCAGAATGTGTTACGTCATCGTGGGACAAAGTCGATCTGCCTGGCTGTGCCGAATTACGTCATTTCAAATTAGCTATGTACTCGTATACTGAGAGGTAAATGTAATGAAAAAAATTGGTGTGATATTTGGTTTCAATTTACAATAAAATTGCCGGGACCCCCTCGTTGATCATCATTTTTACTGTAGATATTTATTTACATTTAGAACTAAGCCTGTTGTTCTGTAAAGGACAATTATTATTTGCAATTTGGTTAAAAGTTGTTTATCAAAATTTGATTGCCAACTTCACCGGACTAGAATTCTGCAGAACTTTTTTTTTGATGATTATCAAATCGTTTGTAGATAAGTTTGAATCGATATAAACTAGTTTTTTGGCCAATATTTAATTTAGTTTTATTTACTGCGATTTATATTTTTTAGTATACTGTTCCAGAAGAATACAATAATTATTTATTAGTGCTTCCAACATATATTTTTGATTGATATTCAACTATCGTTTCTCACTAAAAAGGACGTTACAGAAAAAAGCATGGTATAATTTTATTAAATCATTTTTGTCAAGAATATATCTCATTTTATAGAAAACAAAGAGAAGGTATCTTACTTTTTTAACAATACTAAAAATATTTTTCTTCCAATTTAAATTTTCATCCAGTATAACACAAAGGTATTTAACTTCATTTACACTTTTTATTCCATCACATTTATAATTTAAAATATTATAACAAACTACATTATGTATTGTCAGTCCATCTGTAGCAGGGAGCTTATCCTCGTATGGAGACAATTAAATCATTTTCTTATAATTTTTAAGGAATGTTTAGCATTGGCTATAAGTTCCTCTCAACTGTCACCACTACACATAATGACATGTGTCATCCGCAAATGATACAATAACACTCGGTAACGCCAACAACCCATTAATATAGGTATTAAATAATAATGGACCCAAAATTTTACCTTGAGGAACTCCACAAGTGATTAAGCTGTAAGAACTCCTTAATACGGATAATGACAATACACTGAAATCTATTTGAGAGATAGTAGCGCCTCAAATTATTAACAATCCCTCTTATACCAACATCACTCAATATAATCAATAGAAGTTCTTGTAGTAGCCTGTCAGAAGCCTTCGTTAAATCCAGAAATACAGCTATTACCGATCTGCTATTGTTAAGTTGATTACACATATGAAGATAATGACATAATTTAAAGCATCATTAGCCGATTTACTTGTTATGAATCTGAATTGCCTCCCATTTAATATTCCCTCTCCCTCTAGAAAGTCTCTTGTGAATCACTTTTTTCTGATATCTTAGCCAAATTTGATAATAAGGATATATGATCTATAATTACTTGTTGATTTAAGATCATCAGACTTATATATTGGTACAACCTCCGCTCTCTTATGTTTAGGCCAAATACCAGATAGCTTACATTTATTAATTATTATCCCACCTTCTTTTTAAATAGTTTTTATTACTTTCGGTTCTTGTATCAATGGACTCCGCAGCGATTTCTCAGGCCCCATACGGTCTAGAGACTTGAAATTTCGAATTCGTACTTAGATAGCTGACATCTCGCCGCCTGTTAAGCTCCAAGTGTGATCCAATATTGGTAATTATAATTATCTCATTCAATCTCATTCAACCAAGATCATTATTTTGTCGACATGGAACGACAATGGGATCCGTCACTGGAATTACGCACGAGCATGGAGCGTATATATACGTCTCGTTCTCTGGTATATAGGTACTTTCTGGAAGATCGTCTATGGTTATGTCGCAATTGTCAGACGTCAGACGTTATTGTTAATTTAAAGTTTAATTTTGTGTTGTGGTAGACAAACAGTAATTTGTTATGGAATTGCTGTTGCTGGCAAACACATATACATAAGTATAGTTAAAATCAAGAAAAGGATAGCAATAGTAGGTATTCATCGGTACGGTTTAAATCTTAAATGCCCAATAAAAACTATTTTTATTTTTTTTTTCAAAAATTTCACTTGTTTATTTTTCATTGACATAATAATATTCTTTATTTCCTGTCCCTGCGTTTGTATCCCCTATAAGTAGAATCTTAATTATTTACATCATTCAGCAACATCATTTTGTACTTCTACTAGTTTTTTTTTTGTTACTCCATTTATCGAGTTCATCCGGTGGCAAATCTCCCAAATATCACCCCATCCAGACATACAGCACACACATCAGTCTACCTGAACGCGTCTCCAAGGAAATTCCTTCACCATATTATAGGTATTCTCAACACAAGGCAGCTTTGACACTTTCCAATTCTTTCCACGGCATCGCTGCGCGAAGCCAATCTCATATCATATATTTATAAGGTGTATATATATAGAAGATCCAGATCAAGAGGTAGGTACAGGGTGGGTTCGAATAAAAGCTGCATACTTTAAAAAGCAACTTCTTTGCTGAGGAAGCTACCATGTTCGAGGTGAAAATGACACAGCCATGAAACCACCGAATGATTGTAAT